>OY740786.1:62070806-62460796 GCA_963514005.1 Raja brachyura
TAACGAGACGATGCAACCCGTTGTGGTTGAACGTTGGGTGGTAGTCGCGCCAGGATGTGGTGGCTTGGGCAAGATATTTAGAAAACGATTTAGGAATTTTAAAGTGACTGCATTCACGTAGGGAGCGGAAAACCCGGAGCGCAGAAAGTCGTCTGGTCCATTTTTCATACGCTTTCACGTGGACGCTTTGATTTACGTTTAAATGTCTATTAAAAATCAGTCTATTAAATAGTCATGGTTTATTTAATTTTTATTTTAACGCCTCTAATATAAATGGTCCACAATGGGATCAGTGGAATGCCTTTGGTCCCCCCCGCTTAACGCTGCTAACATTATAAAATCAACATGTATTTCCCCAAATGGTGTTGTGCATACAATCTGTTGTTCTTGGTTTACGCAAAGTTGGATGTGGTATTTCAACTGGGCAGTAACAGCCGGCGACTTTATCGTAGCATCTAACCCCAACTAGTAAGCATCTGTACGTTCGGAGAACATACGGATATAGTTTGGGAAGAAATTACAGATGGTTGCTTATAGCGAAAAGAGACACAAAGTTTTGGAGTAACTATCTGAAGAAAAAGGAATAGCTGACGTTTCTAGCCGGAATCCTTCTTCGGACCCTTTCCAATCCGAAACGTCACCTATTCATTTTTCTCCAGAGATGCTGTCTGACCCGCTGAGTTACACCAGCGCTCTGTGTCTATACGCGGATATAGTGACCTGTTTAACTAAAACAGATTGCGCCACGCAATCCAATTGCCAGTAAAAATCTAAGACCCACGACCATGTAATAAATACAATTTCTGACACGGTTCCCCACCAAAACGCAACAGGTGATTTGGGGTTTTACCTTTGAGATCTAGTGCTGGCCTCTGGGGTATGGTGCCACCTGGTTTACCAGCTCCCTCTCAACATTAATGAAAACAATAACCTGGAACGATTCCTCAAATCCACCTTCTATATAGGTAGGGAAGTTTCGTGGACAATAGTGGATAGCTACATGCCGCATCTCGACCCAGACACACCTAAACCACACAGGCATATAGTAGAAAGAAGAAACTTCAGATGCTGGTTTACAAAACAAATAAAGCACAAAGTGCTGGAGTAACTCAGAGCGCCAGGCAGCATCTCTGGAGAACATGGGCCGTGGGCATATCATTTAGTATGCAAACTATTGCTTAATTTCATAGGTTCCCGGATTGAGTTACGTACTTTTTTAAAAATAGATATTTGATTGATTCATGTTGGACCATTTATCCACTTGGTTAATTTGAGGAATTGTATAGGTTATCTTTCTGTGTGTGGTGTGTGTGCATGCATGTGTGCGCTGTGTGTGTGTGGTGTGTGTGCATGCATGTGTGCGCTGTGTGTGTGTGTGTGTGTGTGCATGCATGTGTGCGCGGTGTGTGTGTGCGCGCGCGCGGTGTGTGTGTGCGTGTGTGTGCGTGTGTATCTGTGTGTATGGTGTATATGGTGTCTGTGTGTGTTAATGTATGTTTTGTGTGTGCGCGCGCACCAGCCAGCGTGTGTGATATCCGATGGTACAAGGTTTAAATTTATTCAGTAGAAATAATCTTCAGGCGACAAAACCCAAATGACTATGAAAAAAAAATCTTTATTTGCCATAAATAAATAAATAAATATTGTGAAATACATACAGACCAACCAAATGCGCACCATAACTTCCTGTTTTAAAGAAGTTATAGCTAGAGAAGAGCGTTTTATACATTTAATTACATGTTCTAATGCTGTTGCTCGGATTTTTTTAGAGTCCGTGCTGGGATCACTCGGGGGAATTCTCCATTAGGGATTTATTTACATATCTGTTTAAAAAAAAACATATTAAAGGTCTTTTGTTTTAAATGCAAGGCGGAAGAATGGTTGATGACTCTTGGCTGCGTTGGCATGGCTGAGTTTTATTTTCAAGGCTGTTGTCACGGAGTGACTGTCAAGTCTCTGTCGTCTTTGCCGGGTGATGAGGGTGACATGGGCGACCCTGCTTCCTCCCCACCGCACTTGGCCGATGTCAGGGAGTTGCACTTGCAGTTGGGGTGGGCGCGCTGCACGCTCCCGCTCTTCCCTTCCTTTTTGTGCTTGACCCGACGGTTCTGAAACCAGATCTTCACCTGTTTCTCCGACAGGTTCAAGTAGGTGGCGATTTCGATCCTCCGGAGACGGGACAGGTACATATTGGAAGCGAATTCCCTCTCCAGCTCCAATAGCTGAGTACTGGTGAAGGCGGTGCGCATTCGCTTGCTGCTCTGGAGTTGACTAGTACTGCTCTCGGAAGCTGGGAAAACAACAATTAACATCGATGAAACAACAGTTAATATATTGGTAGATTATAGATTCCATTTGGGATATGACTAAGGTTGACTAATTAAATCCCGTTTGCGAATATTCTACAATGAAGCACCTTGTGTCGTTCATGTTTGGCACATACATTGTGGGCCGAAGGGCCGCACGCTGTGCTGTATGTTATATGTTCTATTGTCAATTTTGTAAACAAGGCACAACAAATTTGTAACCTGCGCCCTGTAGCTGAGAAATATTAACGCCTGTAAATGAAGTATCATCACCATCTGAAATTTACTTGGAAGACAGTTCCATTCATCAATTACACTAGTGAAGTTGGTATTGATTTAGAATTAACCTGATGTGTTAGCGAACGGGCGAACCTTGGAATCGAACGCACCTTCAGCACCGATTTTACCGCTTTGAGGGTGTTCAACTGGCCCTTTCGCTTCACAAATCAAGATGTTAATGTTACATTACTTTGGATTGAACGATCTTAAAGGCGGCATGGTGTGGATGCATTTAAGCCAATCGAGATTTTGAATGATAGTAAACCAACGACTAAATTACGCGGTCCATAAGGATGCGAGAAAATATTCATTTCGGATTTTTGTCTTAGTGTACTCACCGAGAGAGAGACAGTGAAACTGTCCCGGGTCTGCCATGGGATAAGCGGCTGAGTAGATGCTTGGTCCATGGTCGACGGTGACTGTGCTGGTTCGGTGATGCCTTCCAAGTGCCGAGTGACAGTACTGTGGGCTAAAGTTGGGGAACTGCGCCTTAAGGAATGGGATACCAGGTGGTCCTGGATGGAGCTGAGAAGCCGTAACACACAGGGGGCATACACACAGCAAGCCTGACTTCCGTGAATGACAGGACCCAGCCGACAGAGCCAGAGAATGAGAGGGATGCACGGCGTACGGCAGTAAAGGCGTGTTGCTATCAAACACACTGGGGGACGCCTTGTCGTTGGAGTCCCTGACAATGAGCGAATCCACAAGAAACGACCTGGGCATCTTCAATAAAGTTCTCCTCCCTCCGTTACAGTTGTGGTGTGAGTGAAAGTTGGCGGCTGCCAACTTGTTGGAGGTGGCTGTGGTGCTGAAAGTGCGAAACAGGCTCCTTAAATACTTTGGGCTTGGGCTTGCCATGTGATGGTTACGCCACTAGCGGCAGAGTGCAACTCAATGGGGTTTGTTTTGTGGCTTCTCGGTTTAGATTCACTCTGCACGCTTCGCTTTTATGTCGCTTGTTAACTAAATGAACTGCATAATATTCTCTTATTCTCCTCAACTCCACCTACACGCTGTTTGCGCCCCTTTATCCTTTCGCTCCCACTCTCGCTTTCTCTGTCTGAATTTCAGAGCTCTGTAATCAATTTAGCTTCATCCATTCACTGGATCTCTCTATCCCTTCATTTATTTTACATCACATTCTATTGCTCCCACTCTCCTTCGACGCTTTGTTATTTTGGATCCCCCCCCCCCCCCCTCGCCCCTTTCACCATCTATCTCTTTCTCTCTATCTATCTATCTATCTCCTATTTTCTCGGTATACTCTTACTTTGATACATATCATCACACATGTTTCTCCATTTTCCTGTGTATAATCGTGGACATTTTCAGCCTGTGTACAGTGCTACTCCCCTCTTCTTTTCTGTCTATATAGGACTATCCCCCATCCCGCGCTATTAATAGTCAACCCCCTCTCTGAAATGTGCACTTTTCTCGATATATTAACCACAGTATCATTTTTTCCCAGCACTCTCCTACATGTTTCCTTTCGCATTTTTATTTAAATTATAGCGCGTTAGAAAGCAGCCAAGAAAAAAAATGCTGCTTTCACTCTCCGCCGAACAAACCAGTGAAAATAAAATAGTATTTACTGATTCTTGAAGATCTTTCACCAGACTCCCGGGGTAAAAAACTCACCCAGCTGCTGAGCGGTTTGGGCGCAGAGAGATAATCCAACTATAGAGTTTGTAAAAGTCTTGCAGGGGGCTTTCATTGTACAGCCTCTCAGCAATACACATGGGAGAACAACTGGAATAATCGCTGAATTTTGCAAACACGTTTCAACAGCTACTGAAATCTCCAAGCGTCAAGGGAGCAATACTGCGATTCCAGCACGTTTTTGACTGGATCAGTTCCTTGCAAAACAAAATAAACCCCACTACGGAAAAGAATGAGGCTAACTAACGCATGTCGAGGAATAAGTAGATTTTTATTTTATTCGGACTGGCGTTTTGGACAGTACTGTAACAGGCTCCAGCACCAGCCTTACTGTGAAAAAATGCAGGCTCACGGATTAAACACATGCCTTGTTCTGAAGTAGTGTGTTCTGTTCCGATCCTCGTATAAAAGACTTGCCATTAATGTAATTTAATGTACATTATTTTTGGTCTCGGGAAATGAATGGTAAACAGGCAGTAATCTTAGGATTCTACACGGAATTGGAACGATCTTGCTCATCAGTGTTTAGCTGGGTCTGACGTAGTATAATTCCATCAACTATTTTAGAAGATGTTTATTATATTTCGAAATTCTGTTGCTAAGTTATTTGTACTGATACTTCGTTTTATGTATATGCCCCGTTTGCGTTGTTTTCCGTGTACTACAGTAACACAGGTACACGCAGAGATGCCGTGCATAGATAAAGCCCGATTAAACTCCATAACGCTTTCATATACAAGGTCGTTCTTTAATCAAATTCAAAAACACACCAAAGTCCTGCTTTAAAAGTTTAAAAGCTCGTTTTGAGTTCAAAGTTTCTGCCTCATTGCTACATTTAAATTCCGTGGGTCACTTCAGAATATTATATAAAATAAACAGGTTTTGCAGGCGCTGAACCTTCTTGAAGCTTTTTGTAGAGACCGGTGAATGACAAACAAGAGCGAATTAAAGTGTGTGACAGCATCGGATAAGCAGACACAAAGGAAACACTGTCACACATTGGCAGTTAATACTGGTACTTTTGGAACAAGCGTTCCTGCATGATTTGATTAAGTAATAATAAAACTTTTTTTTCCATTTTAGAGCCATTAGACAAAAAAGTTGCACGAAAAACACATTTTAACTTGCATGTAAACAAAGGAATCTGTAGGGTACTTGGATAGAGGTATTTCCAAACATAAAGCACATTGATGTTTACTGCTTAAAGTCACTTATGTAGCTCTGATAAAGTCAGAAAACACTGTGTGGTAGTTATGCAAACTGTGTTATTTTTTAAGTAACTTACTTTACAGGTAGTTTATTAGATATTTACATTGATAGTTCAAAGGTCAAATTGCAATTTTAACTGGAAATTTTCAAGGTAGGAAAACAGGTGGAATAAAGATCAAGAATCAGAGTCCGAATAGCGCAGAAACAGGCCCTTCGGCTCAACTTGCCCACATCGCCCAACATGTCCCATTTACACTAGTACCACCTGCCTGCATTTGGCTCATATCCCTCTAAACCAATCCTTTTCATGCACCTGTGTGAATGTTTATTAATCTTTCTGATAGTACCTGCTTCGACTACATCCTCATAGAGTCATAGAGTTATACAGTGCAGAAACAGGCTAACAGGCCCTTTGTCCCAACCTGCCCACACCGACCAACTTGCCACACCTACATTAGTCCCACTTAGTTTTTATGTTAGTTTAGAGATACAGCACGGAAACAGGCCCTTCGGCCCACCGAGTCTGCACCAACCAATGATCCCTGCACATTAACACTATCCCACACACAAGGGACAATTTACACTTATACCAAGCCAATTAACCTACAAACCTGTACGTCTTTGGTGTGTGGTAGGAAACCAAAGATCTCAATTCATGGGTTACACAAAAAGCTGGAGAAACTCAGCGGGTGCAGTAGCATCTAAGGAGCAAAGGAGATAGGCGACATTTCGGGTCGAGACCCTTCTTCAGACTGCTTCGACCACTGCAGTCTGAAGAAGGCTCTCGACACGAAACGTCACCTATCTCCTTCGCTCCTTAGATACTGCTGCACCCGCTGAGTTTCTCCAGCTTTTTGAGGAACCCTCAATTCTCCAGCATCTGCAGTTCCTTCTTTAGCACAGATCTCAATTCATGGTTGACTTTAATCTACATATAGATTTGGCCAACCACATTGGTAACAGTTTGAGGAGGAGGATTTCCTGGAATGTACAGTATACGGGATGGGTTTTTATACCAATATGTAGGGGAACCGACTATACGGCAGGCCATCCTAGACTGGGTATTGTGTAATGAGGAAGGATTAGTTAGCGATCTTGTTGTGCAAGGCCCCTTGGGCACCAGTGACCATAATATGGAGGAATTCTGCATTAGGATGGAGTGCGACACAATTCAGAGACTAGGGTCCTGAATTTGAATAAAGGAGACTTTGAAGGTATGAGATGGGAATTGGCTAGGATAGACTGGCAAATTATACCTAAAGGGTTGACAATGCAGATGCAATGGCAAAGATATAAAGACCACATGGATGAACTCCAGAAATTGTTCATCCCTTTCTGGCCAAAAAATAAAACTGGGAAGGCAGCTCAACCGTGACTGACGAGGGAAGTCAAGGATAGTGTAAAATCCAAGGACGAGGCATATAAATTGGCCAGAAGAAGCGGCAAACTAGAGGACTGGGAGAAATTTAGACCTCAACAGAGGAGGACAAAGAGGTTAATCAAGAGGGGGGAAAAAAGCATGAAAGAAAGCTTGCAGGGAATATAAAACCTGACTGTAAAAGTTTCTTTAGGTATGTAAAAAGGAAAAGATTAGTGAAGACGAATGTAGATCCCTTACAGTCAGAGACAGGTGAATTTATAATGGAAAACAAGGAAATGGCAGAACAGTTAAATTAATACTTTGGTTCTGTCTTCATTAAGGAAGACACAAATAATCTCCTAGAAATACTAGGGGACCGAGGATCTAGTGGGAGGGAGGAACTGAAGGGAATCCACATTAGTCAGAAAATGGTGTTAGGTAAACTGTTGGGACTGAAGGTAAATAAATCCCCAGGGCCAGATGGTCTGCATCCCAGAGTACTCAAGGACGTGGGCCTAGAAATCGTGGATGCATTGGTGATCATTTTCCAATGTTCTCTCAACTCTGCATCAGTTCCTGTGGACTGGAGGGTAGCTAATGTAACTCTACTTTTTAAGAAAGGAGGGAGAGAGAAAATGGGGTATTGGAGGTAGGGCATTGAAATGGATAGAGAACTGATTGGCAGATAGGAAGCAAAGAGTAGGATCCTTTTCAGAATGGCAGGCAATGACTAGTAGGGTGCCACAAGGCTTGATGCCAGGACCCCAGTTGTTTACAATATATATTAACGATTTAGACAAGGGAATTAAATGTACCATCTCTATGTTTGCGGATGACACAAAGCTAGGTGGCAGTGTGAGCTGTGCGGAGGATGCTATGAGGCTGCAAGGTGACTTGGATAGGTCAGGTTAGTGGTCAGAAGCATGGCAGATGCAGTATAATGTAGATAAATGTGAAGTTATCCTCTTTGGTAGCAAGAATAAGAAGGCAGATATTTATCTGAATAGTGTCAGATTAGGAGAAGGGGAGAGGCAATTAGACCTGGGTGTGCTTGTACATCAGCCACTGAAAGTGAGCATACAGGTACAGCAGGCAGTGAACAAAGCAAATGGCATGTTGGACTTCATTGCGAGAGGATTTGAGTTTAGGAGCAAGGTCCTACTACAGTTGTACAGGGCCCTGTCGAGACTGCACCTGGAGTATTGTGTGCAATTTTGCTCTCCTAATTTGAGGAAGGACATTATTGCTACTGAGGGAGTGCAGCGTAAGTTCACCAGGTTAATTGCCGGGACAGCGAGACTTACGTATGATGAAAGAATGGGTCGACTGGGCTTGTATTCACTGGAATTTAGACGGATGAGAGGGGATCTTATAGAAACATATAACATTCTTAGAGGATTGGACAGGGTAGATGCAAGGAAAATATTTCTGATTTTGGGGGAGTCCAGAACCAGGGAGTCACAGTTTACGAATAAGGGGTGGGCTATTTAGATGAGGAATAACTTTTTCAAGAGAGAGTTAGATTTAGCTCAGGGCTAAGGGAATCAAGGGATATGGGGAAAAAGCCAGAACGTGGCACTGATTTGGGATGATCAGCCATGATCATATTGAATGGCGGTGCTGGCTCAAAGGGCAGAATGGCCTACTCCTGCACCTATTTTCTATGTTTCAATGTTCGAGAAAACCCAGCGGTCACAGGGAGAGTGTCAAACTCCATACTGATAGCACCCGTAGTCGGGATCGAACCCAGCTCTCCGGCACTGTAAGCACTGTAAGGCAGCAACTTTACCATTGTGCCACATGCTGCCTACCTTGCCTACGTTTGCCCCATACTCCTCTAAACCAATCCTATCCATGCACCTGTTTAAATGTTTCTTGAACATTGTGATAACACCTGCTTGAATTACCTCATCTGGCATCAACATGTTCCATACACCCACCATCTTTTGTGTAAAAATGTTACCCCTCAGGTTCCTATTAAATCATCCCCCCCTCATCTTAAAGCTATGTCCTCCGGTTTTCAATTCCCCCACTCTGGGCAAAAGACTATACATTTGCCCGATCTATTCCTATTATGATTGTGTACACCTCTATATGATCAACCTCCTGCGCTCCAAGGAATAAAGTCTTAACCTGCTCAACCTCTCCCTCTGGCACAGGCCCTCGAGTCCTGGCAACATCCTTGTAAATCTTCTCTGCACTCTTTCCAGCAATTTGAGGCTTTGTTGAGAAAACGCGCATGGCCACAGGGATAATGTACCAACTCCATACAGACGGCACTCATAGATAGGATCGAATCCCGGGACTCTGGCGCTGTAAGGCGGCAACTCTACTGCTTCACCACTATGCCACCCCTGGTCACTCAATAGATATTTATGAACCCATAACATTATTTCAATGGAAGAGCAGGAAATGTATCCCTGATGTTGAGACCCTTCAAGGGTCTCATTTATTATTCCTGTATGAACAAGATAGGCCAAGCTTTTCACTGTGCTTCGGTACAGGAGGAAATAAACAAAACTAAACAAAATGTCCTGATCAAAATTTGTCCCATTACTCAACATAGACTGACTATACAACTGCCCTTTTTCACTTTGCTACACAGTATATAGAACATGATCTGCACAAGCAAACTGCTACATTTTCAACCACTTGTGCCAGACATAATACTTATCACAGCTACATAATTTCTAACCTCAATTTGCAGCACCCCCTGCTTTCTTTGCTGTACATGTCCCCTATGTATACCAGTAAACATCCTCTGATCACAATGTGACACTCATCAGTATTTTAAGGGCAGCACAGTGGCGCAGCTGGTCGAGCTGCTGTTTCACAACACCACAGACCCAGGTTTGATCCTACGCTCGTGTGCTTTGTATGTGTAGTTGGCACATTCTCCCTGTGACCGCATTTGTATCTTTAGGTGTTCTCCAACGTCCTAAAGACGTTTGCGGTTTGTAGGTTAATTGGCATCTGTAAATTGCCCCTAGTGTACAGGCAGTGGATGCTATAGTGGGATAACATAGAACTAGTGAGAATGGATGATCAATGGTTGACACGAACTTGGTTTGCCAAAGGGTCGGTTTCCATGCTGTATATCTAGACTTAACATTTATATCCACAACTGAGTTCTTTGCACACACACATGCACTCATGCACACTTGGACTCACTTACTCACCCACTCACATTCTCACACTCCCACCCTTGCACACACACACTCACCAACACATAGACATACTCACACATGCACACAGTAACACTCACACTCACGCACATTCACACCCACTCATACGCTGATACTCATGCACACACACATTCACATGCACACTCACTCACACGCTCCCACTCACACACCGATACACACTCATGCTCACACACACACTCATATAGTTACACCAACGTACTCACACGCACTCATACTCATATACCCATTTAAATACACTCACACACCGCTATACAGTTATACACACACACACACACACACACACACACACACACACACACACACACACACACACACACACACACACACACACACACACACACACACACACACACACACACACACACACACACACACACACACACACACACACACACACACAGAACTGATATTCTATTGAGACAACCATTTCTTCCCAACAAACCACATGATCTTCACAATACATAAGTGTGTTTTTTTTTGCAGGTGATCTCATACAACCGATAGCTGTAGAGCTGCTGTCTTACTGCACCAGAGAGCCGGGCTTGATTTGTATATTGCCCCTAGTGCATAGGGAGTGGATGAGAAAGTGGGATAAGATAGAACTAGTGTATACGGGTGATCGATGATTAGAGTGGAGTCAGTGGGCCGAAGGGTCTGTTTCCATGCATTCCAATTCAATCAATCAATTCAATCAATGCACGCAGACAGCACCCAAAGTCAGGATCAAGCCCGTGTCTCAGGTGCTATGATGCACCGGCTCTACCAGCTGCGCCACTGTGCCATCTGCGCCACTGTGCCATCTCCAATCATATCAATCTTATAAAAATCTTATTCCAACAATGTGAAGTTGTCTGTTTCAATGCTGTATCTTTCAATCCATTGTTGTTCCGTTTCCAGTACATATGACAATTAAATACTCTGGATTTCACTCTTGAAGACCCAATACATGATTGCAATCACGTATAGTCTTTCTGTTGACCGGTTAGCAAGCAACAAAAGCTTTTCACTGCACACTGTAAATGTGACAATAAACTAAACTAAACTACACTAAACTAAACTAAACTGAACTAAACCGTCTGTAGAAGGGATCTGACTAGAAATGTCATCCATCCTTTTTCTCCAGAGATGCTGCCTGCCCCGCTGAGTTACACCAGCACTTTGTGTCTAAACTAAACTAAATCTTGACTCCATTTCTCCATGAGAATCAGGCCGATCATTTCTGCTGTAAGTCATCAGTATGATATTAGCTAATGTTCTCCCTCTTCATTATCACAGCCTGACATATTAGGCATGCACTATGGCTCTCACTTTGCAACATCAGGTTCTCAGTCTCTAACTGCCCTTATTTCAGAGCTTTTATTCATTCACACTTTCTGCACTATTGGCCCATTAATACAATTCCCAGGTGAGCTCAACAAATTATTCTCACAACAACCCTAGTCTCATCCTACCAGAGGTAGTCCCTTTACCCTGTGCATTCGCCCCCAACCTTCACCTTCTCTAGCACAGTGGCACAGTGGTAGAGTTTCTGCCATATAGCACCAGAGACCCAGGTTTGAACCAGGTATGTACGTTAATTAGTTTACATAAATTCTAATCCACCAACACATCTTGAGTGGGTCAGGCAACTTACATTGAGGGAAATGGGCAGAAGATGTTTTGGATCGGGACCCTTCAACAGGCTGATTGTTGGGAGTGGAGGAGAAAGCTGGAAAAAATAATTGGGGGAGGTACAAAGCGATAGGTGTATACAGGTGAGAGGATAAAGTGTGTAAAAAGGAACTGCACATTCGGGCCTTTTCTTACCTCCAGTTGCCTCCCCTTTACTTTCAGTCTGAAGAAGGGCCCCGACCCGAAATGTCACCCATCCTATTTCTCCAGAGATGTTGCCTGACCTGCTGAGTCACTCCAGCACATTGTGTCTATCTACAGGAGAGAGGAGTTTGATTGGTAATGGGTGAAGTGGGTGACGAAAGCTAGTTGAGAAAAGGAGACAGAATGGTGTCAGATTAGGAAGGAAGAGGACGAGTGAAATGAAAATATGGAGGGACGGATATGAGTGGAAGGATATTGTGGTGGGAAAATAAGGAGATAAAAGGGAAATGGACAGTGAAATGTGTAAGGAGTGTATGGAGGAGGAGAAAAGAGCAGGGTGATTGGAATGGTTGGCGAGACTGTTGCTTACTCAAGATCCCAGCATCTGCAGTTCCTTGAGTCTGCTCAACACGTCTTGTGTAATGTGAACTTTATAGAATTATCTTGAATTATCATGCCGAGTTTGGGAAGTGATACAATTGAAATTGTTTGGTTTGTGGAAGGATAAGCATCATTCATTCATTCATTCATTCATAAAAGCAACTTATCTATATTAAATTTCCAAGGTGGCGTCCAAGCCAGGTGACTCTGCGTGCTGGTCCCAGAAGTGGATCTACAATCACACATTACAATCGCTCCACTCTTTTAAACTTCTACTCCAACAGTTGCATTATCATGTATCTGTACACTGTAGACAGCTCAATTGTAATTATGTATAGTCGTTCCGCTGATCGATTAGCATGCGACAAAAGCTTTGCACTGTACCTCGGTACATGTGACAATAAACTTATCTAAATAAATATGATTCTTTATGATGCTGTAATTATCTTCAGAAGGTATTAATGGTTATCCATTGTAGGAAGGATGTGGAAGCTTGGGAGAAGGTGCAGGTTCACCAGAATGCTGCCTGGATTAGGGGCTATTAGCTATAAGGAAAAATTCTTAGTTTTAGTTTTTTTAGTTTTTTAGAGATACAGCACGGAAACAGACACTTCGTCCACCTAGTCCGCACCGACCAGCAATCCCCACACTTTAACACTATCCTAGATGCTCTAGGGACAATTTTACATTTACACCAAACTAATTAACCTACAAACCTGTACGTCTTTGGAGTGTGGGAGGATACCGAAGATCTCGGAGAAAACCCACGCAGGTCACGGGGAGAACGTACAAACTCCGTTCAGACAGCACCCATAGTCAGGATCGAACCCGGTTCTCCGGCGCTGCAAGTGCTGCAAGGCAGCAACTCTACCGCTGCACCACTGCTCCGCGGAGATTAGACAAAATCGGATTGTTTTTTCTGGTGCATCAGAGGCTGAGGAGAGACCTGATGAGACCGAAATTGAGAGACCAAATTATGAGAGTCTTGGATAGAGTAGACAGTCAGAACCTTTTTCCCAGGGTGGAAATGTCAAAGGCTAGAGGACATAGCAAATGTAACGGAAATGCGTGGGGCATGTTTTTTACACAGAGTGTGAACTAGGGGTGATGGTAGAGGCAGATACGATAATGGTGTATTGATAATGAGACTTTTTGTTAGGCACATGGATATGCAGGGAATGGAGGGACATGGATAAGGTGCAGGCAAAGGCGATTTGGCAACATGTTCTACACGGGCATTAGGGCCTGATGGGCCTGTTCCTGTGCTGTACCGTTCTATGTTTTATGCTCCAACAATATTTTCACTTTGAAGGTAGAAAGCTGTGGACCCCTACTCCATGGCAGCTCTGTAATGAGGAAGGAATGTATATTCATAATTGATAACATCCTTTGAAGGAGGTTTATATTCCATCATCTCGATTAGGAACTGCTTTTGAAAATTTCTCTGTGGGCTTCTGCCTGATGGATTCTCAGCAGGAAAGGATCTAGGAGGTAGACACAAAATGCTGGAGTAACTCAGTGGGTTACTTCTTCATTCTGAAGAAAGGTTTCGACCCGAACATCACCTATTCCTTTTCTCCAGCTGCCTGACCCGCTGAGTTACTCCAGCATTTTGTGTCTATCTTCGGTGTAAATTAGCATCCGCAGTTCCTTCCTACACATGGATTTAGCAGTGCGGGTACATACAGTGTCCTCCATAATGTTTGAGACAAAGACCCAACACTTATAGTTCGGCGAGTCCGTTGGACTGCAGAAATTCAGGGCTGCTGGTGATATGTCAAAGTCCCATCGTTGTGCAAAGGTTTTGAAAAGCTGGCAGGTGAACTGACTGCCGTTGTTGGATAGAAGGAGTGCAGGGGAACCATGCATGGAGAAATGGCATTGCAACTTCTGGATAACTGCTTCAGATGTGATTGTTGGGAGCAGATCAATGTCAAACCAACCCGAACAAGAGTCGACAAGAACCAGATAGTGTTTCCCATTCCATGCGAATATGTCGGTGGCTACCATGGACCACGGTAGAGGAGGTACCTGGTGCGGCAGTAAGGGCTGCTTCTGCTGGTGTGGCATCAGGCTTTTGCAGCTGGCACAGACTTCAGTTTTGTCACGTATATACTTGGTCATACTAGGCAAGTAAAACATGCTCTGTGCCGTTGTAAGGTTGCCTCCACACCGGGGTGGCCCCTGTGGACGGCATCAAAGTATTTGCCCCGGATGATGGCTGGGACAACTGCCATGTGGCCATTGACTATAACCCCGTCCGGTAACACCAGTTCGTCGCAAACCAGGAAGTATGGGCGGATCGCGAGCAGGGTGCTGTGTTGTTTTATCTGGCCAGCCACGCCGGATGACTGCGGACTGCAATTTTAAAGTCTCGTCAGCAGCCATGTGCTCTGCCAGGCTGCTTAGGCAATCAGTGGGTACATACAATACCCTCATTACTGAGAACTGGTCCTGTTCAGAGGGCTGTTGTTCGCTGGTTTTGTGTGGGACCCTTGATAGCGTTTCAGCTATGTGCATGTCCTTGCCTTTTTTGTAGACAATGTTGAAATCAAAACGCTGCAGCTGCATCATCATCCGTTGCAGGCGAGCCGGAGCAGCGTGAATGGGTTTATTCAAGATGGTGACCAGCGGCTGGTGGTCTGTTTCAATAGTCACAGACTTCCCAAAAATAACGTCTTTGAATTTCATGCAGGTGAAAGCCACTGCAAGCAATTATTTTTCAATCTGGGCACAACATTGTTCAGTATCGGTTAGTGTATGAGAGGCATATGAAACAGGCTTGCAGTCACCATCGGTAGTGGTCTGCAGGCAAGCAATGCAAAGTTCATACTGGGACGCATCACATGTGAGTGTTACTGGTAACTCCAAAGCGAAATAAGCAAGGGTAGGTGCGCTGGCCAACTGCAACTTGAGGATATAAAAAGCTCTTTGGTTCTGCGGATACCAGGACCATGCAGTGTCTTTGCATGTCAGTTCCCGCAGGGGGGCAGATATGTCGCTGAGGTTGGGAATAAATTTCCCCAGGCAGTTGACCATTCCAAGGGCCTTTTGTAGAGTTGTAACGTCAGTAGGAACTGGCATCTCATTGATAGCAGCAGTTTTTGATGGGTCTGGTCTGAGACCATCACTTGTGAAAATATGTCCGACGTAGGTAACTTCCGGAATCGAAACTTGCACAGAGGATTGAGTTTGAGCTGAATGTATTTGGCACGGTTCAACACTCTCTTCAGATTGGCGTCATGCTCAGCCAAGTCACACCCGTAGACGAGAATGTCATAAACAATGATGGCACATGGATACCCCAGAAACAGTTCTATCGTGGGCTGAAAAACCTCGCTGGCAGAGTTGATCCCAAAGGGCATTCTCAGGAATTTGTAACGGCCGAAGGGGATACCGAACGTAGTAAGGTTGGACGAGTCTGGCTCCAGCGGAATCTGCCAAAACGAGCTTTTGGCATCCAGAGTGGAGAATACTGATGCATTGCCTATGTGAGCGGAAACTTCCTCTACCATTTGCATAGGGTAGTGTGGGTGTTTGATAGAAACATAGAAACATAGAAAATAGGTGTAGGAGGTGGCCATTTGGCCCTTCGAGCCAGCACCACCATTCATTGTGATCATGGATGATCGTCCCCTATCAATAACCCGTGCGTGCTTTCTCCCCATATCCCTTGATTCCAGTAGTCCCTAGAGCTCTATCTAACTCTCTCTTAAATCCATCCAGTGATTTGGCCTCTGCCTCTGTGGCAGGGAATTCCATAAATTCACAACTCTCTGGGTGAAAAAGTTTTTTCTCACCTCAGTCTTAAATGACCTCCCCTTTATTCTAAGACTGTGGCCCCTGGTTCTGGACTTGCCCAACATTGGGAATATTTTTCCTGCATGTAGCTTGTCCAGTCCTTTTATAATTTTATATGTTTCTATAAGATTCCCCCTCATCCTTCTAAACTCCAGTGAATACAAGCCCAGCCTTTTCAATCTTGCCTCATATGAATGTCCCGCCTTCCCAGGGATCAATTTCGTGAACCTACGATGCACTGCCTCAATCACAAGGATGTCCTTCCTGAAATTAGGAGACCAAAACTGTACACAATACTCCAGATGTGGTCTCACCAGAGCCCTATACAACTGCAGAAGAACCTCTTTACTCCTATACTGAAATCCTCTTGTTATGAAGGCCAACATTCCATTAGCTTTCTTCACTGCCTGCTGTACCTGTAAGCCAACTTTCAGTGTCCGGTGTACAAGGACGTCCAGGTCTCGCTGCACCTCCCTCTTACCTAACCAAATCCCATTGAGATAATAATCTGCCCCCTTGTTTTTGCCGCCAAAGTGGATAACCTCACATTTATCTATATTATACTGCATCTGCCACGCAACTGCCCACTCACTCAACCTGTCCAGGTCACCCTGCAACCTCCTAACATCCTCTTCACAGTTCACACAGCTACCCAACTTTGTGTCATCCACAAACATGTTAGTGTTGCTCCTAATTCCCTCTTCCAAATCATTAATATATATGATAAACAGTTGCGGCCCCAACACCGAGCCTTGCAGCACTCCACTCGCCACTGCCGGCCATTCTGAAAAGGACCTGTTCACTCCAACTCTTTGCTTCCGGTCTGCTATCCTCTAATCCACAGGAACTGATCCTGAATCTATTGGAAAATGATCACCAATGCGTCCCCTATTTCTAGAGCTACCTCCCTGAGGACCCTGGGATGCAGACCATCAGGCCCAGGGGATTTATCATCCTTCAGTCTCATTAGCCTTCCCAATACTATTTCTCGCCTAATGAACATTTTTTTCAGTTCCTCTACCCCCTTAGATCCTCTGTCCTCCAGTACATCTGGGAGATTGTTTGTGTCTTCCTTAGTGAAGACATATCCGAAATACCTATTCAACTCTTCTGCCATTTCCTCGTTGCCCATTATAATTTTACCCATGTCTGTCTTCAAGGGACCCACATTTGACTTTGCTACTCTTTTTCCCTTAACATATCTAAAGGAGCTTTTACTGTCCTTCTTTATATTCCTGGCCAGCTTCCCTTTCATACTTCATCTTTTCAGCCCGTATTGCTGTTTTGTTTCCTTCTGTTGTCCTATGAAAGTTTCCCAATTCTCTGGCTTCCGGCTACTCTTTGTTGTGTTATACATCTTTTCTTTTAGTTTTATTCTATCTCTAACTTCTCTTGTCAGGCACGGTTGCCTCCTACTCCCCTTAGAATCTTTCTTCCTTTTTGGAATGAAATGATCCTGCGTCTTCTGGATTATGCCCAGAAATTCCTGCCATTGCTGTTCCATCGACATTTCTGCTAGGATCCCTTTCCAGTCAACTTTGGCCAGCTCCGCTCTCATGCCTTCATAGCCCCCTTTGTTCAACTGCATTACTGCCACTTCCGATTTAACCTTCTCCTTCTCAAATTACAGATTAAAACTAATCATATTATGATCACTACCTCCAATCGGTTCCTTTACCTCGAGTTATCTTATCCTATCTGCTTCATTGGGCAACACTAAATCCAGAATTGCCCTTTCTCTGGTTGGCTCCATTACAAGCTGCTCTAAGAATCCACCTCGGAGGCATTCTACAAACTCTCTTTCTTGGGGTCCTGAACCAACCTGATTTTCCCAGTCTACCTGCATATTGAAATCCCCCATCACCACAGTGGCATTACCTTTGTTACATGCCAGTTTTAACTCCTGCTGCAACTTACACCCTACATCCGGGTTACTATTTGGAGGTTTGTAAATAACGCCAATTAGTGTCTTCTTGCCTTTACAATTCCTCAACTCAACCCACAGTGACTCTACCTTGTCAGTCCGTATGTCTTCCTTCGCAAGGGACTGAATTCCATCCCTCACCAGCAGAGCTAACCACCCTCCTCTGCCTACCTGCCTGTCCTTGCTATAGGATGTATTGCCCTGAATATTAAGTTCCCAGGCCCGATCCTGCTGCAGCCACGTCTAAGTAATCCCACAATGTCATATTTACCAACCTCTAACTGAGCCTCAAGCTCATCTACTTTACTTCTTATACTTCTTATACTGTGCTGAAATCCTGGGGTTGATGCAGATACGGATTTCCTCCTTGTTTTTCTTCGTTACAACCACCATGGTGGAAACCCAGTCAGATGGGTCAGTAACTATAGCAATGACACCCAGGGAGACCATCTGCTGGAGCTCATTGTTTAAGAGGGAGTTAGATGTGGCCCTTGAGGCTAAAGGGATCAGGGGGTATGGAGACAAGGCAGGTAAGGGATACTGAGTTGGATGATCAGCCATGATCATATTGAATGGCGGTGCAGGCTCGAAGGGCCGAATGGCCTAGTCTTGCACCTATTTTCTATGTTTCTGTTTTTATGTGTACTCTGACACGCATGACATGTGGAACACGATGTGGTGCTCGGACCACAGGAGTGACTTTGGGGTCAATGGCGATGTTGTACTTGAGGGGCAGCTTGCCAAGCTCATTGTTAAACAGTTCTCTATATTGAGAGAGTATTTGCTGAGTGGAGCCCTCAGCAAGAAAGAGTTGATGGGCATCATGGCAAAAGTAGACTAGGCCTAGATCGTGGCATGCATTGAGACCAAGCAGAGTTTCAGAATCCCCCTTGATGATATAAACTTCAGGGTGTGAGACTGCAAGTCTATGATGCAGTTTAAATCAGTTTGTCCAAGGTGGTGTAGAACATCACCCCCATAGGCCTGAAGCGTGGCCGAGGCCTTTTCAACATGTTCAGCATTACGTATTTTTTTAAACTCAGATAACGAGATCACATTACATTTTGCGCCGGTTTCAATCTTTGCGATCACAGTCTTGTTAAACACAAACATGGTTACCTAAGGGTCAAGTTGCTCGTTAGAGGAAGGGAGGAGGGACTGGATGGCTGAACTGTTATCTTCACTTGCAGAGAGCTGCGCGGGGAATGGCTCCTCAAGCTCCTGGCTTGCGTTATCAGCAAGCTCATGTTGTAACAGGTGCAAACTCGTCCTTTGGACAGATTGAGTCGCACGGGAACGGCAACATTTTGCAAAGTGGTTGAATTTCTTGCAGAAATTGCAAATTTTACCCTAAGCAATACAGAACTCCAGAACCGGCACAGGAGAAAAGTTACAATTAGAGCTTGTCTGCTGCCAGGCAGGGGAAGGCAGCAGATGCTTGTTATTACAGGAGGTACCTGTAAGGGTACCATTATACTGGGATGGCTGCCCAGAGATCACAGACTTAGTGTGAGAAGCCGTTATCTCAGCAATCCGACAGGCATGTTCAGCTTGATTTAGAGTCAGTTCAATGTTATGAAGTAATTCGTCTCTCACCTTGTCACTAAGCATACCTCCAACAAGTTTGTCGCGGATCAGTTCATCGCATAAATCTCGAAAATGACAGCGCGCAGCCATGTGTTTTAACACGCTGATAAAGCACTGTAGTGGCTCGCCAACTTGTTGCTTACGAGCAAAAAACTTGTTACCAAAGATCTTAGAGCGGAGCAAGATAGTCCACTCCTGCGAAATCCAATGGACTGACATGTAGTACGCATCGGAGCGTAGCTTCCGCCATTTCAGTAAACCCGACCCAATTTCAGTTATGCCTCTCGCAGTGTAATGAGCATTGCGGGGGAACAGTTTGTGTGTTTTTAAATGTTTTAAATGTTTTTTTTTTTCTCTTTTTAAATGCAGTAAACCCTCATCAATTTCCCCCATCACTGTCAGCACTGCCTCTTTACTGAAGTAAGTGTGTGTGTGGAAACGTGCGTGATTGTTAATCTGACTGGAAGCCAAATCTGACTGGACACATGCTAATACACACGAAAACGGCACATACCTTGCACAGGGAGGAACTGCAGATGCTGGTTTAAACTGAAGACAGACACAAAAAGCTGGAGGAAATCAGCGGATCAGGCAGCATCTCTGGAGGAAAGGACTAGGTGATATTTCAGGTCGACTTTTTCGATAGCTGCCATGACACGTTTGACGTCATCCTTCGCCCTGCTCCTGGTCTTGGCCCGCACCGATCTGCCGGACATGCATGTGTGTGTTTGTTTGGCGGAGTCTGAGAGGAGAAGCGCCGACACCAAGAGCGAGCTAATGCGTGGACAGACGGACAAAAGCAAAGATCATAGAGCGACGTAGGTGACATTTCCGGTTACGACCCTTCTTCAGACTGACAGTCAATGGAAAGGGAAACGGGAGATATAGGCATATCTTCCATTCATTTGTCCTTAGTACCATCTATATCTCTTGCTCCTCTTTCCCCTGACTCAGTCTGAAGAAGGACCTCGATCCGAAATGTCACCTATTCCGCTCCATGATTTTTGCTTTCGTCCGTCTGTCCGCGCGTTCGCTCGCTCTTGGTGTCAGCGCTTCTCCCCTCAGACTCCACCAAACAAACACACACACACACACACACACACACACACACACACAGCATGTCCGGCAGATTGGTGCAGGCCGAGACGAGGAGCAGGACAAAGGATGACATCAAATGGGTCATGGCAGCTATCCAAAAAGCACGGAAATAGTAAGGGGGAAATTAAAAAAAAACACCCAAAGGAAATAGATGTTTAACAAAAAAAAAGGGGCCGGCGATCGCTCCGTATCCGTGTCGGAGGGAAGGGGTTGGGGGGGGGGGGGGGGAGGATGGCTTGAGTTCCTATTTCCCCTGACTCAGTCTGAGGACAGGTCTCGACCCGAAATGTCACCTATTGTCCAGAAGTACCGCCCGACCCACTGCATATTATGTCTATCCTTTAATCTCTCAGCCTGATATAGCAGAATCTCCCCAAATTAGCTTGGGGCCATGACGGAAGTCGGTTACAGAAATGGCGCTGAAGATTACCCATCACCTACCACGGCTTTTTCGCGGAGTGAACCATCTTGCTCCGCTCTAAGATCCTTGCTTGTTATGTTTGATAATAGAATTCGAGGGGGTCACACAACAGTCTAAACTTTGCAAGTAGGACAGCAGAGTCATCATTCATTTCTGCAGCCACTTGGATCTGACCGTTTGCGTCTAAAACTGCAGGATCAAAAGAAAAACAGTCCACACGTTTCATTGCCTCAGGACCAGCCAGGTTTAGTAACACAGAAGCACGTACATCTGGAGGATAGTTGCGATGAACAATGTGAATGTAGTGAATGTAGTCGCGCTCGAAAAGGCACCAGCGTTCAGCAATGTCAATCAAAGATCAGAGGACTAGGACGGTGAGACAAATTTACCATGATAGAGATAACAGGCACATGAAACAAATATAAAAAACAAAACCCAATAAACATGAATGGAGTAGGTAAGACTCACTTCTTGACACCATGTAACAGGTCGTACACACATCAAGATACAACACATATTTATTAAAGTCCACTTACAGCATTGGTCTGCAGGATATTACAGTAACTAGCAGCCACTCAGCCTGAACATCATAAGCAAGCTCTTGGTAATATAAATCGCATATTAGGCGGAGCAACTACTAACAAGCACTACAATTGGTTAGTAGGAAATAACCAATCTACATCTCTGTACTCCACAATTTGAGATTTGTAAAAGAAAAAATCACATGTGGTTAAAGTGCAAATTGTCAGATTTTGTTAAGGCCTTTTTTATATATTTTGGTTTTACCATGTAGAAATTATAGCTGTGTTTATACAAAGTCCCCCCATTTCAGGGCACCATAATGTTTGGGACACATAGCTTCACAGGTGTTTGTAATTGCTCAGGTGCGTTAATTGCTTCCTTAATGCAGGTATAAGAGAGCTCTCAGCACCTAGTCTTTCCTCCAGTCTTTCCACCACCTTTGGAAACTTTTATTATCAACATGAGGACCAAAGTTGTGCCAATGAAAGTCAAAGTAACTATTATGAGACTGAGAAACAAGCAGAAGACATCAGCCAAACCTTAGGCTTACCAAAATCAACAGTTTGGAACATCATTAAGATGAAAGAAAGCACTGGTGAGCCTACTAAGCGCAAAGCGACTGACAGGCCTAGGAAGACCTCCATAGCTGATGACAGAAGAATTTGTTCTATAATAAAGAAAAATCCCAAAACACCTGTCTGTCAAATCAGAAACACTCTTCAGGAGTCAGGTGTGGATTTGTCAATGATCACTGTCTGCAGAAGACTTAATGAACAAAAAAAAAGAGATTACACTGCAGGATGCAAACCACTGGATAGCCACAAATATAAGATGGCCAGGTTACAATTTGCCAAGTACTTAAAAGAGCAACCTCAGTTCTGAAACAAGGTCTTTGGATGGATGAGACGAAGATTAACTTATATCAGAGTGATGGCAAGAGCAAAGTATGGAGTAGAGAAGGAACTGCCCAAGATCTAAAGCATACCACCTCATCTGTGAAACATGGTGGTGGGGATGTTATGACTAGGGCATGTATGGCTGCTGAAGGTGCTGGCTCACTTATCTTCATTGATGATCACTGAGGGCAATGAATCAATTTACAGGAAGGAGGTACAAAGGTTAATAGGTGCTCAGATGCTCAGAGAACAACTTAGCACTCAATACAAAAAAAACAAATTAGCTCATCGTTGACTTCAGGAAGAAGCAGGGTGACCATCCCCCACTGCACATAAATGGAGAAAGAGTGGACAGAGTCTCCAGTTTCAGGTTCCTGGGCACCCACATCTCAGCAGATCTCAGGTGGTCAACTAACAACCACTCCCTGGTAAAGAAAGCACAACAACGGCTTTACTTCTGAAGATCACTCAGGAAAGTCAACTTGCCACACAGCTGCTCGTATCATTCTACCGTTGCTCCATAGAGAGTGTCCTGACACATGGCATCCTGGTATGGTATGGCAACAGTTCTGTGGCTGACAAGAAGGCTTGGCAGAAAGTCATCAATACAGCCCAGAAGATCACCAACACACACCTGCCTGCCCTAGAAGAGATCTATAGCTCTCGTTGCCTGCGGAAGGCATCACGCATACTAAAGGACTCATCTCATCCCGCACATCACTTGTTTACCCTTCTACCCTCAGGAAAGCGTTTACAGGTCCATCAAATCACACACCACAAGATTAACAAACAGTTTCTACCCCAAGGCTTTCACCACTCTGAACTCTGCAGTCAACACACAGCCCCTATAGCCAATATATATTGACAACGTTTTCTCGCCGTTTTTGTTATTCGTTATTATTTATCTGATACATTGGAGCCCTGCTCGGGCAGTGCGCCTGAAATTTCGTTGTACATATTTACAATAAAGTGTATTATTATTATTTTTATGATACAACTTTTGATGGTGGTAGCATAATGAATTCTGAAGTGTATAGATACACCCCATCTGCTCAGGTTCAAACAAATGCCTCAAAACTCATTGGCCGGCAGTTCATTCTACAGCAAGACAATGATCCCAAGCACACTGCTAAAGCAACAATAGAGTTTTTGAAAGCTAAAAAATGGTCAATTCTTGAGTGGCCAAGTCAATCACCTGATTTGAACCCAATTGAGCATGCCATTTATATGCTGAAGAGAAAACTGAAGGGGACTAGCCCCCAAAACAAGCATAAGCTAAAGATGGCTGTATTACAGGCCTGGCAGAGCATCACCCAGCAACTGGTGGTTCATGGTGATGTCCATGAATTGCAGACTTCAAGCAGATTTTATTTACATGACAATGTTGTGTCCCAAGCATTATGGTGCCCTGAAATGGGGCACTGCTATAATTTCTACATGGTGCAACCAAAATGTATAAAAATGGCCTTTATTAAAATCTGACAATGTGCACTTTAAACACATATGAGTTTTTTCCATTACAAATCTCAAATTGTGGAGTATAGAGGCAAATAAATAAATGATGGTTATTTATCCCTAACACTATGGAGCACACTGTATTTCCTTGAAAGTGGTGCCACAGGTAGATGGGTGGTCAAAAAGGCTTTTGGCACATTGTCCTTCATCAGTTATAGTATAAAAGTTGGGAGATCATGTTACAATTGCTGGAGATATTGGTGAGGCCACACTAGCTTTATCCTGTGTTAATTTCATCCCAAAAGTAGCATTTTCAGTCGTTTTGCATTCTTTGAGTCTGAAATATTGGTGTCTGGTCTTGAAAGAGGTTTGGACCCAGATTCTTCTGACTCTGAATGCAAGAAACAGTCAACATTGTAGCAAATCCTCACTGCTTCTTGGAAACTATCTCTCAATCTCACACTCTCTTCCATCAAGTAGTAAAAGGAAAACAGGATGATACAAGGAACAGCAAAGGCTGGAAACATGAGCAAAACACGAAGTGCTGGCGGAACTCTTATAGTCATAGAGACATAGTCACAGCGTGGAAACAGGCCCTTCAGCCCAACTTGCCCATGCCAACCAACATGTCCCATCTACACTAGTCTCACCTGCCAATGTTTGGCACATATGGCTCTAAATCTATCCTATTCATACACATTTTCAAAAACATTGTGATAGTAACTCCGGGTTGGGCAGCATCTGTGGAGGGAATGGGCAAACAACAGCGGACATAAGTTTAAGATGAAGGGGAAAAGATTTAATAGGAATCTGAGAGGTGATTTTTTCATACATAGGGTGGTGGGTGTATGAAATGAGCTGCCAGAAGAGGTACTTGAGAAAGGGACAGCAACATTTAAGAAACAATTAGACAGGTACATGGATAGGACAGGTTTAGAGTGATATGGGCCAAAAGACAGCAGGTGGGACTAGAGTAGATGGCACGTTGGTTAATGTGGACAAGTTCTGCCAAAAAGCCTGTTTCTATGCTGTCTGACTCAATGATTCTTTCACATTGTTTGGGGATGGGATCCTTCTTCGACTCAATAGACTGACGACGTTTCGGCACAGGACCCTTTTTCAGACAGAATGAACATTCAGGTTGGGCCTCTTCTTTTGCCTGAAAAAGAATCTTGACCCAAAACATCGGCTGTCCACTCCCTCCACGGATGCTGCCTGACCTGCTGAGGTCCACCAGCACTTTGTGTTTTGCTCAATACAAGCAGGAAGATGTGATTAATACCACCTGCAATATTCTCCAAATTGAACAGTGTCCGACTAGAATGGGAATATATCTCCATTTAGACTTTGTGGAGGAATGCAATGTCTGCAGCTCTCTCCATAACAGGGCACCAGAAAAATCCTTCAGCACAAGGCATTCAGCAATTCTTGATGGTAGTTCACCCCTCCCTTTACATGGAGTGAACAATAAATGCTAGCATTGTCAGTGAAGCTCACATTGTGTGTGTGATTTGCAAAGTGAACAAGAATGCACTGATAAACAAGTCAAATCTCATGCTATGGTGCATAACAGGAAGAACTTGAACTGATATGTGTGTGTGGAATATAGGGCGGCACTGTGGCGCAGCTGGTAGAGCCACTGCCTCACAGTGCCACAGAACCTGGGTTCGATCCCGACCTCAGGTGCTATCTATGTGGAGTTTGCAAATCCTCCCTGTGACCACGCAGGCTTCCTCCGGGTGCTCTGGTTTCCTTCGAAATCCGAAAGATGCTCGTGTTTGTGGGTTAATTGACCCTCTGTAAATTGACCCTTCTGTGTGAGATAGAGCAAGTGTACAGGGTAATCGATGGTCGATGCTGACTCGGTGGATGGACGGGTCTGTTTCCATGTTGTATCAGTCAAGTAACATAACATCAGCAAATAATTCCTTTTCTCCAGAGATGCTACTTGACCCGCTGAGTTACACCAGCTTTTTATGTCTATCTTCAGTGTCGTTTCCCTCTCCCCTGACTCTCAGTCTGAAGAAGGGCCTCGACCCGAAACATCACTTATTCATTTTCTCCAGAGATGCTGCCTGACCCGCTGAGTTACTCCAGCATTTTGTGTCTATCATCAGCAAGGATTAGTAAGGGTAGATTAGCCAGTTTTGTCCGGTGTAATGATAGTAATGACATCACCATTTACAACTTCAGGATCTCATAAACCACTTCACAGCCACTTCGTGGGAATTATTTTGGAATGCAGTCACTGAGGTAACTTAGGGAAATTAGGTTTCTAAATCAAGCACACCATGCTCCCAACAAGGAAATGAATGACTCTGAATCTGCTTTCATCATGTTGGTGAAGGAATAAACATTGGCAAGATTAAAAGATAAGATCCATTGCCTTCTTCGAGTGGTGTCATGGGAATTTTAAGTCCACTTGAGAGGGCAAAAGAGGCTTCAGTTCAATGTGTTTAGCGCTTCCAACAAAACAGCATCTGTCAGTGAGCACTTCAAATATCATCCCTGTGAAACCTCACCCAGTAGCTGAATACATTTCATGTTAGTTTGGTTTAGTTTTAGAGATATAGCATGGAAATAGGCCCTTTGGCCCACCGAGTTCACGTCGACCAGCGATCACCCCTGTACACTAGTTCTATCCTACACACTAGGGACAATTTACAGAAGCCAATTAACCTACAATAGATTGTGGGAGGAAACCAGAGCACCTGGAGAAAACCCACGCGGTCACAAGGAGAATGTACAAACTTGGTTCAAAAGCACCCATAGTCAGGATCGAACCTGGGTCTCTGGTGCTGTAAGGCTGCACCACTGTGCGCTCTCGTGTATGTATCCTTTTAAATGAGGAGTCCACCATTGCATTCTGCAGAGTTACTGTGCAAGGGCTCCACTTATAACAACTGATAATGTACAGAGATGTACAGAGCCCTAGTGAGACAACACCTAGAGTATTGTGTGCAGTTTTGGTCCCCTTATTTGAGGAAGGACATTCTTGCTATTGAGGGAGTGCAGCGTAGGTTTACAAGGTTAAATCCCGGGATGGCGGGACTGACATATGCTGAGAGAATGGAGCAGTTGGGCTTGTACACTCTGGAGTTGTATCGTCCTTCTAGAGAGGAGATCTCATTGAAACATATAAGATTGTTAAGGGTTTCGACACACTAGAGGCAGGAAACATGTTCCCGATGTTGGGGGAGTCCAGAACCAGGGGCCACAGTTTAAGAATAAGGAATAAGCCATTTAGAACGGAGACGAGGAAACACTTTTTCTCACAGAGAGTGGTGAGTCTGAGGAATTCTCTGCCTCAGAGGGCCAAATGGCCTACTCCTGCACCTATTATCTATTCTGTCCTGGGTTCCTGTACCAGATATAGATGTTTAGTGCAGATGGACAGTTCTGGTGGGAGCTTAATTTATGCACCTTTATTTCAACACTTTCCACAGGGAATATGATACATTACCTGAATGCCTCAGGTAACATGAGTTTTCCTCCTTTAATGGCATGTGCCTTAAAGTCATATTATTGTTTAATTCTAGACGTTACCTATCCACAGACAAGTCTGAAGAAAGGTCCCGATCCAAAACATTACCTGTCCATGGTCCCCAGAGATGCTACCTGACCTGCTGAGTTACTTTGTGTCATCTTCCATTCTTCTTCACAGCTCAACATTAATTTGTGATTATAACCTCTCCGCCACATTTGTGATTATAACCTCTCTGCCACATACAGCTACATTAATAGTCGGTTAATTGTGTCTGGGTGGGTTTCCTCCAGTTTACTTCCACGTCCCACAGATGTGCAGATTTGTGGGTTAATTGGCCTCTGTAAATCAAATAAAAAAGGGCTGTCATAATCAGCATAATAAAAATGCAATGGGAGTAGTGCTGGAAGTTCATCCCCAGATACCCCCAAAATAAAAAAGAATAAAGGATCGTGATCTCCAGGAACACACACAGTACTAATTCCCATGGTGATCTTCAGCAACTTAAAATAAGTGCCATTGACTGCTGTCAGCCTTGCTGTTCTTAGGCCCTCTACAGTCCAAAGAGGCAACTGCAGCCCCACCAAAGAAAGATCAATGTTGACAGAAAATAGAAGAACAAAGTTCATCTAATGTTCCATACAAATCAACGGGTATTGATTTTAATTGTGAAAATATAATATTTATAAGTACATTGTATCAATAAAAGTAATACAGTTGATGGACCAAAGATAGAGACAAAGTGCTAGAGTAACTCAGCAGGTCAGGCAGCATCTCTGGAGAAAAAGGACGGGTGACATTTTGCGTCAGGATCTTTCTTCAACGATGAAGGATCCTGACCCAAAATGACATCTATCCATGTTCTCCAGAGATGCTGCCTGACCTGCTGAGTTACTCCAGCACTTTGTGTCTATCTTTGGTATAAACAGCATCTGAAGTTCTTTGTTTCTAAGTTTGATGATCCATTGTTTTAAATTATGACACATTCTTTTACTTTCTTCTTGCTTTGTTATAAATTCTTTTCTGACTTTTCATTGTAGAAGTAAATATATTTGGAATATATCAGGTGATTAAATTACATCAGCCTGATATTCTTGGATAACTGTTTAAAGGAACAGTGAAGAAGGATAAATGGTGTCTATTTTGAATTGTAATGTTGCTCTATCTTATTTTAGTCTAGTTTACTTTAGTTTATTATTGTCACGTGTACCAAAGGTACAATGAAAAGTTTTTTGTTGTGTACTATCCAGTCAGTGGAAAGGCTATACATCAATACAATCAAGCTGTTCACAGTGTACAGATACAAGATAAAGAATATAACGTTTAGCGCAAGATAAAGTCCAGTAAAGTCCAATAAATTCAGATCCATTGAGGTCATATCTATCGAGTTTAAGAAGGTAATAGTCTGTAAAATATTTAATGAAAACCCAACCAGTTCCTTTTGGACGTCCATACACTATTTTGAAATGAGGTACCATTGACAAAACCTGCAAAGAAGTAGGGAGACCCATCATCGATGTCATTGATAAGGCCAACTGCAAAAGCTTCATTCACTCAGAATAATTGTCCACTAGGTAAGGTTCTATATTGGCAGCACAGAAATGATGATTTCATCAAGTAAGTCTGAACTCCTTTAAAAGGTAGAATGGAGATAAGGAGGACATTTTGTAGCAAGAGGGTGGTGAATCTCTGTTATTTGTTGCCACACACAGCTGTGAAGGCCATCATTGGGTAATTTTAAAGCAGAGATTGATAGATTTTTGATTAGTATGGGTGTCAGGGATTAAGGGGAGAAGGCTGGAGAATGGGATTAAGAGGGAAAGATAGATCAACCATGATCATATGGCAGAGCAGATTTGAAGGATCGAATGACCTAATTCTGCTCCTATATCTTATGGTTTTATGATGATTGTTGGATGCTACTGGAAACAACTGTGAATTTGTGGAAACCAATGTCCAATTTGAAAAAACACTTTATTTTATCCAATGGAGGAATAATCTAACACTATCCAACTTTAGGTACCTCTACAGAACAGTGGGATTTCTAATGACCAATATGATCAATATCCCCACACAGAGAAAGACCAGCTGGTTCACCGAACCATGCCTCACGCCATGAATGAAGCTTCATTAATGAACCGTTCCCTTCAAGCAACCACCCCCTAATCCTTCCTCCCCAAGCCCCAACCAGCTAGTCATCTTCAAGGCATGTTATAGTCATAGAATGGTACAGCATGGAAACAGGCCCTTGAGACCAATACCCATGCTGACCAAAATGCCTCTTCTACACTAGTTCCACCCATATCTCTCTAAACCTTTCCTATCCATCAGTCCTGCAGTTATGTGTAGCCAGATAGCACAGCAGTAGAGTTGCTGCCTTACAATGAGACCCAGGCTCAACCCTGACTACGGATGCTGTCTGTATGGAGTTTGCACATTCTCCGTGTGACCGTGCTGGTTTCCTCCGGCTGATCACTGGAACAAGGCCTGTTTTCACGTTGTATCTCTAAAGTCCTTTAAAGTCTTAACTCTTCTGAAATTCTGTTCTGTTTTTCGCAAAATACAAATGACTGACGTTGATTAAAAGCCAAAAATGGATTATAATAAACAGACAGGCTGTTTTATATTTCTCCCAGCTTTAAATTTTTTTTTAATTGATAGGAAACATTTCATTCAAATTCACTTCAATGGAAACTTCACTCAAGAACTTCAATAACAATTAGAAAATATGTCAAATATACGTACACTTATTGTACACAATAAGGTGTCGATATGCATGATTAATAAACATAAGTGTCATAAGGCTGGAAAATGAAATAATAATTTTATTCTTTTTAGCATTGATAAGTTGTACCAGTGAGTATCATCACGAAAAAGCACTGCCTACACCTTTTATCACTCATCTTAGAAATTAGTTTAGTTTGATTTAGAGATTTGGTGTGGAAACAGGCCCTTCGGCCCATTGAATAAACACTGACCAGCAATCACTCGTACACTAGTTCTATCCTACACACTAGGAACAATTCACATATAGCAATTAACCTACAAACCTGCACGTCTTTGGAGAAAACTGGAGCACCCAAAGAAAACCCATGCAGTCACAGGGAGAATGTACAAATCCCATACAGACAACACTCATAGTCAGGATCGAACCTGGGTCTCTGGCACTGTAAGGCAGCAACTCTACTGCTGTGCCACTGTGCCACCCATTCTGTTGTACCTTGAAGAGTAACAACAAAAAGAAACGGAGTAACAGTAAATTTGATGTATCGCAAATATTTTACAATAGTAATTCTCACCACTGCTGATCTATAATGCATTCATCCCAAAGTAAGGTGATTTGTAGGGCTCCACAGATGCTGAAAACTAATCATCTTACACTTAATTGACACTAAATAAATGGTTGGAAATATGTGCTTCAACAGTGACAGTAAAGATCAACTTTTCAAAACCGCAAGGAATTGCAGAGATTTGTAGATGTGGCCCAGTCCATCACACCGACCAGACTTCCCACTATTGACTCCATCTACACTTAATGATGCCTTGGAAAAGCAGCCAACATAATCAAAGACTTGTCCCACCCCAGTCATTCCTTCTTCTCGTGGCTCCCGACTGGCAGAAGGAATAGAAGTTTGAAGGCGCACATCACCAGACTCAGGAACAGCTTCTGCCCCCCTGTTATCAGGCTTCCAAATGGTCCTTCCATAAGCTAAGATTCTGTCTGATTCACCTCTATCCCATTGAGGACATTGGACGGTCTCTGGAATTGATGCGGTGCAATGCTGAGAACTATATTCTGCACATTGTATTTTCCCCTTTGCTCTACCTATTGTACTGGGCGGCAAGGTGGCGCAGCAGTAGAGCCTGACGCCTGAGACCCGGATTTGATCCTGACTATGGGTGCTGTCTGTAGGGAGTTTGTATGTTCTCCCTGTTACCACGTGGGGTTTCGCCAGGTGCTCTGGTTTCCTCCCACACTCCAAAGACGTACAGGTTTGTAGGTTAATTGGCTTCAGTACAAATTTAAAATTGTCCCTAGTGTGCAGGCTAGTGCTAGTGTACGGGGGTCACTGGTTGGCGCGGCCTCTGTGGGCCATAGGGCCTGTTTCCGCGCTGTATCTCTAAATAAACTAAACTAAACTATTATACTCTAATTTGATTTGATTGTATTTATGTCTGGTATGTCTGATCTGTTTGTGTAACATGCAAAGCAAAGCTTTTCACTGTACCTGTGACAATAAAAGCCTAAACCTAAGCCGAGCTTGGGAACTCACGAGAACTGTTGAAATTAAAGGACAAACATAATTAAATATGTTAGCCATTCATGGTGCTTTGAAATAAAAGCAATATGGTTTTCTGTTTAATAGGCTCATTTTTTGAGAACACATAAAATAATCTTTATTAACTTCAAAAGCAAGCTGTTATATTTAATCACATTTCCCACAACACAAAGCTTCTTTTGTCGGTTTGGGGTACTATTTGTGTAACTACCTTTTCAAAGCCTAATTATTCATGGATTTAATAATGGGGGGAGTCGGGTCATTTCTTGAAATAGAGTGTTATTGAAAACTGCATTTTTTCCCTTTATGACAAGGACAAATATGAATATAAACATCTTTATTTCCTTCCATAATATAATAGGAAAAGGGCAAAGATCACAAATTAAGATTCCCTCCATTAAGCAAAGTCAATGGGAATTCTGAGAGAATTCCAGTCTAGACTGTGTTTGTGAACAAAATGTGAGGAAAAAGACGCATTTCCTGGCCAGGTCTCAGAACAAAGGGACCTGCTGATAGAAGATCAGATGATGCAGGAAAACGCAAGCAATAAAGACCAGGTTCCACACATCTGAGTTTCGGTAGGCATTGATGGATGAGGTTGAGTAATGAAGGCTCAGCAATGGTAAATGAGGCCAACATGCTGGGCTTGTTTGGTCCGGTTCTATATGAACAGTGGTTTTACAGCCCACTGTAAAACATTGGAGCTTTCTTGACGGCAGCGTTCACGTTGAGTAGAAAGGAAGTGACTGCTGTCCGTGCTTTGGCAAACGCTGAAAAGACACAACCTGCTCATTGTTGTATTTCCCACTCACCATAACGTAACTGTCTGAAAAAGGGTCTCGACCCGAAACGTCACCCATTCCTTCTCTCCAGAGATTCTGCCTGTCCCGCTGAGTTACTCCAGCATTTTACGTCTTTCTTCGGTTTAAATCAGCATCTGCAGTTCCTTCATAACATTACTAGCTCTTCCCTGCCCACAGAGCCGTCATCAAATCAAGAGTCAAAGGACAAGAGTGTTTTATTGCCATATGTCCCAAACAGAACAATGAAATTCTTACTTGCAGCGGCAAACCTGAATATGTAAACATAGTACTCTGTAAACAATATAAAAACAAACAAACAAACAACAATAGTGCAAAAAGACAAAACCAATGCTCCCAAGTCTATGTGGTTCAGAGCTTATTTGGAAGTTGTACTATTTAATAGCCCGATGGTTGTAATGGAGAAGCTGCCCCTGAACCTAGACATTACATTTTCAGGCTCCTATATCTTCTTCCCGATGCAGGAGTGAAATGAGCTAAAGGAGTGAAATTACTGTAAGCATTTAGTTTAGTTTAGAGATATAGCATGAAAACTGGCCCTTCGACCCACTGACCACGCCGACCATGATCACCCATATACTAGTTCTATCCTACACACTAGACTCAATTTACAGAAGGCAATTAACCTACAAACCTGCACATCTATGGAGTGTGGGGGGAAACCAGAGCACCCGGAGAAAACCCACGCAGTCACAGGAAGAACTCTGTACAGACATTCCGGGTTGTACCCGGGTCTCTGGCACTGTGAGGCAGCAACTCTACCTCTGCGCCACTGTGCTGTCCTTGGCCTGAGGTCTTCCCTTGCTGCCAGAGGGGGCATTTGAGCAGGTACTATAGTAACATTTAAAAGGCATTTGGGCAAGTACATCGATAGTAAAGGTTTAGAGGGATATGGGTCAAACATGGGCAGTTGGGACTAGCGTAGATGGGGCATCTTGCTCGGTATGAGCAAGTTGGGCCGAAGGGCCTGTTTCGTCCTGTATGACTATGATTCTAAATCACTGTGACTCAGAAAAAGCAGGTAATATTATTTGGTTTAATTTTGTTTAGTTTTGAGATACATACACTGAAACTGGCCCTACACACTAGGGGCAATTTTACAGAAGCCAATTAACTTGTGAACCTGCACGTCTTATGGATGTGGGAGGAAACTGGAACATCCAGAGGCAACACATGCAGTCACAGGGAGAACATGCAAACTCCATACAGACAGCACCCGAGGCCAGGATCAAACCCGGGTCTCTGGCGCTGTGAGACAGCAGCTCAACCGCAGCACCACTGTGTGTGGCCTCAAATGTTAGAGTCATAGTCACAGTGTCATATAACATGGAAAAAGGCCCTTCGGCCCAACTCATCTATTCTAACCAAAATCCTCTATCTATGCTAGTCCCATCTGCCCATGTTTGACCCATATCCCTCTAAACCATTCCTATCCATGTGCTTGCCCAAATGACTTTTAAATGTTACTCTAGTACCACCCTCAAATGCCTCCTCTGGCACCTCGTTCGATATACCTACCACCCTCTTTATCAAATCATTGTAAGCATATTAAATTCAGCATTAAGAAATCCATATCACCAAGGGAGTTTTAATTCCACAGCAGCATAGTTAGGCACAGTGGTGCAGCGGTAGAGCTGCTGCCATACAACGCCAAAGACTCAGGTTCAATCCTGACTACAAGTGCTGTTTGTATGGAATTTGTACATTCTCCCCATGACCTCGTGAATTTCCGATTTACTTTCCCACACTCCAAGGACGCACAGGTTTGAAGTTTAATTGGCTTTGGTAAAATTGTAAATTGTCCCTAGTGTATAGAATGGTGCTAGTGTACGGGGGGTGATCACTGGTTGGCACGGACCCGGTGGGCTGAAGGGCCTGTTTCCAAGCTGATTATCTAAAGTTTAAAGCTAAAGTGAGAGGAAAAAGTTTTAAGGTGAGAGGGGAAAAATTAAATAGGAACTGAGGGGCACCTTTTTCACACATTGGGTGGTGGGTGTATGGAACAAGCTGACTCGGGAGGTAACTGTGGCAACATTTAATAGTCCTTTGGACAGGTACATGGATAGGAAAGCTTTAGAGGCCATAAGACATTGGAGCGGAATTAGGCTATTCAGCCCATTGCACCTGCTTTGTCATTCAATCATGGCTAATCAATTTTTCTCTCTGAACCCCGTTCTCCTGCCTTCTCCCTGTACTTTGACACTCACATGCTTTTGAGGCATAAAGGCTAAACACAGGCAAATGCGATTAGTGTAGATGGGACATCTGGTTGGCATGGACACCATGGGCTGAACGGATTGTGTACGTGCTGTATGGTTCTGTGTCTCTACAACTATGAAAATCAACAACAAAACAAATTTTATGAAGTCTTTTTAATTGATCACAATAATTATTTATGAAACTACGACGTGTACTGCAAGTATGCAATAGTTTCATTTGTACAAACAAGGAAAAAAAAAGACACAAAGTGTTGGAGTAACTCAGCCGGGTCAGGCAGAATACCTGGAGAATGTTGGTAGATAATGTCAGGTCAGGTTTGTCTGAAGAATCAGAATCAGAATCAGAATCAGAATCAGAATCACACTTTATTCGCCAAGTATGTTTGGCAACATACGAGGAATTTCATTGGCCAGGTCAGTGTACAATTAAAAGCAACAGAACACTCAAAAACACATTTTAACATGAACATCCACCACAGTGACTCCTACACATTCCTCACTGTGATGGAAGGCTAAAAAAAGTTCAAGTCCTTCCCTTAGTTCTTCCTCGGTCATGGACCTCGAGCACCCGTTGACAGGACGATCTTGACTCCGGTAGCCGGCGGCGTTTGGGCCCTCGAGTCGAGGCGATCAGTTCCCGCATCAGCCGGATGTCAGCTCCTCCGCGCCGGCCAATCGCACCTCGCGTGGGGGCTGGTTGCACCCTCCGCGACGTTGGAGCTTCCCGACTAGGCTCTCCCGACTGCGAGCTTGATGGCAAAGTCCATGGTGGCCACGGTGAGAGCGATCCCAGGCAAGGGATCAGCTCCGATGTTAAGTCCGCACCCCGCGATAGGGCTCAAAGAAGGGTCCCAACCAACAATGCCACCTATCCATGCTCTCCAGAGATGCTGCTTGACCTGCTGAGTTACTCCGACACTTTGTGTCCTTTGTTGAGTTTGTTACACATCTAGACCTCCAGTTTTGAATGGCATGTATCACCACAATACAGGTACTCACCACAATACAGGTACTGACAATTGGAAGTGAAGAAAATCTGTTATATCAAAATTATATATATTAATTTTAAAATAATTTCATTTGAAATTAATTTTATATAATTACAAAATATTTCATTTTAAATAAAAAAATATATTAAGTCAACACATCAAAAAAGATAGGTGGTTCATTTTCGGTTAGAGATACAGCTCAGAAACAGGTTCCTTTGGCCCACTGAGTCCGGGCTGACCTGCGATCACCACACACTAACACTATCCTACACACACAATAGACAATAGACAATAGGTGCAGGAGTAGCCCATTTGGCCCTTCGAGCCAGCACCGCCATTCAATGTGATCATGGCTGATCATCCCCAATCAGTACCCTGTTCCTATCCCCTGACCGCTATTTTTAAGAGACCTATCAGGCTCTCTCTTGAAAGCATCCAGAGAACCTGCCTCCACCACCCTCTGAGGCAGAGAATTCCACAGACTCAGCACTCTCTGTGAGAAAAAGTGTTTCCTCGTCTCCGTTCTAAATGGCTTACTCCTTATTCTTAAACTGTGGTCCCTGGTTCTGGACACCCCCAACATCGGGAACATGTTTTCTGCCTCTGGTGTGTCCAAGCCCTTAACAATCTTATATGTTTCAATGAGATCTCCTCTCATCTTTCTAAACTCTAGAGTGTACAGGCCCAGCTGCTCCATTCTCTCAGCATATGACAGTCCCGCCATCCCGGGAATTAACCTTGTAAACCTACACTGCACTCCCTCAATGGCAAGAATGTCCTTCCTCAAATAAGGGGACTAAAACTGCACATAATACTCCAGGTGTGGTCTCACTAGGGCTCTGTACAACTGCAGAAGGACCTCTTTGCTCCTATATTCGATTCCTCTTGTTATAAAGGCCAACATGCCATTCGCTTTCTTCACTGCCTGCTGTACCTGCATGTTTACTTTCAAGGACCCCCAGATCCCATTGTGCTTCCCCTTTTCACAACATGACGCCATTTAGATAGTAATCTGCCTTCCTGTTTTTACTACCAAAGTGGATAACCTCACATTTATCTTAAATCTGCCCACTCCCCCATCCTGTCCAAGTCACCCTGCATTCTCATAGCATCCTCCTCACAGTTCACACTGCCACCCAGCTTTGTATCATCTGCAAATTTGCTAATGTTACTTTGAATCCCTTCATCCAAATCATTGATTTATATTGTAAATAGCTGCGGTCCCAGCACCAGGCCTTGCGGTACCCCACTAGTCACTGCCTGCCATTCTGAAAGGGACCCGTTAATCCCTACTCTTTGTTTCCTGTCTGCCAACCACTTCTCCATCCATGTCAGCACTCTGCCCCCCAATACCAGGTGCCCTCATTTTGCCCACTAATCTCCTGTGTGGGACATTATCAAATGCTTTCTGAAAGTCCAGGTACACTACATCCACTGGCTCTCCCTTGCCCATTTTCCTAGTTACATCTTCAAAAAATTCCAGAAGATTAGTCAAGCATGATTTCCCCTTCGTAAATCCATGATGACTCGGACCGATCCTGTTACTGCCATCCAAATGTGCGGCTATCTCATCTTTTATAATTTTTAACTCCAGCATCTCCCCCACACGAGGGACAATTTACAATTTTACCAAAGCCAATTAACCCTACAAACCTGTATGTGTCAGTCCTATAGTGTTGGACGAAATTAGCACATTCACACAAGAGTATTTTTTAAAGCTGTTTTCGAAAACAATTTCAAAATAAAATAATCAGTTTAGTTTACAAATGCAGTCTGGAGACAGGTTCTTTGGCCCTAGAGTCCATGCCAACCAGCAATCACCCGTACACTAATTCTATCCAACACACCAGGGACAATTTATAGAAGCCAATCTTTGAAAAGTGGGAGGAAAAAACCCATGCAGTCACAGAGAGCACATACAAACTCCATACAGACAGTAGACATAGTCAGGATCGAACCTGGTTCTCTGGTGCTGCAAGACAGCAACTCTATCACTGTACCACTGTATCGTCGAAGGAATAATCAGGTTAAGGAATAATTAAAAAATCAAGCAACAATTATGTGTTGAGTTGAAGAATGGTATATCTGAGCCTTGGAAACAAAAGTAACATTAAGTATTTATTAACCATCAAAGAGTTAGTATTAACATAAACATACAAAGTAGCTGTTACAAATGATGAGCTTTGCTCTCCAAAGCAGTGCACTGAAAGAGCCCTTAATTTACCGGTTCCTATATTTAGATGAATAATTACTCATAATTTTGTTAAATACTCCATCAACTAATTAACAGCGCTGAGAAAATGTAAAGCATATAATTGCTCAACTGATCATTCTGCACAAGTCTATGTTGGTTGGGTGGCAGAAGGTAATCAATTTAATCTAATGCTGAGTATTATTTTTCCCCTTACAAATGTAATTGAGTGACCAAAGAACTCATCAACAGATTCCCAGTGACCTGTTATTTTTATTTTGTGAAGTGAAAAACAACAACAAATTGTGAAATTGTGGCTTACTGTTCCTAACCCCACATTGCTTCTGCACAATTGATAGCTGCTATGTTTTTAAGTAGTATCTTCACAAACTAGTCTTTCATTTGTTTTGGCTGCTCTGGCTGTCTGATTTCCAATTCAAAATCTATATAAAAACTTCCATTAAAATGTATTAGTGAAAATGAATTTATAGAGTATGGTCTTTCATCATTGATTGGCACAGTGGCGCAGTTGCTGCTTTACAGCGCCAGTGAACCGGGTTCAATACTGATTTTGGATGCTATCTGTGCGGAGTTTGCACGGTCTCCCTATGGCTGCATGGGTTTCCTCCAGATGCTCTGGTTTCCTACCACATCCCAAAAATGTGCAAGTTTGTAGATTAATTGTAAGTTAGTCCCACCTGCCCATGATTGGCCCATATCCCTCTAAACATATCATATCCATGTGCCTGTCCAAATGTTTCTTAATCTTTGTGATAGTACATGCTTCAACTACCTCCTTACAGAGTCATACAGTGCAGAAACAGACCGTTGGGACCAACTTGCCCGCACTGCCCAACATGCCTCAACTACCTCCTCCAGGTCAAATCCTTTCACTTTGGCAGTAGGTCCATCGGGATTGTGATGGTTGGTGGGTTCTGCAGTGGCTGACACAGTCAATGTGTGAACTGTAGGATGCTCCACAGATGAGGAAAGATGTGCACCATGGGGAGGGTAAGTGGGTGATTAGTGAGGTGATGTTCTTCCTCTATTGTTTACGTATGGCTTCTGGTATTGGTATTGGTTTATTATTTTAAAAAAACAAAGTGTGTGCATAAGTGAAAGAGACTGGGAGAATGGAAATAGGGACTCCAGAGGAGATGGAAGTTGGATGTTGAGGTAAAGAGGAAAACAGGCCAAATGTCTACTTGCCATATCTAACCATTTTTGAGGTGCTGTGGACAACGGCATGGTGTTTGAGTGTGCTGAGAGTTAGCTATTGGAGAAGGTGTGCGAGACCTGGGATGTTTATACCGTGTGAAGTTTCTGTTGGGAAGGAGGAGCATGTGATCAAAGTTCCACATCACTTCAGTTTAAACCAGTGACCATGTGGGTTTTCCCTCAGTGCTCCAGTTTCCTCACACACCCCAAAGACATGCAGGTTTGCAGGTTAATTGGGTTCTGTAAAATTGTCCCTAGCGTGTGAGATAGAACTAGTGTACAGGCGATCACATATTTTTCTATATTTCTATGTTTCTATGATCACTGGTCAGCACAGACCCGGTAGGCTGAAGGTCCCGTTTCCACGCTGAATCTCAGAAAAAATCTTAGTGGGTCAGGCCGCCTCTCTAGAGAACATGGATTGAGGGCATTTTGAGTCTGAAGAAGAGTCCCAACCCTAAATGTCGCCCATTCTTTTTCTCCAGAAAAGGATACCTGAACTGCTGAGCTACTCCAGCATCTTTGGTATAAACCAGCATCTGCAGTTCCTTGCTGCTTCATTTAGATATTTTGGGACCCTTCAGATTGATGAAATTCAGTCTGAAGAAGGGTCCCGACCCAAACCATCACTATCCATGTTCTCCGGAGAAGCTGCCGTTACTCCAAGAATTGAGTTACTCCAACACTTTGTGTGAACCAACATCTGCCATTCCTTGTTTCTAAATGAGTCCAACGAGAAGGAGTTTATCATCAGGTGGGACTTTCTAAGTAACTTTGTGCAATCAGAAATCCTGTCATCTAATACCTCTAAACAGAATTGGAAAAAAAGATCTGTGAACAGTTTAGTTTAATTTAGTTTATTATTATGGTAATTTGCACTGAGGTACAGTGAATTTTTTTTTTGTTGAATGATATCCAGTCAGCGAAAAGATTATACTCAATTACAATTAAACCGTCCACAGTGTACAGACACAGGATAATGGGTATAGCATTTAGTGCCGGATCAAGTCCAGTAAAGTCTGATTAAAGATGGTTTGAAGGTCTCCAATGAGGTAGAGTGGTGGGACTGTGGAATTCTCTGCCTCAGAGGGTGGAGGCCGGTTCTCTGGATACTTTCTTATAGGACCTTATAGAAACTTACAAAATTATTAAGGGGTTGGACAAGCTAGATGCAGGAAGATTGTTCCCGATGTTGGGGGAGTCCAGAACAAGGGGTCACAGTCTAAGGATAAGGGGGAATTCCTTTAGGACCGAGATGAGGAAAACATTCTTTACACAGAGAGTGGTGAGTCTCTGGAATTCTCTGCCACAGAAGGTAGTTGAGGCCGGTTCATTGGCTATATTTAAGAGGGCGTTAGATGTGGCACTTGTGGCTAAAGGGATCAGGGGGTATGGAGAGAAGGCAGGTACGGGATACTGAGTTGGATGATAAGCCATGATCACATTAAATGGCGGTGCAGGCTCGTAGGGGCGAATGGCCTACTCCTGCACTATTTTTCTATGTTTCTATGTTTTTTCTATGTTTCAAGAGAGAGCTAGATAGGGCTCTTAAAGATAGTGGAGTCAGGGGATATGGGGAAAAGGCAGGAACGGGGTACTGATTGGGGATGATCAGCCATGATCACGGTGCTGGCTCGAAGGGCCGTATGGTCTGCTCCTGCACCTATTGTCTATTGTTTATTGTCAGGACCATTTGGGAAGAAACTGTCCATGAATCTGGAGGTATGCATTTTCAAATATCTGTACCTCTCACCTGGTGCGAGAGGGGAATAGAGGAGTGGCCGGGGCTGGTCCTTGATTATGCTGGTGGCCTGGCTGAGGCAGCGTGATGGAGTCAATGGAAGGAAGGTTGCTTTGTGTGATTGTCTGGGCTGCATCCACAACTCTCTGCGATGTAGCTGGAATAGTGCCTAGCCAGCAAGAAGGAAAGGCCTGTACATTCCATCATTCTACACCATAAGCTGTAACGCAGTAGCAGTTTTCAAAGGCTAGATATAAAATGGTCTCACGCATTCTGAAATCATCTGAATCCCACTTTGCAAAGCATGTATTAAGTCACTTCCTATTTTTTTCCTAGTGTCTATCATTATATATATTTTTTATGCATGTGAAAGTACCGATGAAATAAAGTAATATGCAAAGATCAGTTGAAAAATTATAGAGAATTAATGGGGTAAAATAATTTAGATGTGGGCACTTCTGCTAAATAATGTGTGTCACAGAATCCTCACTTTAACAGTGAATGTAGTTTTACTTTCACGCAGACACACAGCCAGCAAGGTATCCAAGTAATTTCTGATTGTGAATTTAGCTAGTTTTGGATAAAGACGCCTATTCAACATCAATAAACATCATGAATGCGGCCATGGTAGAGTTACAACTTAATGAGATTGAGGGGAAGTATACAGGGTCAGTCCTTAGCTTGGAGCTTCTGTTATGGTAATTAGTTCGGCACCCTGCAGCTGAAAAACTGCTGGAATTTTTATTTGCATTTGATTTACTTGGAAGGAAATTGACCCAGATGCTCCACAAAAGCAATAGAAGGCTGTCGCGCGGTCTAGTGGCACACACTTTGGAGCGGCCTGCCCTTGTTCGCCCATCCCTCTCCGAAACAAAAAAAATAAAAGATTAAAAGAGCGTAAGGGAATTGATTTCATGATTTTTAGATAATTTCCCCCAGATCTCAGATTGAGCTAGAAAAACTAATTTAATAATCCAGGACTTCAATAGTAATTAAGACGAAGAAAGGGTGATATAATGAAAGAGGTGGTGGGGTTTTTTGACTTGTTGAGCTATTGCTGGTGGGAACTTGCTTTAATTGGAAACGAGTGTAAGAACTAAATGATGTAAATGAAGACAGGCATGAAAATATATTAGGTATGGAATGGCTTCTTAGTTGTTTTGCAATGATTGATTGCAGAAGTACGCATTTCATAACATATTAATGACATTACCCCTTCCATTCACTGTGCTTTGATTTATTTATTCCCAGAGCTTGAGAACCAACAGGCTCAGTACCAAAGTATGTGTGAAATGCTCACATTTTGCATTATTGCTGCTTGATTACTTTGATTTAATATAGAATATCCTACATTAATTTTCATAAATGAAATCTACATTTAATAATTTACAGTTAGATTTCAGCAGAAAAGTTACAGGATCAGAAGTAGGCCATTCGGCCCATCAAGTCTTCTCCGCCATGGCTAATCCATCTTTCCCGCTCAACCCCATTCTCCTGCCTTATCCTGTAACAATCAAGAATCTGTCAATCTCCGCCTTAAAAATATCCATTGACGGCCTACACGTCCGTCTGTGGCAATGAATTGCACAGAATCCGCACCAGCTGACTAAATACATTCTTCCTCATCTCCTTTCTAAATGTACGTCCTTTTAGAAATATACTTACAGAATTTTTTTAAGACGGCACACATTGTAGCAGCTGGTAGAGCTGCTGACTCATGGCGTCATAGACCAGGGTTCAATCCTGATCTCAGGTGCTGTCTGTGTGTGGTGTTTGCACGCTCTCCCTGTGACCACGTGGGTTTCCTCCAGGTGCACCGGTTTCCTCGCACGTCTCAAAGACGTGCATGTTTGTAGGTTAACTGATTGTAGTGTAAACTGCCCCCAGTGTGCAGGGAGTGGATGAGAAAGTGGGATAACATAAAACTAGTGTGAATGAGTGATCGATTGTCAGCATCAATGGGCCGAAGGGCCTCTTTAAAAAACTAAATGTGAGGCTAAAAACTAATCAGATTGATAATCAATGGACAGTGCTATCTTTCATATATGCAGTAAAATTAACATTCATGTTGTTAAGCTGGAAAGGGTGCAGAGAACATTTACGAAGTGTTGCCAGAACTCAAGGGCCTGAGCTTTTGGAAGATTATTTTTACATCTCTCCATGATTTGTCAACCTGTCTGTTATTCTATCACACAGAGGGTGGTGGGTATATGGAATGAGCTACCATAGGAGGTAGATGAGGCAGGTGCTATAACACCATTTAAAAGATATTTGAACAGGTACATGGGTAGGAAAGGTGTAACAGGATATAGGCCAAATGCTGGCAAATGGGACTAACTTAGATTGGGCATCTTGATCGGCATGGAGGATTTGGGCCGAAGGACCTGATTCCATGCTGCATAACTCTACAACTATGTCTCTCACTAGCTGTTGGAAACAGTTAATCATTCCTCAAACAATCATGGATTCAATCCAACTACACTAATAGGGAAATATATCTGCACTGCTCCCATGGGGGGAGTAACTCAGCAGGTCAGGCGGCATCTCTGGAGAAAAAAGATGGGTGGCGTTTCGGGTCAGGTTCCTTCTAAGGGGCGCCGCACGATGGCAGCCTCACCAACAGACGTTTCATCTTTTCTTTGTTACTTTAGTGTATTTTAGTGTGTGTGTCAATGTTCTATGGTTTGTTTTGTGTGGGGGTTGGGCGGGGGGGGGGGGGGGTTGGAGGAAACATTTTTTTCAACCTCTTACCTTGCCGTAGATGTGATTGTTTTCTGAATCGTATCTCCGGTCGCTCTGTGGCCTAATGTCATGGAGCTGGCGGCCTTGCTCAGGACTGACTTTGAGCCCCAACGTGGGGACATGGACTTACCATCGGAGCTGATCCCTTGCCTGGGGTTGACGCTCCAATTGTGGCCTATGGAGGAGCTCGCAGTGTTGGGTAGAGACTGATGTTGGAAAGCTCCAAACGACGCAGAAGGTTTCGACCAGCCCCGACCCGGGGTTAGTTCGCCCGTGCGGGGGAGCTGAGATTCCCCCCGTTGCAGGAGCTTGATCGCCCCGACCTGAGGGCCCAAACGCCGCCGGCTACGGGAGCCAAGATCGCCCCGTCAACGGAAGACTCGAGGCCCCCGGCCGCGGGAAAACTAAGAAGGGAAGAAATTTAACTTTTTTTCGCCTTCCATCACAGTGAAGAATGTGGAGGAGTCACTGTGGTGGATGTTTATGTTAAAATGTATTTCATGTGTTCTGTTGCTTTGTATTGGTATGACTGTATGGCAAATCCCATTCCTCGTATTTTGCAAAACATACTTGGCTAATAAAGTATGATTATGATTATGATTATGTCAGGAACCATAATCATAGAACAATCAGATTGAATTATATTCCATATATTGCTCTGTAGGAAGAAACAACAGTACAATACTCCTTTGTTTAAGAAGGGAAGTAATGTATAACTCTCTGGATTCTCTTTACTTCCCTTCTGGTGACACTGATGAGCCTCACGTGATTGGTAGGGAAGGAGGGATAGAGATTATGCGCAGGCAGGTAAGAATTTGTCATGGCATAATTTCCAGCACATACATTGTGGGCTGAAGGGCCTGTTCCTGTGCTGTACTGTTCTATAGAATGTGGAAACATAGACCTGCAGATGCTGGTTTATAGCAAAGATAGACACAAAGTGCTGGAGTAACTCCAGGTCAGGCGGCATCTCCGGAGAAAAAGGATGGGTGACGTTTCGGGTCGGGATCCTTCTTCTGACTGAAAGTAGGGGCCTGAGGTCATTCGTGGCTGGCCCTGATTGGACCTGGTCTTTTCTTGCCTCCATCTCGTCACCACCCCCAACCCACCCCCTACTTTCGATCTGAAGAAGGGTTCTGACCCAAAAGGCCACCCATCCTTTCTCTCAAAAGATGCTGCCCTACCCATTGAGTTGCTTCAGAACTTTGTGTCTATCTTCTGTACTGTTCTATTTTCTAACACTCCAGAAAGATATTGTACATCAAGAGGAACACGCTGTTGAAGAATAAGAACTAAGCCAGGAAAATGTGTATGCATTCAGCATCGGGTCTTCTGTTAATTATACAAAATAAATCAGAAAATGCTGCAGACTGCATTAATAGCTGTCACAAACACATAATGACCACTAACAAAATTTGCATAAGTAATTGGTATTTCACATATTCTGTATTTTTAAGTTGGATTTAAAAGCTTTAATGAATTTTTAAAAGTGATGTTCCCTCAGAATTGAAAATATAGAGAGAATTAGAGGGGTGCAGCCCAGGTTGCAGAATAGTAGTCTGGTTAATACATTTGTAGAACAATACAGCACAGGAACAGGCTCTTCGACCCACAATGTCTGTGCCAAACATGATGCTAAATTAAACTAATCTCCTTTACCTGCATATGATCCATATCCCTCCATTCCCTGCGTATCTAAATTCCCAGCAAAAAGCGTCATAAACACCACTATCCACTCCACCACTACTCCTGGCAACATGTTCCAGGCACTCATCACCCTCTGTGTAAAAACCTTGCTCTGATTGTCTCCTTTAAACTATGGGCCTCTCACCTTAAAGCTATGCCCTCGAGACTTTAACATCTCCACCCTGGAATAAAGGATATAACCTTATCTATATCAGCACGGAAATAGGTTATTTGGCACAACTTGCCCATAACAATCAAGGTGCCCCATTTACTCGTCCCACCTGTAGATCAAACAGTATTGCTGATTTGATCCGTGTCTGGTTTGCTGCTGATGACTTGATCCATTATCCATGTCAGGTTTCCCATACCACCGCCACCTCGTGCATGCGGGCAGCCATGTTGTGTTTTTAGTTTTAACTTACGATTCGGAGCCTACAGTACTCATCTCGATGGTCTCTGTATGTATACAAATTAAAGTACTTGTTATGATATATAATGACTCTGTATCATAAGTACATTGCATATGGTGTCAGAAGTGGGATTTCGGTTTGACTTTGGCTGTTATTTACAAGACTTTTCATAGGCTCAGACATGGCTGAAGGTTTCAGGAAACCTGACCCACTTGTTTTTGATAGCAGAATCAGACAGCGGTGGCGTACCTTTGAGCGACAGTATGATTTGTTCATTGCTGCAACTTCGCATGACAAGCCTGCAGTGGTCAGTGCAAATATCCTCCTTCTACTCGCAGGGGATTTGTCGACAGGCTTCACAGGGATCTTCGTCATCTGCACCAGCCCAATGGGCAGTCCTTTTGCAGGTACAGAAAGGTTCTGATCGCAGAACCTCTCACTGTCTGCTGTCACATGTCCCTCATTCAGAGAGTTGTTCCCACCAACTGCCCATCCATATCTCTGTAAACCTTTCCTGTCCATCTACCTGTCCAAATGCCAAATGTCTCTCATATATGTCTATTAGGTCTCCCCTCAACCTCCAGACCAAGTCTGTCCACCCTCTCCTTGTAGATGGTACCCCTCATCTAGGCATCATTTAAGCAGATTAAAATAGGTTTGCTTGTCTTTAACAAAATAGTTAATCAAGAACAAATGGACCAGATTTCAGCAGAAATATATGAAGAAAAGTTTTGACCTGAAACATCACCTATCCATGTCCTCCAGAGATGCTGCCTGGCCTGCTGAGTTACCCCAGCATGTTGTGTCCTTTTGTAGACCAGAAATTTAGCTTAGTTTAGACAATAGACAATAGACAATAGACAATAGGTGCAGGAATAGGCCATTCGGCCCTTTAGTTTAGTTTAGAGATACAGAGCAGATACAGGTCCATCAGCCCAAGTGCACACTGACCAGTGATCCTGTACACTAGCACTATCCTACATGCTAGGGACAATTTACAATATTACCTAAATCAAAGAACCTACAAATCTGTACGTCTTTGGAGTGTGGGAGGAAACCGGAACACCCACAGAAAACCCATGCGTTCACAGGGAGAACGTATAAACTCCATAGTCTGAATCAAGCCCGGGTCTTTGGCGCTCTAAGGCAGCAAGTATAGTGAGGATTTGATGAAATCTGTGTACAGAGACCTATTTTCAATGAGGCAGTCCTTCTGCCCCATGATATTTCCATTGCCAAAACCTACCAAGGAATTCTGCATAGAAATCTTGTTTGTTAACATCTGCATTTGGACAGATTCTTCAATAGACCAGGCACACAAGGAAACGGTCCTAACGGGGGTAAATGAGATTAGCCTAGATGGCCAAAAGGATTTGGCATGGATGTGACAGGTCGAAGGGCCCATTCCTGAGCTGAACATGTCAATGGCTCTATCTCTAATTAATCGGCCCAGATATCTTCAGGTCTGCCTCTGATTGCTGTGGCTGCCTCTGTGTGAATCTTCATGGATTCTGACAGAGATTTTTTATTTCAAAAATTCATAACATGGGTGATCGGGTGATCGATGGTCAGTGTGGACTTAGTGGGCCGAAGGGCCTGTTTCCATGCTGTATCTCTAAAATCCAGTGGCAAAGGGAGGCACAGTGACGGAGTGGTAGAGTTGCTGCCTCACAGCACCAGAAACCCAGGATCAATCCTGACTATGGCTGCTGTCAGTATGATGTTTATACGTTCTCCATGTGATCCCGTGGGTTTCCCTGGGTGCTCCTGTTTTCCAAAGACATGCAGGTTTGTAGGTTAATTGGCTTCTGTAAATTCCCCTAAATGAGTAGGATGTGAAACTGGGATAACATAGAACAGGTATACGGGTGATCATTGGTCCGCGTGGAATCGATTGACAAAGGGCCTGTTTTTATGCTATATTTAAGAGGGCGTTAGATGTGGCACTTGTGGCTAAAGGGATCAGGGGGTATGGAGAGAAGGCAGGTACGGGATACTGAGTTGGATGATCAGCCATGATCACATTGAATGGCGGTGCAGGCTCGAAGGGCCGAATGGCCTACTCCTGCACCTATTTTCTATGTTTCTATGTTTCTATTTCTTAACTAAACTAAACTACACTGTATCTGCAGACTTGTGAATGGAGCTAGAACAGAATTTGGCTGTACAGTTGTGCGTGTAGAGGGATTGTAATAATGAGCTGAAAATGCATCCTTGCAGGGCCCTGTTGTAAAGAATTATCATGGAGGATGATTGTGGACTGTGGGTCAGGTTTTTAAGGATCCAGTTGCAGAGTGCATTGCTGACTCCTGAGCTTATAAATGAGGTTGGTTGGGATTATGGTGTTGAAAGCAGAGCTATAGTCAATAAATAGGAATCTGATGTGTGGCCTTGTTATCTAGATGTTCCAGTGATGAGAGTTTAGAAGGATGAGGAGACCTTCATTGAAATTTAACCAATAGTGAAAGGCCTGGATGTTTGCACTAGCCTCAGAATAAAAGGACGTACGTTAAGAAGGGAGATGAGGAGGAATTTCTTTAGTCACGGGGTGGTGAATCAGTGGAATTCATTGCCACAGAAGGCTGTGGGGGCCAAAAATTGATATTTCAAAGGTGGAGATTGACAGATTCTTCATTAGTATGGGGGTCAGAGGTTATGGGGAGAAAGCAGGAGAATGGGGTTGTTGCAGCGATAAGCAAACTGCAGTGGATAAAGGCTGGCTGGGAGACTGGAGTTAATGTGCGCCATCAGCACTCTCAAAACATCCCAAGATGGCAGGTGTCAGTGCCTGAATGACAATCATTAAGGATATTGATTTATCTATTTTCAAGTAACCCTTACATTCCCTATCTCTCTCCCACCCCCACCCCCACCCCCACGCTAGTCATCCTTCCAGTTCCACTATTTACATCCACATATCCCTTCGTTATCACCTCATCCACAGCCAACAATGGACCATTGTGGGGTCCACATTTCCTTGGTCATTGGTGCTGGCTCTGATTTGTTCTGAACCTTTTCATACCTCTAGTTTCCCTGTCCCTTGACTTTCAGTCTAAAGATGGGTTTCGACCCGAAACCCGTCCCTATTCATTTTCTCCAGGTAAGCTGCCTGACCCATTGAGTTATGCCAACATTTTGTGTCTATCTTCGGTATAAACCAGCATCTGCAGGTCCTTCCTAGTTATTAAGGCATTCTACCTTACTTTTCTTTGGCACCGGGATGATAGAGGTCTCCAGAAAGCAGGTGGGAACCTCAGAATGGAATCAGGAGATGTTAAAGATATCCATGAATACTTTTGTGATTGTCATGTTGTGACTGTTTGTGATGATTGTAATTTTGTGACAGTCATATTGTATTCTCATCCTACTTGTAATGTAATAATAGTATCATTGTATTGCATATCAGGGAATCATAACAATATGTTTTGTTTAAAATGTTAATATATTTAATATCCTCAGTCCCCTGAGCAACCTTTGTAAATGATACAATGACAAAATGCAGATTTTAATAACAAAGTAGATAAAACCTGTTTAATTAGTACATAATTTAACCATAGTGCAGTTTTAAAAATCTTTTCTTAATATATAATAGTGATTTGAACAAAAATAATGAGTTCACTGAAAGGAAGAAATGCTAATTTAATAAATCCTGACCTTCCATCTACCTCAATGGAGACGTTCGAACTATCTTTAATCGGACTTTACTGGACTGTATTTTGCACAAACTTTATTCCATTTATCCTGTATCTTTCCACTATGAGCGGCTTGATTGTAATCATGCATAGTCATTTCGCTGATTGGATAGCGCACAACAAATAAGCTTTTCAAGGGCAGCATGGTGGCACAGTGGTAGAGTTGCTGCCTTACAGCATTGGAGACCCAGGTTCGATCCTGACAACGGGTGCTGTCTGTACGGAGTTTGTACGTTCTCCCCGTGATCGCATGGGCTTTCCCCAGGAGCTCTGGTTTCTTTCTCCAAAGACATACAGGTTTGTAGGCAAATTTGCATGGTAAAATTGTAAATTGTCCCTAGTAATGTTAGGATAGTGTTAGTGTGCAGGGATCACTCGTCGGCGAGGACTCGGTGGGCCGGAGGGCCTGTTTCCAAACTGTATCTCTAAAGTAAACTAAACTCAGCTGTACCTCAGTACATGTGACAATAATAAACTAAACTAAACTAAACTAAACTTACAAACTGTAATAAAAGACTTATTTATTGTTTTCTTTATTTGTCTTGATTAAGGCAACGCTAGAAATGAACCTTTCAGCATTTGCCGCATCGAATAAAGTGCGGGATAAATTAATGCAAAGCATTACCCTGACAAGCACCTGACCTTTCACCTCAGAATAGCAACCCCTACTGCACAAGCAAGACTTTCCATGTTCCAAACTGATTTTTATGCCCCCTCGGAGTGAGATGCTGAAATGGTGGCTAATATCGGTGAATTTGAAGGAAGTTTCAAGCTGTGGACCTGCATCAGACTAGACATCCCCAAACACTGCTGTCCTGAACAGCCATCAAAAGGAGGGAGTTTTCACCCTGTCTACACAGGAAAGGTTCAAACACAGGTCTCTGAGGTGAAAGGACAATGTTCTGAGTGATTCAGGTTTAAACTGGACCGATCAAAATTAAATTGATGTGAATTGGTATTGTTGGGCTTGAGGCTATAAGCAAGAAAGAAAGGAGAAATATATCCTTCATCTCTATTAAATAGAATGTTCACCCCTTGATCTTCTTAAGTTCCTTTTGGTCAGAAGAAGGATTACATATGCTATTATCTCTTTCATGAAGAATTCTTTGTGAATCTGTCCTGCCCACAATCACTTTGAACAGTGTTAGTAACCTAAGAGTACTCTAACAAAACTTAGTAATACAGCTTCTGATAGGTTTCTGAAATATCACTGTTAAATCAAACAATTTGAACATGTCTGTATATACATATTTGCAAAATGTTTCACTTTGAAAGATTTTATTGCCCAGAAGTGAATTGAACCCATGTAAGCAACCATTGTTTACATCCAAGTTTTGGCATAGTATCGTCAGACTTACTCCTGGTAACTAAACTATCTGCAATAGAAATGCATTCGTGCAAGTAACTCAGGATTCCAGGCATACTGGGAACAGTTTTACCTTAACAATTAATGAATAAGTAGACAGTAAAATTAAAAACCTATTTACTTCTTGCCGATTATCTTTTTCATTAGCTTCATTAGTAAAGAAAATCAGGAGAGGGTTAAACCAGATGTTGATTCAGTACTACATACATTTTGGCAATGAAGATTACGACACAAGCCACTGATTTTTAATAGTTTTGTTTAGTTTAGAGATACAGCTTGGAAACAGGCCCTTCGGCCCACAGGATCCAGGCCGACCACCGATCACCCGTACACACGAGTTCTAAGTTATCCCATTTTCATATCGACTTCCTACACACCAGAGGCAATTTTACAGAGGGCCAATTAACCTACAAACCCACACGTCTTTGGGATGTGTGGGGGAAACCGGAGCACCCGGAGAAAACCCAAACTGTCACAGGGAGAACGTACAAACTCCGTACAGACAGCACACAAGGTCAGGATCTAACCTGGTGCCTCTGGCGTATGAGGCAGCTGCTCTACCAGCTGTACCATTGTGCCACCCTATTATGCCTGTGCCAATTTTCTGACAAGTTCCCAGTAATTCACAGTGTCTCATCTATATTACTAAAAGTCTGATCTTGACCATTTCCTGTTGTTCTGTATATTGATTTTAGAAAAAATGCTGCCACTTACGGCTGTGATTTTTGGCCATCTACTCAGTTCCCCTCCGCTGCGCGGGAGAAGAGGATTTTTCCCATCAATTAAAAATAAAAGAGTTATTAGTGTTTAACAAATGTTGAGATTTTCTTTCATGAAGGCCAAGGCTATAAAACCTGGAAGTGTTGAGTGCCTCTGTCAGTCTCTGCAAGATGGGGGAGCGAGTGGGTCACGTCTCTCAGTCAGAGTTATGAATAACACTGAACACATGTCTACTAAACTGTGAGTGGTTTTACTGACCTGTCAGTGCCCTTCATGTGGTTTGAAAATATGGTTTGGAAATGCTAAAGCTGTGTTGCCTTTGGTTTGGAAATGCTAAAGCTGTGTTGCCTTTGCCTTTGGTTTGGAAATGCCAAAGCTGTGTTGCCTTTGGTTTGGAAATGCTAAAGCTGTGTTGCCTTTGGTTTGGAAATTCTAAAGCTGTATTGCCTAATTAAAGTTGCCTTGCCTAACTACAGTTGCCTTGCCTTCTATATAATTAAAAGTCTAATCGTGACCACTTCCTGTTTGTGCTTTTATATTGATTTTAGAAACAACGCTGCCACATATAGCTGTGATATTTGGCCATCTTACTCAGAGTCCTCCTCTGCTCATCAGGTGCCGAGGATTTTTCCCATCGATGAAATATAAAAGAGTTAATAGTGTTTTAAAAATGTTGAGATTCTCTCTCCTGTCAATCATGCCATGAAGGCCACGCCCCTTCTGGTGTGAGGGGGAGGGACTATAAAACCCAGAAGTGTGGGCGTGGCACAGTCTCTATAAGATGGAGGAGGGAGAGGTCACGACTCGCTGTCTTTAGTGGCCTTGCACTCTGCTTGAAATGGTATGAAACTGCACTTGAATTTGGTGGCCTTGCACCCTGCTTGAAGTGGTAAGAAACTGCACTTGAATTTGGTGGCCTTGCACCCTGCTTGAAATGGAATTTCAAGGAATAGCCGTGAGTCAACTGGCAGCCCACCAGCCGTGAGTGAGTGAGCTGCCAGTACAACATGCTTGAGTGACTGAGCCGCCAGCCCAAGAATCCATTCGGCCCACAATGTCCATACTATCCCTCTGGAAACCAGTCCCTTCAGCCCACTACACCCACACTAGCGCTCCAGAAACCCCCCCCCCCCCCCAATATTGGAATTGGTGGAGAGGTGGAATATTGCGTTGGGGGACCAACCAGTGTGATGCTGGGACCCAACGGGTCCCATTTAGTCTAGTAATGTATATTCTGACCATAAATTCTTGTTAAGATTTTAAGATTAAGGGGTTGGCCATTTAGGACTGAGATGAGGAAAAACCTCTTCACCCTGAGAGTTGTGAATCTGTGGAATTCTCTGCCACAGAAGGCAGTGGAGGTCAACTCTCTGGATGTTTTCAAGAGAGTTAGATTTAGCTCTTAGCGCTAACGGAAGGTGGTGTTGGCTCGAAGGACCGAATGGCCTACTCCTGCACCTATTTTCTATTTCTATGAAATGTATCTGTTCCTTATTTAAAATGTATCTGTTCCTTATTTAAAATTCTGGAAAATCAAACTGAACACCTGCTATAACTTTGAAGAAAACTTGTTGAAGCAGCAGAAATTCAACGTTTGGGTAAATAATCAATATAAAACCTCAGGGTGAAAATATACCTTATACAATTAAATGTATGTTGTGAAGTGAATTCATAGCATTATTGTGATAAGATGGGTCCTGAACCAAAGCATCATCTGTCTATTCGCTTCACAGATGCTACCTGGGCAGATGAATTCCTCCAGCACTTTGTATTCTATGCAAGATTCCAGCATCTTGTGTCTGGCTTTAACGTAAGTGAAGAAGTTCCTCTCCCATAATGTCACTTATCCATGTTCTCCAGGGATGCTGCCTGACCCACTAAGTTACTCCAGCATTTGTGTCTTTCCTTGGTAAACTAGCATCTGCAGTTCCTTGTTTCGACAAACTAAAACTCCGATTTTACTTCGGAGTCACGTGAGTGATTCCATGGAGAACCCCGCCAGTCGTCATGCGCGTCATTATGTTTGACGCATGGCACAGCAACCGGCTGGGAGGAGCAGCGCTTCTTCAGCGGTAAGTTTAAAAAGCCTCATGTAAGTGTTAAACTTGTGCGAGGTCTCTGCGTTTGGTAATTCTTGTTGCAGGAGGAAAAGTACAAACATGAAAAAATCCGAAACAGCAAGGCGAGCCGTAGCGAAGATATCTCAAGCCCGCGGGAGTGCGGGTAGCTGGCAGCCGCCTAGCTCATCCAGGGAGTCATAATTTGACAAACCAATGACCACAGACTTGGTGTCTGAGAACACTGTGCCTACGCTGGAGGAGCGTAAGGCTACCCGAAAGTCTGTCTGGCCAAAAGAGTCCGGCCGAGAGGGTTCGATCCGATAAATGGATACCGTGGAACGGGAATCCAGGATGGAGCTCCTGTTGGAGTGGATGCTCCATCAAGAGCGCCGGCCTCTTCAAGGGCCCGCGCCAGCAGCACCTACAGGGCTGCCAAGTATCTCCCTCCAGGATGAGGAGAGTATACTGGGTCAGATTGAATCTGACGCCAATTCAGATGGAGGCTGCCCCACGGGACGAGGTGCAAGCGGCAGAGGTCTCATTCCTGGCGGCCAGGTTTGCTATCCCTACAGCCTCTGGCGAGCTGCTTGGAGAGGAGCTGGCTGTCAGCATAAATTACCTGGCCTCCCACAAACTTCAGGAGCTGGCCATGGACACTACTGCCAAAAAATAAGAGACCCCAGAGAACTGTATTCTGCTGAAGGTGCCGACAGTAAACCATGCCATTTGGGGCCATATGGGGGTAGGCATCCGAGCGCAGGTGATTAAACTGCAGTGGGTGCTCAAGCTGCTGGCATCTGGAATAACGGCTTTTGGTCGGTCGGTGGATGGTGGGCTCCTGACTGAAGTTCAGCAGGATGCCCTGGCTCTCATGTGCAATGTGCACTTTGAGATTAATTGTCTCAGAAAGAGCACCATCCGCCCCACCATTAATCCCAGGTTTGCTGCACTGTGCAAGCCTGGCACTGTCCAGCTGCCGAACCTATTATTTGGGGAAGACCTGGCTAAAAGAGTCAAGGAGCTGGACGACGAGGCCAAAACCATTGGGCTCATCAAGGCGCCAGTGACCAGCAGAATCCTCCCTACAAGCGGTTTGCTGAAACCGGGGCTGGGCAAGGACCAAGCCAACCGTTTAATGTCCACAACTGGCGCTCCAGGCAAAGAGCACTGGTAACCATGGAGGTAGGTGGGTCTGGCTCTTGTCGAAACATATTGCGAGAGAATTGCCTACCAGTTGGAGGGAGGTTACACGGGTTTCTGGGAGAATGGTATAAAATAACCTCGAATGTGTTTATACTGCAGAGTATTCAAGGGTTTAAAATTGAATTTATTCCCAACCTGTGTCCACCCACCCAGCACAAACCAAAACGGGCACTCATCTTCTCACAAACAGAGAATTTGATGATCCAAGCTGAAATAGCAAAACTATGCCTCAAGGGAGTAATTGAGAAAACGGTTTATCAGACCCATCAATTCGTGTCTAATGTGTTCCCTAGGCCAAAGAAGGATGGTGGGTGTAGGATTATCTTGGACTTAACAGGACTTAATCCGTTTGTGCAGTATCAACATTTAAAAATGGAAATGTTTGCTACTGCCAAGCAACTGCTTTCCAGGGGGTGTTATAAGGCATGTATAGATCTCCAAGATGCATATTATTATTCAGTGCCTGTCCATGAAGACTATCGCAGATATTTGAAATTTAACTGGATGGGACAATTGTGGCAATTTCAAGCTCTACCTAATGGATTAACCTCAGCCCCTCGCCTATTTACAAAGCTGTTAAAACCAGTACTTGGGTTATTACGGTCACAAGGCCATATAATCATGGCCTATTTGGATGACATTCCAATCATTGGAAACACCTTTGACGCAGCTGAGTTATCAGTTTCAGCTGTTCAACTCATGGTGCAGAGGCTAGGATTCGTTGTCCACACAGTTAAATCAAAATTGGTGCCGGTTAACCTAATTGACTATCTGGGTTTCACAGTTAATTCCAATCACATGTCTGTACCTCTGCTCCAGGGCAAGAAAGTAGATTTAATTGAAGGCTGTATCAAACTCTTAAAGGAGCAATCGCCCTCAATTAAACAGGTTGCGAGCTTAATTGGTAAATTGGTAGCAGCTTTTCCAGCAGCCCAATATGAACCTTTGCATTACCAGCATTTACAGAGGGCAAAGGTACAGGAACTGAGAATACATGCAAATCATTACAACCGGCCCATGCACTTACCACCTGAAGCCATCGCAGAGGTACAGTGGTGGATTAGAAACATATTAAATTGTTATGGCACAATTTTGACCAAAGCGCCTTCACTTATTTTACAGACTGATTTCAGTGCCCTAGGTTGGGATGCTACTGATACCAGGTCTAGCTGTGCATGAGGCACAGATTCTTCAATCACATTGAATACATTATTTAGAACTTTTTAGGAGCATTCTATGGGCTCAAAGCTCATTGTACCACTAAGCACCACTTACATGTCCAACTGCAGATTGACAACACCACGGCAGTGGGTGGAATCAAGTCGAAATTGTGTGATGGATTGGCTAACACTATTTGCCACTGGTGCATAAAAAAAAATTTGGATTGCAGCTGCCTACTTGCCAGGCAGACTCAATATGGTGGCAGACACCAGGTCACGCAAATTCAACGACAACACCGAGTGGATGTTGAATCAGGATGTATTTGATGAAATTGCCCTTCGGTATGGGATGCCAGATATCGATTTGGTTGCATCCAGACTTAATCACCAGGTACCGAAGTATGTTTCATGGGAACCAGACCCAGGGGCAGTGGCGGTGAATGCATTCTCACTGTATTGGGACAAAATGTTTTTATATGTCTTTCCCCCCTTCTGCTTCATCAGCCGGTGCCTGACTAGAGATCAAGCAGGACACTGCTACGGGGGTTCTGGTGGTACCTGACTAGCCTACACAGCCATGGTTCCCGCTCATTTCGGAAATAACCACACACCCTATTATGGTGGTTCCAAAGCGGGAACATTTTTGGTGCACCCTGTGACTGGGGATCCACACCCATTGAATGATCATGTTAATTTGCAGATTTTAAGAAGGCCGTACCTGGGTCTGGGACTATCCAATCAGATTGTGGATACCATCACGTCATCCTGGAGGGATAGCACAAAAAGGCAATACCTCTCCCATATCAGGAAAAGGGAGGAATTGTGCGTACATGGTAACATCACTTACCACATGGCCTCCATCCCAGATGTGCTAGAATTCCTATCCCACTTTCACTCCAATCAAGGGTTGAGTTATAGTGCCATCAACATTGCCAGGAATGCCCTGTCTGCGTACCTGTGCCAGGTCAGAACTTCAACCATTAGGTTCCCACCTGTTAATATCAAGATTCATGAAGGGTGTGTTTAATTCAAATCCTCCTTGGCCTAGGTACTCTCAAATCTGGGATGTGAGCATGGTACTCACGGTGCTCCATCAATGAGGAACAGCCACATCATTGTCTTTACTAAAGATCATCCCCAAATTGGTTATGCTCATGGCGCTTACATCAGCGCAAAGGTTTCAGACTCTCCATAAACTGCGTCTGGACAGGAAGGTGTCATCACAAAATGATGTCACTTTTCACATCTATGACATTCAAACAGAGCAGACCAGGGGTGTCCGGATACAAGCTTGTATTGTCAGCTTATCCCACAGATTCACGGCTGTGTGTAGTGGCGCATTTGAAGCGTTACATTGACGTCACACAGAGCTCTGAGGTAGCACTATTTATAAGCCACAAAATAGGCAAGTGTCATCTCCGACCATCTCACGATGGCTGAAGCAAGTCCTGGGATGTGCAGGAGTTAATACTCAAAACTTTAAATCTCACTCCACCAGGGCAGCATCAACGTCAGCGGCGAGGGCAATGGACGTCCCCCAAACTGTCCCTCGCGGCCGCAGGATGGTCAAATGAATCGACTTTTCAGAGGTTCTACAACAAGCCGCTTGTTGAATCCGGGGTGTTCGCCCACTTTGTGTTAAACTTTGTTTCAAGCTTCTCCCTGGGAGAGGGGAGTTGCTATTGTATATATTTTGTTATTTGTGAATTAAAGCATTAACATGTTAATCAGTATCATGAATCAATGTTGTTACTAATTCACTCCTCCTGAGTCAACTGCTTGCAGTGTGATACACCTGGATTTGGATCGGCGTGAAATCACAGACCTTTAAAGGCTTCACGGAATCACTCACGTGGCTCCGAAGTAAAATTGTAAGATTAAATGAGAACTTACCAGTTTGAAGTTTGATCTTTATTTTATGAGGAGTTACAATGAGCAATTACGTGCCCACCGCTCCCAACCCTCATATCACAAATCTCATCTGGTGGTTCTAGAGTTATAATCTTACTATAATACTTCAATTGTTGTTCTTCTGTGATTTCACACCGCTGCTTTGAAGATTAACGCACATGCCGACTGGCGGGGTTCCTCACGTAATCGCTCATCGTAACTCCTCATAAATTAAAGATCAAACTTCAAACTGGTAAGTTCTCATTTAATCTTACTATTCTATAACCCATGCGTTAGGATTGTAATGGAATATTCTTCTTGTTTGGATGTAGGTTTAATTTAGTTAATTGTCACGTGTACCGAGGTACAGTGGAAAGCTTTTGTTGTGTGCTATTCAGTCAGCAGAAAGTAAATACATGATTACAATAGAGCCATCCACAGTGCACAGATACATGATAAAGGGAATATCATTAATAACGTTTAGTGCAAGATAAAGTCCAGTAAAGTCAAATCAAAGATAGTCTGAGGGTCTCCAATGATATAGATAGTAGCTTATTTACTTATTGGTAGGATGGTTCAGTTGTTTGATAACAGCTGGGAAGAAATCCTGATTCTGGAAGTGTGCATTTTCACACCTTTATACCTTTTGCCCGATTGGAGGGGGGAGAAGAGGGAGTGGTTAATATACAACTTGTTCTTTATTATGCTGGTCGCCTTGCCAAGGCAACGTGAAGTGTAAATGGAGTCAATGGAAGGGAGATTGTTTTGTGTGATAGTCTGGGCTGCGTCCACAATTCTCTGCAGATTCTTGCATTTTCACACCTTAGATGGAGAAAGTCCCAAACCATGATGTGATGTATCCCGATAAAATGTTTTTAACCAGGATATAAACCAGAACAAAGCAACCTGCCTGTCTGCCTTCCCTCCAGTGTCAATGCACCATTTACATTGCAAACAGCTGTGCATTTACCAAGGCCTTTTGAACCTGCTACACCCACCACATCAGGGATAGGGTCCTCGGGCGCACAGAAGCAGAGAAGCGATTTTGGAAGGTGGGAGGACAGTGCGCTCCTGGGTCAATGTGTCGGTGGAGTGGGCTGCTGGACGAGCGAACAGATCAGATGCGGCCTGCAGCGGCACAGAGCAGTGAAGGACACCAACACAATTGCCTGGCCAGGCTGACCCCTACAACAGCGATCTAGTGCCGACACCACCACAAATGGCCTTTAAATCCAATAGAGTGAAAAATGGTTAAGAACTTTTAAACTTTAAAAAAATTATTTATAATTTTTTTTATTTATTAGAAGTAATGTACATTACAGTGATACAAGCCAAAAATAACATAATACATTTCATGTACCACTTCTTGTTTTAAACTTTAAAAAGAAGAAAAATAGAGAAAGTTAGATAAGATAATAAGTGCCTGAATAAGTGATCAGGAGAAACCCGTAAAAGCGTAAAACACAAGGAAGAATTTGAAAAAAAGAAAGAGAAAGTGAAAAATAGAAAAAAGAAAATATAGGAAAATAAGATAAAGGGAATGCACCTACTTCGTATCTTTACACACCCCTCACCAGGTCCTGAAACTGCTTATTTTCAAAGTTATGTTGCACCCTATGCTTGTAATAAGTCGATAAATGGAGACCAAATCTTTTGGAAATGGTCTGATTTGCCTGCTAGGAGGAATCTCATATCTTCGAGGTGTAATATTTCGGACATATTTGAAATCCACATTTTTATCGTTGGTGTGGGAGCGTTTTTCCAGAATTTAAGTGTGAGTTTTTTTGCCGTTATTAAGCCATAATTAAGGAAGCTCTTTTGGAACGAAGTCAGCTCAAAGCTGGCTTCCAATGTTCCAAAAAAAATCAATTCTTTTAAACTTGAAGAGTACAAAATGGTGCCAGAAACTTGGCAACTCTCGTGTACTATCTCAGTATAATCTACTATTCCTGCACACATTTATTTATTGTGCTTATTTACAGTAATTTACTGAATTTTATGGAAGGAAAGATTTTCACTGTACCTAGTCTCTGGAACACTGGAGATTGAGGGGAGAGTTATTCGAAGTGTATAAAATTATGAGAGTCATAGACACGGCAGACAGTCAGAACCTTTTTCCCAGGGTGGAAATGTCCAACACTATAGGGCACAGCTATAAGATGAGAGGGGGAAAGTTTAGTGGAGATGTGTAGGGCAAGTTTTTTTATGCAGAGTAGTGGGTTCCTGGAACTCATTGCCAGGGAGGTGGTGGAAGCAAACTGTCAAGTCTCCTCTCAACCTCCGATGTTCCAAAGAAAGCTCCGACTATCCAGCCTCTCCCTGCAGCTGAAACCCTCTAATCCAGGCAGCATTCTGGTAACCCTCCTCTGCACCCTCTCCAAAGCCTCCACGTTCATCCTGTAATGGTCCTGTAGAGCTGCACCACCACTTCCTGAATCTTATATCCAATGTTCCTACAATGAAGGCAAGCATACCATATGCCTTCTTTACCATCTCATCTACTTGTGCTGCCACCTTCAGTGAAGTATACATTTTTTTTTAATATTCGTCATGAGATAGATATAGAATATTTGCATAATTTTTCAACCTATTTTTTATTCTACATTTTAATTTATTCTTCTTAGAAGCAGTATAATGTGGATAATGTGAGGTTATCCACTTTGCTCGCAAGAACAAGAAGGCAGATTATTATCTAGATGGTGTCAGATTATAAAAAGGGGAGGTACACCGAGACCTGGGTGTCCTTGTTCACCAGCCACTGAAAGTAAGCATGCAGGTACAGCAGGCAGTGAAGAAAGCAAATGGCATGTTGGCCTTCATTGTAAGAGGATTTAATTAGCAAGGAGGTCCTACTGCAGTTGTACAGGGCCCGAGTGAAACCACACCTGGAGTATTGTGTGCAGTCTTGGTCTCCTAATTTGAGGAAGGACATTCTTGCTATTGAGGGAGTGCAGCGTATTTTTCACCAGGTTAATTCCCTGGAGGATGAGACTGACATATGATGAAAGAATGGATCGACTGGGTTTATATTCACTGGAATTTAGAGGGGACCTTATAGAAACTTATAAAATTCTTAAAGGATTGGACAGGCTAGATATAGGGAAAATGTTCCCGATGTGGGGGGAGTCCAGATCCAGGGGTCAGTTTAACAATAATGGGTAGGTCATTTAGGACTGAGATGAGGAAAAACGTTTTACCCAGAGAATTGTGAAGCTGTGGAATTTTCTGCCACAGAAGGCAGTGGAAGCCAATTCACTAGATGTATTCAAGAGAGAGTTAGATATAGCTCTTAGGGTTAACGGAAACAAGGGATATGGGGAGAAAGCAGGAATGAGGTACTGATTTTGGATGATTAGCCATGATCATATTGAATGGCGATGCTGGCTCGAAGGGCCGAATGGCCTACTCCTGCACCTATTTTCTATGTTTCTATCTATCCTTCCCATGCCCACATTTATTTCCATTTCTCTTCCTCTATACAACCTCGAAGAAATTCGTATTACTTTATATTTCTCATTCATCTATTCTGATATTCTGCTCATTTAGTCTGCAGATTGAGCTAGTTCCTAAAATAATCCCATTCGGACATTTGCCTCTTGTCATAATTATAAACCTTTTTTTCATTTAAGATTATCTTTTTTATGGAGTTTAATTTCTCAATAGGATGTGCATACATTATGAAAACATTCTTAAACCGTTTTCTTATGTCTTGCTCAATTATTTCACGGTTAGTCTTTCTGTTGACTGGTTAGCTCGCAACAAAAGCTTTTCACTGTACCTTGGTACACGTGACAATAAATTAAATAAACAAAACAATTTCTCCCTCGTAAATTGTACTGTAATTGCCAGCGTTTTTTGTGTCAGAATGGGCTGGTATGGCATATTGGCACCTCTGCAAAGTTAAAATCTATGTTTTCTAGTCTTTAATGTGTTAATGTTATACCTTTTAGTTATTAGCATATTAAATTATAAGGCCGGCACCTGGGCCAATTGGCAGAACTGCCTTACAGAGCTGGAAGATCCCAGTTTGATCCTAACCTCAGGTGCTATCTGTGTGGAGTTTGCACATTCTCCATCTGACCACACTGAGTCCATGCCATCCATCAAGCACCCGTTCATGCTAGTTCAATGTTAACCCACTTTTACACCTACTCCCTCCATACCAGCGACAATTTACAGAGGCAAATTAACCTACAAACCCGCACGTCTTTGGGATGTGGGAGGAAACCGGAGCACCCGGAGAACATGGGAGAACATGCAAAATCCACACAGGCAACACCCGAGGTCAGGATCGAACCTGAGCTAGCGGCTATACCAGCTGCCACTATTTCGCTGTTTTCTCAGAACAAGTAATATTCTCCAAACCCAAAAAGTGTTTCATGATAAATCCAGCCCAAGATGATGCTTATTCCAACTCTAGGAGGTTGCACGAGGATCAGATGGAATAAATTACAATTCTATTTTACCTTCTTCATTCTGACAACAAAAACTGCCTTTCATTCAAAGGTTCCTATCCAAACTGGAGTCTAGAATGCAAACAGGATTTTCACTCCTGGGCTATTTCTCAGATCACTTCTAGCTCTCTAGTTATCTGGGGCGTGGGGGGGGAGGGGGGAAGCATGGACACAGGTCTTACATTCCACCAAGTCCATGCCAGTCGTCAGGCATCCACTAACACTAATTTTACTTTAATCCCAGTGATTCTTATTCTCCCGGCATTCTCATCAACACCTCTCATTCACCAAGGAAAATACAAATGCTGGAGTAACCTAGCAGGTCAGGCAGCATCTCTGGAGAAAAAGAATAGGGGCTGTTTTGGGTCGGAACACTTGTTTTCAATCTGAAGAAGGGTTCCAACCCAAAACGTCACCTATTTGCCATCGTTGGCATGTGGGAGGGAGTAGGAAAATCAGGAGGAAACACAGACAAACACAGGAGAATATGCAAACTCCACGCAGACAATAGTTGGGGTCGGGTTTGAATTCAGGTTTCTGGTGCTGCGGGAAGCAGCTCTACCACCTATTCTTTGCTACACATTTGAGTGTATCCCAGTAACTATTGTCGAGAGATTGTAACTGGGCACATTTCACTGTGAAAGCGGTCATACTTATGCACATTGTGGGTAGCAGTGGAAGAATCTAGAGGGACAGAATGGTTCTGGTTCTGGTTGATTACTGCACAAACATCTCATCAGTGATTATCACGTGAGGCCGGAGTGAGTAGAGTAGCAATTCAATTTTGAAGTGGGCCTTTTAGACCAAGTTGCTCAATCCCCTTTTTAAATGACTTAACATCGGGAGCAACATGTGTGTTGGGTGGTAACATATTCCATTCCCTTATCGTCCTTGGGTAAAGGGAATATTGGTAGCAAAGTTTATTGGAATTTAGCGAGTTGATGATGTGGGGATCGTTATTTTGCCTTTTTTCATGGCAGTTGGTGCTCTGGGATGACAGGAGATTTGATGGTATCATTTTGTGAATCTCCTTGTAAATTGCAATAAATCTTAGCCTGATTCTATGGAGCTCTAAGGTATCCCATCTGAGAGAAGTCAGCATATTATTCATGCTTGATTTGCGCTTGTAGTCATTACATACAAAGCGGGCTGCTCAGCGTTGTACTTTCTCCAGGGTGATCTTGTTGTTGTTGTTGAAAGGATCCCATACAGCTCCACAATACTCCAATTTGGGCCTGACCAAGGACTTGTAGGCATTCTCTTTGACGGATGTACTACATGCGTGAGCATTTCTCTTGAGAAGGCCGAGAGTTCTATTTGCCTTGTTAGACACTTGATTAATATGCGTCGCCCAACATAAATCTTTGCTTAATTCGATTCCTAGATATGGGTGATGTTCGACAGCAAGCAATGTATGGCTACCCATGTTGTATTCCGATAAAAGTGGTTTGATCTTGTGTGAGACATGCATGGTATGACATTTGGTTGTATTGAATGACATCTGCCAGATTTTTCCCCACTCACAGAGAGCATCCAGATTCTTCAGTCTTTTGGTGTTTTAATCTCTCTATAAATTATGGCATCATCTGCGAAGAGTCGAACTCTGGACGAAACTGCATTTGGAATGGGCTGTGGATGCCATGAATGTGGAAACAATAAACCTGAGGTTGGGTAGAAAGAGCGTAAAAATGGGTATTTGATGGTCGGTGTGGTCTTGGTGAGCCAAATGGATCTCTGTGCTCTATCACTCTACAATTTGATACATTGAAAGGATCATAGCGAACTAAAAATTGATTTAGTTTAATTTAGTTTAGAGATACAGCGTGGAAAAAGGCCCTTCTGCCCACCAAGTTCGCGCTGACTAGCATTCTACGAACATTAACACTATCCTGCACACACTAGGGACATTTTACAATTTTACCAAGCCAATTAACCTACAAACCTGCATGTCTTTGGCGTGTGGGCGGAAACCGGAGCTCCCGGAGAAAACTCATGCAGGGGGGAACGTACAAACTCCATACAGACAGTAGGATAGAGCCCGGCTCTCTGGCGTTGCAAGTCAACAACTCTACTGCTGTGCTACTGCGCTACAAAAAAGCTATTTTGCTCCAGAAATAATACTTACAGATAATACATCTACAGAGAGAAGACTGGATTGTGGATCAATGATATTCAACCTGGTGGTACGAATATTAATTTCTCGAATTTCAAGTAACCCTTGCATTCCCTCTCTCTCTCCTCCCCCACCCAAGTCGTCCTGCTAGTTTTACTGTTCGTATCCGCTCGTTATCACTCCCTCTCAGCCAGCAATGGACCATTGTGGGCTCGTCAGTCATTGTTGCTGATCCGATCTGTCTACCTTTCCATACCTCTAGTTTCCCTCTCCCCTGACTCTCAGTCTGAAGAAGGGCCTCGACCCGAAACGTTACCTATTTGTTTTCTCCAGAGATGCTGCCTGACCCACTGAGTTGCTCCAGCATTTTGTGTGTATATTCAAATCAATGTAAAGGCCCCATTAATATTTAGTTCAGTTTAGTTTAGCTTAGTTTAGTTTAGTTCGGTTTAGTTTATTGTCACATGTACCAACGTACAATGAAAAACTTTTTATTGCATACTATCCAGTCAGCGGAAAGTCTATAATGATAGTATTAAGCACCACATTTGCCCTTAATACAGACTTGCTCTTTGGGATATTTATGGTTATCATTTTAAAACTAAATTGTGATGTAAAGTATCTTATCCTGCCAAGAACAAAGGAGAGAGTTAAGGGATTAGCCAACTAAAACCAAGGCTGCACGAATTATTTTCAAAAGTATAATTTGTCTACGGGTGGGTTTATCACACTTCTGTGTCATTTTTTTTTTAATGAATAGAATGACCTTGTATTCGCTTAACTAATCCAAATATTGTCTCACATTTTCAAGGGACCAAGCTTCATTCTCAAAAGATCAGTTGCTTTCTCAGCCAATGTACCCCCGACAGCAGATTTATCTATAGAACATTGATTTCCTTGATCTAAGAAGGATTAGTCCAGGGAGTAGGACCACCCAATGTCTTTGGTTTCAGTTAGATCCGTGGGCTGAATATTGGTCTAACACGCAACAACACTGTTAAATATCATGATCGAACATCATTCTTTAAAAACCATGCAGGTAATCTACAGTACCTAAGACGTACAGATGTACCTAAAGTAATCATAATACTTTCAGGTCAGGGAAAGCAGTTCGTAATCACCAATTTATAATGACTCTTGTGAGTGTAATAAGGGGACAATTAAGTTGTACATTCAATTTAAATAATAAATTGATTAAAACTCTGCACCCTTCTCTTTGCTCTATCTATTGTACTTGAGTTTGACTTGATTGTATTTGTGTGTAGTATTATCTGATCTGTTGGATAGCAAGCCAAACAAAGATTTTCACTGTACTCGGTACACATGACAATAATAAACCTAAATCTAAACCTAAACCTAAAACCTGGACAAGTTTCCACTTTTTTTCACCACACTTCAAACGAGATAAAAGCAACAAACACGTTTTCTGGGTATAAAGACCAAGATTTCTGGAGTACTGTGTGACCAACATACTAGCTCACAGTGGCTTCATAATGCCCTTTCTTCACATGTTACATAGTTTAATAAGGTGTAAAGTACTTTGTTCTGAGAAGGTTTCTTGCATGGGAACCGATGCACTTAAATGAATTGACTTCTAGTCTTCAAAATACAGGTCAAATCAATGAATTTAATGAAGCTACATTAACACAAAGGATGCGACCAGCATTGTGACCTCGATAACTAAATGTGTCAGTGCAGGTCACAAAGCTTTAGTTGAACTGCAAGTGGTTAGTACACAAATGAGACAAAATGTTTGGAATCTCGCAGTCTTGTCATGCCCATTTACATGCTGTTAAAGGTGTATTTAGCGACTGCACCACTAAACTTGGATGAAGTATAACTTTAGCATTTCTTTTTGTTTGCCTGCACTCATCCAAAAGCTCTTGAAAGTTTTCGAAGATCTTTTTAAGAAAATCCCTATTAGCTTCCTGAATGCTTTGATCTTAGCTACCCTCTTCTCCCACCCTTTTGTACGCACCGAATACTGGTTAAAGATCAATCGCATTTCGAAATGTAATTGCTATTTGTGTTCTAATTTTCAACAGTATTAATTCTCCTTTATTATAGTTTCAGCACCTTTTTTGCATTTACTATTATTGGCTGCGTTAGTAGCAATACTATTAGTACTGATTATTAGTAACATGAATATCTTGCACATATTCTTTTCTTACACAAATACATCCAGTTAAAAATAAAACTACAATTTACGTACAGTTCTGCAGAAACCCAAGAGGAAATTTTGAGATTCTAAATGCCAGCAAATTTATTAATTCTCCCCTTCATGACAACTGTCATGCAGAGTATTCTGTGGGATATATTTTTCATGTTAAGCACAGACAGGTAAATAATGCTATAATAAATTTTGGGAGGATACCTGCAAGCAAAAAGGGGTTATTTTGTTTAGAATACAACACCTTGCATTCAAAGAAGTCTGAATTATATTGATTGATTGAATCGATTGAAAGATACAGCATGGAAACGGGCCTTTCGGTCCACTGAGCCCACACTGACCATCGATCACCGGTTCACGCTAGTTCTGTGTCATCCCATTTTTGTATCCATTCCGTGCACTCTAGAACTATTTTTGATATATGAAAGTGACAAATCTTCTGGAATTGTTTGAGGATGTGAAAAGTAAAATGGATGAAGGAGATCCAGTGGATGTAGTGTATCTGGACTTTCAGAAGTCCTTTGATAAGGTCCCACACAGGAGATTAGTGAGCAAAATTAGACCATATGGTATTGGGGGTCGGGTATTGACATGGATAGAGAATTGGTTGGCAGTCAGGAAATAGTAGGAATAAATGGGTCCCTGTCAGAATGGAGGGCAGTGGCAAGTGGAGTGCCACTCGGTACTGGGGCCACAATTATTTACAATATAATTTAATGATTTAGATGATGGGATTAAAAGTAACACTAGCATATTTTCAGATGGCACAAAGCTAAGTGGCAGTGTGAACTACGAAGAGAATGCTAGGAGGTTGCAGGGTGACTTGAACAGGTTGAGTGAGTGGGCAGATACATGATAGATGCAGTATAAAGTACTGTAGATAATCATAATCATACTTTATTAGCCAAGTACGTTTTGCAACATACGAGGAATTTGATTTGCCATACAGTCATACCAATAAAAAGCAACAGAACACATAAAATAGATTTTAACATAAACATCCACCATAGTGACTCCTCCACATTCTTCACTGTGATGGAAGGCGAATAAAAGTTAAATCTCTCCTTTTTTTGTCCTCCAGCAGTCGGGTGCCTCCAACCAACTGTTGACGGGCCGATCTTGCTCCCATAGCTGGCGTAGGGCCTCCTCGTCAGGGTGATCAAACACCTGCTTTAGGGGGGAATCTCAGCTCCCCCTTGCTGGGCGATCTACCCCGGGTCAGGGCTAGTCAAACGTCGTGTGGCTATGGAAGCTTCCCGACGTCGGTCTCAACCCGAGACTGCGAGCTCCTTGATGTTAAAGTCCGCAGGCCGCAGTTGGAACGTCGATCCCGGGCAACGAATCAGCTCCGATGGTAAGTTCAAGCCCCGCGGTGGGGCTCAAAGTCAGTCCCAAGCAAGGCCTCCAGCTCCACGATGTTAGGCCACAGAGAGACCGGAGATACGATCTGGAAAACAATCGCATCTCCGGCAAGGTAAGAGATTGAAAAAACGTTTCCCCCGAACTCCACGCCCACCCCCCACATAAAACAAACCAGAGAACATTAACACACACTTTTTAAACACACTAAAAATAACAAAAAAAAAGACGAGAAGGACAGACAGATTGTAGGCGAAGCTGCCATCAAAGCATCACCCGGTGGTAACATAAATGGCAGATAAATGTGAGTTTATTCACTTTGGCGGCAAGAACAAGGAAGCAGAATAGAGCCAGATTAAGAAAAAGGTAAGTGCAACGAGACCTGGGTGTCCTTGTACACCAGTCACTGAAAGTAAACATGTAGGTACAGCAGGCAGTGAAGCTAATGGCATGTTGGTCTTCATAACGAGAGGATTTGACTGTAGGAGTAAAGTTGTACAGGGCCCTGTTGAGACCACATCTGGAGTATTGTGCGCAGTTTTGGTCTCCTAATTTGAGGAAGGACATCCTTGCTATTGAGGCAGTGCAGCATGGGTTCACAAGGTTAATCCCCGGGATGGTGGGACTGTCATATGAGGAAAGATTAGAAAGACTGGGCTTGTATTCACTGGAATTTAGAAGGATGAGGGGGATCTTATAGAAACATATAAAATTATAAAAGGACTGGACACGCTAGATGCAGGAAAAATGTTCCCAATGTTGGGGGTGTTCAGAACCAGGGGCCATGAACTGAGATGAAAAAAACGTTTTCACCCAGGGAGTTGTGAATTTGTGGAATTCTCTGCCACAGAAGGCAGTAGAGGCCAATTCACTGGGTGATTTTAAATCAGACTTAGATAGAGCTCTAGGGACTAGCGAAATCAAGGGGTATGGGGAGAAGGCAGGCACTGGTTACTGATTGTGGATGATCAGTCATGACCACAATGAATGGTGGAGCTGGCTCGAAGGGCCAAATGGCCTCCTCCTGCACCTAGTTTCTATGTTTCTATGAATTAACCTACAAACCGGCACATCTTTGGGATGTGGGAGGAAAACTGGAGTAGCCGGAAGAAACCCAAGCGGTTTCAGGTAGAACGTGCAAACTCCTCAGCAACACAGTGGTGCAGCTGATAGAGCTGCTGCCTCACGATGCCAGAGATCTGGGTTCTATGTAAATCTTGGGTGTTGTCTGTGTGGAGTTTGCACGTTCTCCTTGTGACCACGTAGGTTTACTCCGGGTGCTCTGGTTTCCTCCCACATCCCAAAGACATGCAGATTTGTACGTTTATTGGTCCCCTGTATATTGCTCCTAGTGTGTAGGGAGTGGATGCAAAAGTAGAATATAGAACTCGTGTGAATGGGTGATCGATGGTCAGTGTGGTCGGTGTACCGTTTGCAGTATCTTTCAGTCAATCAATTCAATCAATTCATGCAGACAGCACCCAAAGTCAGGATTGAGCCCGTGTCTCAGGTGCTGTGACGCACCAGCTCTATCAGCTGCGCCACTGTGCCATCTCCAATCATATCAATCTTATATAAATCTTATTCCAACTATGTGAAGTTGTCTTAATGAAAATGTTCTTTCTTTCTTTCTTTTAAAATCTTTTTATTCGTTTTTTTTCAAAAACAAAAACAAAACAACAACAAAATAATGATAAACATAACAATGATATTGATACATAGGGATCAGGATTACATTAATAACAGGTATAACCTAAATATGAGTCCAGTGTCAAAATACACATTGAATATAGACCTCTATGTAAATATAGTTAAATGTTTAAAAGAAAGCATATATATTTAAAAAATAGATAAAAAGAAAAAAAAGAAAAAAAGAGAAAAAAGGAAAAAACAAAACCTCCCTAAACTAGAAAAAAAAGCAAAACAGAATCTGGGCAGCAAAGACTTTCAACAATTTAAGTCCCTGTTTGTTGTCAAGTCCGATCCACCATATAAAGGTAAAATAATTATTATAACGGTTGGAGAGGGGATGAAAATGTTATCACCATCCTTTCCACCACCTAAAGCTGTTTTATTGTTGTCACACTGAAAGGAAAATTGAATATAAAATCACATTTGGTGGCCGAGATCATTCCACAAAGTCATATTCAACAATCTGCTTAGCTTGCAAAAAACTGCTATTGCTATAGAGTCTTAGTTTAGTTCAGAGATACAGCATGTAAACAGGCCCCTCCAGCCCACCCAGTCCATGCCAACCAGAGATCTCCGTACACTAACATTATCCTACACACTAGGGTCAATTTACAATTCTTACGAAAGCCAATTAACCTACAAATCTTTAAGCTTTTGGAATTACTACTTTTGAGGTTGATTCTCTTCACTGGGCTACTTACTGTAATCATTAACATCATTCTATCTGCATCACCAGCCAACCCTTGCCCATGGGGAACTTTCTTCAGCACACAGGCTTCTGTGTGAGCACTGCTGCTATTGCTGGCTTGTTTCTGATGAAAACTTGAGTGATCATACAGCGTTGTGTAAATTAAAAACTGCCTTAATTGCACTTGGGACTTTGTACAGAATTGTTTATGGAAGCACCTATTATGGAAGAAGTGGGATGTTTGTATTCTATAATGAGTCTGAAGAAGGTTCCCGACTTGAAATGTCATCTATCCACGTTCTCCAGAGATGCTGCCTGACCCGCTAAGTTCCTCCAGCAATTTGTATCTTTTAATGTATTTCAAGGCTGTTTTACAGATTGATTGACTGAATGAAACAGCTTGGAAACGGGCTCTTCAGCCCACCGAGTCCACACCGTCAATTGATCACCCATTCAAACATGTTCTATGTTATCCTTCTTTCTTATCCACTCCCTGCAACCTCGTGCCAATTTAAGGAAGCCAATTAACCAACAAACCTACATGTCTTTGGGATGTGGGAGGAAACCGGAGCTTCTGGAGGAAACCCACATGGTCACAGGGAGAACATGCAAACTCCACACAGACAGCACCCCTGAGGTCAGGATCTAACACAGGTCTCTGACACCATAAGGCAGCAGCTCTACTCAGCTTGCCCTAAATATGTTATTACTTGTGTCATGTCTCAATTGCATTTCTGACAAGAATCAACAAATGTTTTGAGGAATTTCCTTAGTCGGAGAATGGTGAATCTGTGGAATTTATTGCCACAGATGGCTCTGGAGGCCAAGCCAATGGGTATTGTTGGCAGAAATTGATAGATTCTTAATTAGTAAGGGTTTCAAGGGTTATGGGCAGGAGAGTGGGGTTAAGTGGGAAAGCTAGATCAGCCATGATTGAATGGTGGAGTAGATTTGATGGCCTAATTCTTCTCCTGTAACTAATGAACTTATTAACTTATCTCACACTGTTTCCTCACAGAAAAACCCACATTTCAAAATTTAGTTTCACATGGAATATAATTTATTACGTCGGACAGGTGTTTCCTGCAGAACGTTGCACCTCTCTCTGCAAAATCAACCTCAATAGGCAGACACAAACTAAAATGCCAGTTAACATAGGTTCATTCCCAAAACCTACATCAAAAAAGTCGGAAGAAATCCTATGAAATAAGATGGTTCTAAGTACATTACAGGAGAAAATAATGGAAAAAAAGAGGTGGGACCAAAGACCTTCTCCATCCATGCTCTAACCAAGGAGACGGCATGGACTCAGTGGGCCAAAGGGTCTGTTTCCATGCTGTATCTCTAAAATCTAAAGTAAAGTCTAATGTCTTTCCATCTTTGCTTAATACAACTTGTGCATTTAGGGGCATGTACTGTAGTTCCATTATAGGGTACTGAATGGTCCTTCCCTTAGTTAGCGAACTGTTGGATTCACCTCTAACCAATTGAGGACATTGGACTCTGTCTCTGGAACTGTTCTGCTGCAAGGCTAAGAACTACTGTATATTTTGCACCCTGTATTTTCTCCTTTGATATTAGAGCTGTTGCCAAATAAGCTGTGATGCAACCCAACAGTATGTTTTCTATGGTGCATCTGTAAAAGTTTGTAAGAGTCACTGGAGTCATGCTGAATTTCTGCAGTCACCTCAGGAAATAGAGGTGTTGGTGTTTCCTCTTGACTGTCACATCAACTATAATGTCCAGGTAGAGGAGCAGCTTCTTCCCTAGAACCATCAAGCTATTAAATACTACAACCTCCAAATAGGCTCTCAACTACTGTATATAGACTTTGGGACATTATTTTTGACTAATTGGGACCCGTTGAGTAACACAATATTCCACTCCACGAATTGAAATTCAATTTCAAGCAGGGTGCAAGGTCACCAAATTCAAGTGCAGTTTCTTACCACTTCAAGCAGGGTGCAAGGCCACTAAAGACAGCGAGTCGTGACGTCTCCCTGATCCATCTTGCAGAGACAGAGCCAAGCCCACACTACTGGGTTTTATAATTCCTCCCCCCTCCCACCAAAAGGGGCGTGGCTTCCATGGCATGATTGACAGGAGAGAGAATCTCAACATTTTTTCAACACTAATAACTCTTTTATTTTTCATCGATGGGAAAAATCCGCGGCACCTGATGAGGGGAGGGGAAACGCTGAGTAAGATGGCCAAAAATCACAGCCATACGTGGTAGCATTTCCAAACTATATTTTCAAACCACATTAAGGGCACAGACAGGTCAGTAAAACCACTCACAGTTTAGTAGACATGTGTTCAGTGTTATTCATAGCTCAGACTGAGAGACGTGACCCTCTTGCTCCCCCATCTTGCAGAGACTGACTGAGGCACTCAACACTTCCGGGTTTTATAGTTCCTCCAGAAGGGGCGCGGCCTTCAGGAGAGAGAATCTCAACATTTTTTAAACACTAATAACTCTTTTATTTTTAATCGATGGGAAAAATCCTCTTGTCCTGCACAGCGGAGGGGGACTCTGAGTAAGATGGCCAAAAATCACAGCCGTAAGTGGCAGCGCTCTTTCTAAAATCAATATACAGAACAACAGGAAGTAGTCAAGAACAGACTTTTAGTAATATAGATTAAACCCTAGAAACATAAAGATCTCAATCATTTCCACTTGGGTGGCATAGATGCTGCATAGAACAGGTTTAGAGGAAGACGGATTGCAGCTATTACTTTAAATTAGAGAAATTAAGATGCTGCTTCACCCATTTATTTTCTCAAGCACTTTGCGTTTTCCCCAGATTCCAGCATCTGCAGTTTCTTGTGTGTTTTTGATAAATGCAACATTGCTTAGAAGGTTTGGCATGTTCCCATAAGCTCTCACCAACTTCTACAGATGTGCTGTAGATAGCATTTTATCGGGATGCATCACAGCATGATTTGGGAACAGCTCCATCCAAGACCGCAAGCCATTGCAGAGAATTATGGATTCAGCCCAGACCATCACAGAAACCAACCTCCCTTCCATTGACTCCATTTACATTTTAAATGCTACCTCACCAGCATAATCAAGGACTAGTCTCACCCTGGTCACTCCCTTTTCTCCCCTCCACCATCAGGCGATAGGATCAGAAGTGTGAAAACGCATACCTCCAGATTCAGGAACAGTTTCTTCCCAGCTGTTATCAGGCAACTAAACCATCCTATCACCAACTAGAGAGCAGTCCTGATCTACCACTTACCTCATTGGAGACACTCGGAGTATCTTTAATCTGGACTTTTATCTTATAATATACATTATTCCCTTTATTCTGTATCTGTACATTGTGGACGGCCCAATTGTAATCATGTATAGTCTTTCCGGTGAAGATAGACACAGAGTGCTGGAGCAACTCAGCGGGTCAGGAGAAAAAGGATGGCTGACGTTTTGGTCGGGACCTTTCTTCATACATTGTCTTTCCGCTGTTGGATAGCAAACAACAAAAAGCTTTTCTCTGTCCCATCACGGTACACATGACAATAAATCAAACACAATTCAACTGTGACTCTAAGTGTGCCATCCAAATACTGCCTCAGAGGTTCTCAAAGTGAACACTAGTAAGAAAGGGTCAGTGTAGCCATTGGGTACATAGTGAGGCTGCACCCCAATTTGGCATGAACTTTACATGTAGACATTTTTAGTAAGCCTTGCCCGCTCCACCATAACGGCAAGAATGGTAGGATGTACAACTCTCTTGCCCACCAGAATTATGCACAATCGGCAGCCCATGATGTCCATGAACAATGTTAACCTAAAGTGTTGGAAGGAACTGCAGATGCTGGTTTAAACCGATGATCTTGCTGCCCATTTGGACCTCGGCAGGGGTACGTTAAACTTGCTTGGAAGCAATGCTTTTGTTGTGACTGTGCGGAGTACCAGCACCTCTAAGAGTTAAATAGATTTTCAGATTTGTAATATTACATAAAGATGATGAATGTTTAAAAAATAAAATGTATTAATTAAATTAGGCCGTCAGGCCCTTAAACAATTTTAAAAAAAGGACACAAAGTGCTGGAGTAACTCATCAGGTCAGGCAACATCTCTGGAGAACATGGATAGCTGACGTTTCGGGACAGGGCACATATGAAGAAAAGACCTGACCCGAAACATCACCTTCAGCAGATGCGCATTAGAAAGCATTTTTTCAGGATGCATCACAAAATGGTTTGGGAATAGCTCCATCCAAGACCACAAGAAATTGGTCAGCAGAGAATTGTGGACACAGCCCGGACCATCACACAAACCAACCTCCCTTCCATTCACTCTGTCTATACTTTATTCTGCCTCGGCAAGACCACCAGCATAAATCAAGGACCAGTCTCAGCCCGCACTCCCACTTCTCTCCTCAAGCAAGAGATACAGAAGTATGAAAAGACATACTTCCAGATTTAGGGACAGATTCTTCCCAGCTTATCAGGCAACTGAACCATCCTATCAACAACTATAGAGCATTCCTGGGCTCCCACATACCTTGCTGGAGATCTGTAATCAGACTTTATTAGACTTTTATCTTGCACTAAATGTTATTTCTATGTCTGTACACTGTGGATGACTTGATTGTAATAATGTATAGTCTTTTTGCTAACTGCATACCATGCAGAAAAAAAGGTTTTCACTTTACCTTGGTATATGTGACAATAAACTAAACTAAACTGAACTAAAACTCAACTGTCCATGTTCTCCAGAGATGCTGCCTGACCAACTGTGTTACTCCAGCACTTTGTGTCCTTTTTAAAAACCGACATCTGCAGTTCCATGTGTCTCCTGAAATAGCTTAAGCAGCAAGGAATGATATACAAACCGGCATCTTTTTTGTCCACAAAAAAGCACTGCTTGGAAAGATCAGGGTGACTCCTTACTACCTACACTATTTATCTGCATTCAAATTATTTTCAGGTAACTTTCAGTTTTGTTTAATATGAAGTTAAAACCATAGATTCATAGAAGCACAGAACAGCTCAGAAACAATCCCTTCAGCCTAACTTGCACATGCCAACTGCTATGCCTCATCAACGTTAGTCCCACCAACCCGTGTTTTACCCTTATCTCTCTAAACCTTTCTTATCCATGTCCCTATCCAAATGTCCTTTAAATATTGTTATAGCATCTACCTCAACTGCCTCATTGGGCAGCCCATTCCATGATCCCACCACCCTCTGTGTGGTGAGCTGTTTCCTCCCATATCACAAAGAGTTAACATACTGTAGGTTAATTGGCCTCTGTAAAATTGCCCCTAGTGTGTCGGGAGTGGATGAGAAGGTGGGATAACATAGAACTAGTGTGGACAGGTGATCAATGGTATGGATTTGGTGGGCAGATATAAGCCTGTTTCTATGCTGTCTTTAAAGTAAAACTAAAACAAATTTTGTGGGTGACATACACTTGATCAAACTGTTTTTCAGAACCCCAATGCCTGCAGCACTTTGCTGGTTCACTATATATCAAGTGACTTTTTTAAGTGTAAAGTGAGATAAAGTATGTTTATATTTGGGGCTTGAATGTTTGAAATTGTTCTCTTCGGAATAATAGAAATTTATTAGATCATTTCTTCTGCAGTCAAAATGGTGAAGTGTGATCATTGCATTAAATTACAGCAGGAAATCTGTTCTCCGGCATATTTTGCAAGATTTTTTAATCATGAAAATCATTCCCTAATCACAGGATATTGACTTTACAATCAGAAAAGTGAAGAGGATATACATGAGTTTTTCACAAGGTTTTCCAATTTTGGAAAAATATACATATATACCACAGAAAAAAATCCTAATAAACTTTGGTATTATCCTGAATTCACATTTATGTTACAATTTGATGCCCATTTTTTTTAGTAAGCATTTTTTCCGTGACTTCGTATATTCCTCAAGATTTTTATTTTTGGTCTTTTGTCTGAAAATTTGCTACATTCATCGATCAGTTACTATTGGTCATACATCTTTGACTTTTCTGCTTATATCTGCATTAAAGCTGTCATTTACGGCTGTTTCTTTCCCTCTGTATTTGACAGCACTAGCTTTCATTAGCTTTTATCTTTTTTCTTCACATTATGATGTAATCTGTGCAAAGTGGCCTGGTTCCTCAGTTCTGATTTGTAAAATTTGCAACATTTTTTAGAGACGGGTCAGTGCCCATTTTTGGTTCCTTTCTTTACTGAGTACCGTGCTAAAACTTTTTTTGCAGATGCCGACTATTCAGGAGCAGTCTGTGGCTACACGCAGAGATGTGGAAAGAAGAAAAGACCTTTCCATTTTCTGATTACCATAGTAACTAGAACATTGCCCATTGCTTGTCACTTAAATGGGCAATAGCAAGTTAATATAGTTTCCTGTGCAGTCAAGCCCTCTACTGGAGATTGTGGCTTGCGTGACATAGGGTTACTGAAAGGCCAATATGGTTGTTTCAATTAAAATCGAGCATTTTGCTTAAAATAATACCCATTTGTATCCATTTTGTTCACTATAAAACAGCTGCTGTATTCAAGATAACAACGTGGTTGTTTAAAGTGCATCATGTGATAAATTGAAAATGAATTAAAGAATGTTTTCAATCTGATGTTAGATCAGGAAACCCTAAAGCAATTAAAAAAAAGGCACATCGTGCTGGAGTAACTTAGCGAGTCAGGCAGCATTTCTGGAGAACCCTTAAACAATATTATGTGCAAAGACAAAGACGCACATTCATATAAACATTATGCACAACACTTAGTTTAGAGATACAGCAGGCCCTTCGGCCCACTGAGACCACGCCGACCATCGATCACCAATTCACATCAGTTCTATGTTATCCCCCATCTTCTCATCCTACACACTAGGGGCGATTCACATCAGCCAATTAACCTACAAAACAACACCTCTTTGGGATGTGGGAGGAAACCGGAGCACCCGGAGAAAACTCACGTGGTCACAGGGAGAACTTTCAAACCTCGCACACAGACAGCACCCGAGATCAGGATCGAACCCAGGTTTCTGGTGTTGTGAGGCAGCGACTCTATCGGCTGTGCCACTCTGCTTAAAATTAAACATGACACAAAATAGAGGCATTATTTCCAATAAACAGTTAACTATTTTTGAACTAATTGGTATAATGTAATTATAACAGATTGCTATAGTTCAACACCTTGTCATTTGCGAAAAAAAACGTTATACTTCTACTTCAAGCGATCGAATAAACAAACACCTTTTACTATTACCTATTTTTCTACATTTTAAGCAAGCAAGTAAACCGGGATACAGATGTGTAGAACAGAGGTTGCTTTTCACACATCACAGACCATTCAGCTACCAGGAGGTGAACATAAACATCAGACTTGAAACTAGATCTTACATTCCAAAGATACACACAAAATGCTGGAGAATCTCAGCGGGGTAGGCAGCATCTGGAGAAAATGGATAGGTGACATTTCCGGTGGGGACCCTTCTTTAGACAATTCAGATTCTCCTTATCATCCAAGTCATTTTTTTGAGATTCATAACTTGCTGAAAATTAAAATCTAATAATGATTTAAAATGAGAGGGGCAAGATTTAATATGAACCTAAAGGGGAGATTTTTCACTCAAAGGGTGGTGGTATACGCAACGAGCTGCCAGAGGAGGTAGTTGAGGCAAGTATTATAACAACATTTAAAATACATTTAAAACGTTTGGAGGGCTATGGACCAAATAGAACTGGTGTAGATGCGACATCTTGGTCGGCATGTTGAGCCACAGCGCCTGATTCTGTGCTGTACAACTGTGATTAATGAAAAACAAATTAACATACTTTAAATTTTCTGTAGACAATAGCAATAGACAATAGACAATAGCTAGTGCTGTCAGGAGTAGGCCATTCGGGCCCTTCGAGCTAGCACCGCCATTCAATATGATCATGGCTGATCATCCACAATCCGTACCCCGTTCCTGCCTTCTCGCCAGATCTCCTAACTCTGCTATCTTTGAGAGCTCTATCTAACACTCTTGAAAGCATCCAGAGAATTAGCCTCCACTGCCTTCTGAGGCAGAGAATTCCACAGATTCACAACTCTCTGGGTGAAAACATTTTTCCTCATTTCTGTTCTAAATGGCCTACCCCTGATTCTTAAAATGTGGTCCCTGGTTCTGGATGCCCCCAACATCAGAAACATGGTTCCTGCCTCTAGCACGTCCAACCACTTAGTAATCTTATGTTTCAATAAGATTCCCTCTCATCCTTCTAAATTTCAGAGTATACAAGCACAGCCGCTCCATTCTATCAACATATGAAAGTCCCACCATCCCGGGAATTAACCTTGTGAACTCCCCTCAATAGCAAGAATGCCCTTCCTCAAATTTGGAGACCAAAACTGCACAGGTTTTGTTTCCCACTAGGGCCCTGTACAACTGCAGAAGGACCTCTTTGCTCCTATACTCAACTCCTCTTGTTATGAAGGCCAACATGCCATTAGCTTTCTTCATTGCCTGCTGTACCTGCATGCTGACTTGCAGTGACTGATGAACAAAACCTGCATTAAAATGAACAGCAGTTTTCAGTGTTAAATTGGTCCGTAGAATTCTTTGGAGACACAAAGAAATGCAGATACTAGAATCTTGAAGCAAAACACAACATGCTGGAGAAACTCAGGTCAGGCAGCATCTCTGGAGGGAATGGACAGGCGACGTTTCGGGGCAGGTTCCTTCTTCAGCCTGATTATTGTGGCGGGGAGGGAGGGAGGGGTGGAAGGAGGAGGTGAAAGCTGGAAAAAAGAGATGAGGGCGGGTCAAAGCCTGGCAAGTGATAGGGTGGATACAGTTGAGGGGGGAGGTTGATTGGCAGGTAGGTGGATTAAGAGACAAAGGCTAGAGATGCACAGTAGACAAAAGGGTGTCAGATAAGGAAACAGGAGGAGTGAAATGTAAAGCCAGAGAGGGTTATAAATGAAGAGGACAGGGGAGAGGCAAAAAGGGGGGAATAAAGAAGAGATGATCCCTCATTTCCCTTTTATCCCCCTCATTCCCCTCCCCCTCCACCTATATCCCTTTTTCATCACCTGCCCTTCCCTCCACAGATTCTGCCTCATCCACTGTTCGTCCTACATTTGGTGCTTTGGCCTTAAATTTTAGGTTTGGATCATTCTGATTAGGTTTCTCCCTTCAATGTCTCTCCTGTTGTCCACTTTGCTAGGATCACATTCTCCTCATTTCATTCCTTCTCCGACAGTCATAGCCAGCAATGCCTTCTTCTATCCACAACTCTTCTTTTATCTCAGGCACAAGGTGGACTTACTCCAGCACTCTGTGTCAATCATTGAAACTAGGTTGGTGACTAGGTTTTGATCAATTAATTCATCATAGACTATCGAGCAAACCTTCTATCTTCTGAATCTCTATTGGTTCCCATAATCATTGCCTTCATCACCTTAGCAATTGATGTTTTCAGCTTTGAAGTATGGAATTCATCCCATCATAGGACACAAAGTGCTGGAGTAACTCAGTGGTTCAGGGGGAATTTGTGGAGAACATGGATAAGTGATGTTTCAGGTTGGGTCTGAACAAGAGTCTCGACCTGAAACGCCACCTACCCATGTCCTCCAGAAATACTGCCTGACCCGCTGAGTTAATCCCCATTTTGCATTTTATTTTGTAAAACGTGGCCTTCATATCTTACATAAACTTTGCCCCTCTCACCGTAAAACTTTGGCCTTTAGTCTTTGATAATTCCAGCCATGGAAAATGGTTCTGAGTTTCGACCTAATGAATGCTTCTCATGATTTTAGATACTTTTGTCAAGTTTCCCATCAGCATTCGACACTCCAGAGAAGGGCCTATTTCCTTGCTGAATCCTTCAATCAATCAATCAATGACTCCAACATGGACATATACCTGTGAAAAAGAAAACTGCTGCAAGTTAAAACTCAAGGCTTAAAAAAAACTGAAACAAAAATAGGGAAGATATAATTTTAAAGAATAAAATCAAAACTGGAGGTCTAGATGTGTAACAAAAGACACAAAGTGCTGGAGTAACTCAGCAGGTCAGACAGCATCTCCGGAGAACATGGATAGTGACATTTCGGGTCGGGGTCCTTCTTCTGAATTGTATAGGGGAGAGATGGGGGGTAAAATACTTAGTTGGAACATGGAACATGTAAAATGGAAAGCAGGTCAAAGGATATAAAATGGAATTATTAGAGTTTCGTAATCAGAAAAACCTCAATTGAAAAATAATGATTTTTTATCATATATTTAACATGTTTTTCCCTATTTTTTATAAAATAAAAAGTGCATGGACAGGTAGCATGACAATAATTTAGTAACCATTCACTTTTGCTCAGAACCCTCTGTAATGTTTTGCAGGACAAGAGACTGCGGATGCTGGAATCTGTAGCAATGAAAAGGAGATCAACTTGAGGAATTCAGGAGATCGGGCAGCATGTGTGGAAGGAAATGGTCAGTTAACATTTCAAAATGTTGACTGTCCATTTCCTTTCACAGATGCTGTATGACCAGTTGAGTTCCTCCAGCTGTTGTCTTTATTTATCCTTATTAAGTTAACTAACCATTTAAGACTTGCATTTATTAGAACTTGTATTTTTGCTCCGTTTACTTAGTTTAGTTTAATTTAGAGATAAGGCGCGGAAACGGACCCACCAGTGATCCCAGTACACTATCCAACACACTAGGGACAATTTACTATCTTTACCAAAGCCAGTTAACCTACAAACCTGAATGTCATTGACATTTGGGAGGAAATTGGAGCACCCAGGAAAAACCCATGCGGTCATGGGGCGAACGTACAAACTCAATACAGACAATACCCGTAATCATGATCAAACTTTGGTCACTGGCGCTGTAAGGCAGCAACTCTACCTCTGCTCCAACGAGCCACCCTAATTCCTTAGTTCTGGATCACAGCACCACACAGATATAATTCTTCCTTATCCATATCACTTGTTCTGCATAACCAACATTAAAATACTGTATGTTAAAATATTGACGGGGGAAAATCAAAATTCATTGTGTTTTGTTTACTTTAGTTTAGAGATACAGCATGGAAACAGGCCCTTTGGCCAACGGGTCTGCGCTGACCATCGATTATCTGTTCGCAATAATTCTATGTTATCCCACTTTCACACCTACCTACACACTAGGGGTAATTTACAACCAGCAAACCTGCAAGTCTTTATGATATGGGAGGAAACAGGAGCACCCGAGGAAAACCATGCAGTCACATAGAGAATGTGCAAACTCCACACAGACAGCACCTGAAGCCAGGGTCAACCCCGGCTCTCTTGCGCTGTGAGGCAGCAGCCGTACCAGCTGTGATGTATCAAGTTTTGATGTTTTACACTTTCTTTGGCTCATATAAGTAATTCCATTCTGAGTTTCAAAAAGAAAGACAAATTCCACAAATCAATCCCATATCAATCACAATCGCATATAAAAAATAACAGTTTAAAGCCAGGATTTGTTTAGATCTTTTCTCAACTCAATAGTCCCAGTAACACATAATAATATAATTTTTTAAATGTGTCAGCTCAGAACAATCTGTCCAGAATGATCTTCATGCAGACATTGAATTCAAAGTGATGTGCAAATGTAAAGATAGGGTGAAGGGAAGTTTTAAAAGGAAAGACAATGAGTCTTTTGTGGAAACCAAAATCAGGGGAAACTTGTGTTAGTCTTATATTACCAAGACTACTCTTTGAAACACAGTATACAGTATAGTCTTTTTTAACAGATCCAATGATTAATTTTGAAGCTTGCTTGATCTTTTAAAAAAAATAGAAAACAGCTTTACCATAGTGAAATAGGGGCCCAGCTGATATAAGCTTTCAAGTGATTATTATACTAAATGTGATAGTCCCATATATTATTGATTATTTTGTCACCTGCACCAGTTCAGGTTAATTTATTGTCTGTTATACAATCTGATTATTTTTTCAAATATATGTGCTAGGAACTTATTCTGCGATTCCAGTCACTCATGTAACACTGGGCTGTTCAGTTTGTTTCCTCTGTATTGTTGCCATAGATACGAGGTTGTGGAACTCCTGATTTAAATCATTTTAATACTGTACTGGATTGAGCTTATTGTTTAAAGTTGTATTCACCTAGTGTTTTGAAGATTTACATTTTTAATGGCTCATTTATGTAATCCCATAAATAAAACACCAGAAAAAAGCACCCTACACAAATGAACGTGAATTGGGGTTTCAAAAGCTGTCGGAACAGGTCACAGAGGGCCTCAGCTGCTGGGCCTTGTTTGGTATGGACTACGAAACCACTATGGCAAGAGACTTAAGACCACCCAGTCAGCCAAAGTGGTGATTTACCGAGCAATAGTAGGATGGTGCTATAGTTCACTGTCTCTTTTAAAAAAAAGAATATAGAGTTCTGCAGCAAAAACCATTGCCACCTAAAACCCTTTTACTTACTACTTTGACAGCTGCACATTTCAATCCTAAATGCAGACGAACAGCTCTTGTTTTAGCTGACTTTAAGTTTTATTTTTAAGGTTCTAAAAAAACTCAGTGGTGGTTATTCCTTATTAAGTTGTATAATTATAGTTTATTAGTCACCTGCTAAAGAAGTTTCTATGATGGAAGTATAGATCTCTTCCAGTAAATAATTGTCTTCATCAATAGATAACATCTTCTTTGTACTCTTCTTTTATTATCCTGGAAGTGTGAAAATGTATTTAATAATTCTTAATAAGTGTTTTTAATCATAATTATGAATGATAAGATTAACCTGCTTTTATTTGATGCAATATAAGATTTGTTTATTATTCTTGACACCACATCTAATGTGAACTTGCAGAGCTTTAATTTGGAATAAAATGTTGCAAGTATTTCAAAAACTAAATACATCAACAAGCAACAATTCAAAACTAAGTATTGAATCAGAGTTAAAATGTCCAACATTTTACTTGACTAACAAGGTATTTTAACTGCAATCACTTTAACAACATTTATTTGCAGAACCAAAGTAAAAACCTATTCCTCAAATCTTGCCTGACAGTCAATTTGCAAGTTAAACATGTAAATGTCAATGCATAAACAAGAAATTTAAAGAGGATATGATATTCTGCATAACTAAGAGATATTTCCTTATGTTACTGACTTTCTTTAGTTTAGTTTAGAGATACAGCATGGAAACAGGCCCTTTGGCCCGAGTCCGCATCAACCAGCGATCACCCTAATTCTATCCTACACACTACGGACAATTGGCAGAAGTCAAATAACCTACAAACCCACATGTCTTTGGAATGTGGGAGGAAACCGGAGCACCCGGAGGAGACCCATACGGTCACATGGAGAACGTAAACCTCCATAGACAGCACCCATAGTCAGGATAAAAACTGGATCTCTAGCACTGTGAGGCAGCAACTCTTCCGCTGCTCCACTGTCCTGCCCCATAAGGTAATTCATAAAATATAGGAACAGAATTTGGCCATTCGGCCCATCGAGTCTGCTCTGCCATCTGCTTTAAATTTTTTAAGAGAATTTAAAAGCTGCAGAAATTATTTTCTGGGTACACAGCGTGGTCATTTTCTCCTGAAAAAGATGTTGGTCGGTGTGGGCAAGGTGGGACGAAGGGCCTGTTTCCATGCTGTATAACTATAACTATTAACTGTAATGATATATTAAATTATATAACCATATGTATCTTCTCCCCGACTGCCTGAGGTTTCTCTGGATGTTCCAGTTTCATCCCAAACTCCAAAGACGTACAGGTTTGCAGGTTATTTTGGCTTTGGTAAAAAATCGTACATTTTCCCTAGAGTGTAGGATAGTGTTAGTTTACGTGGTTTGGTTGGTCAATGGGCCTGTTACCATCTGTATCGCTAAAATTAAACTAAAAAAAACTACAGTGTCCTCCATAATGTTTGGAACAAAGACCCATAATTTCTTTATTTGCCTCTGTACCCCACAATTTGAGATTGGTAATAGAAAAAATCACGTGTGGTTAAAGTGCACATTGTCAGATTTTATTAAAGGGTATTTTTATACATTTTGGTTTCACCATGTAGAAATTACAACTGGGTTTATACATAGTCCCCCCATTTCAGGGCACCATAATGTTTTGGCCACATGGCTTCACAGGTGTTTGTAAATACTCAGGGGTGTTTAAATGCCTCCTTAATGCAGGTATAAGAGAGCTCTCAGCCTAGTCTTTCCTCCAGTCTTTCCATCACCTTTGGAAACTTTTAATGCTGTTTATCCACGTGACAACCAAAGTTGTGCCAATTAGTTGTGCCATTATAAGACTGAGAAACTATAATAAAACTGTTAGAGACATCAGCCAAACCTTAGGCTTACCAAAATCAACTGTTTGGAACATCATTAAGAAGAAAGAGCGCACTGGTGAGCTTACTAATCACAAAGGGACTGGCAGGCCAAGGAAGACCTCCACAGCTGATGACAGAGGAATTATCTCTATAATAAAGAAAAATACACAAACCCGACAGACCAGAAACACTCTTCAGGAGTCAGGTGTAGATTTGTGAATGACCACTGTCCACAGAAGCATTCATGAACAGAAATACGGAGATTACACTGCAAGATGCAAACCACTGGTTAGCCGCAAAAATAAGATGGCCAGGTTAGTTGCCATGAAGTACTTAAAAGAGCAACCACAGTTCTGGAAAAAAGGTCTTGTGGACAGATGAGACGCAGATTAACTTATATCAGAGTAATGGCAAGATCAAAGTATGGAGGAGAAAAGGAAATGCCCAAGATCCAAAGCATGCCACCTCATCTGTGAAACACCGTGGTGGAGGTGTTATGGCCTGGGCATGTATGGCTACTGAAGGTACTGGCTCACTTATCTTCATTGATGATACAACTGTTGATGGTAGTAGCATAATTAAGTCTGAAGTGTATAGACACATCCTATCTGCTCAAGTTTAAACAAACGCCTAAAAACTCATTGGCCAGCAGTTCATTCTACAGCAAGACAATAATTCCAAACATTTGCTAAAGCAACAAAGGAGTTTTTCAAAGCTAAAAAATTGTCAATTATTGAGTGGCCATCAATCATCCGATCTGAACCCAATTGGGCATGCCGTTTATGTGGTGAAGAGAAAAATGAAGGTGACTTGCCCTCAAAACAAGCATAAGCTAAAGATGGCTGTAATACAGGCCTGGCAGAGCATCACCAGAGAAGACACCCAGCAACAGGTGATGTCCATGATTCGCAGACTTCAAGCAGTTATTGCATGCAAAGGACATGCAACAAAATGCTAAACATGACTACTTTCATTTACATGACATTGCTGTGTCCCAAACATGATGGTGCCCTGAAATGCGGGGACTATGTATAAACACTGCTGTAATGAAAACAAATCTCAAAATGTGAAGTACGAGGCAAATAAATAAATGATGGGTCTTTGTCCCAAACATTATGGAGAGCAATGCAATCTTATTCATCAGCATTGGAAGGAACATAGAAGAGGGAGGAGTCTAGATAGGCGGAAAACAACCTCACTCCCATGGAACCCTCTGTCACCAAAGCCCAGGATTGGTACGATGTGTTTGATCTCTTTGCCCATTTTGTTTTTCCATCAGTGGTAGAAACTATGGTCAACATGGACCCAAGAGCTGAATTTTGGAGGTAGGGCAAAAGTGACTCTTCATGACATTAAGGTGGTATTTCACTATGTGCGCCATCAAGATGCCTGATAAAACTGGGGACAATATGACCTACCAAATAATAGAATGGATGTGGAGAGGATGTTTCCAGTAGTGGGAGAGTCTAGGACCAGCGGGTACAGCCTCAGAATAAAAAGATACACCTTTAGAATGGAGATGAGGAAGAATTTCCTTGGTAAGAGGGTGGTGAATCAGTGGAATTCATTGCCACAGATGGCTGTGGAGGCCAAATCATTGGTTATTTTTAAAATGGAGGTTGATAGGTTCTTGATTAGGAAGGTCTTCCAAGATTATGGGAAGAAAGTAGGACATGAAGTTGAGAAAGATAGACCAGTCAACATCAAATGAGCAGACTCGATGGGCAAAATGGCATAATTCTGATCCTTTGAATTAGTTTATCAAAGGGAATACATTCTAGTGGTTGATTCATACCTTACACACTTTCTCAGAAAAAGAATGTGCCCAAAAGTTGTCTGGGTCTTGTTGCATGCAGGTGTGGGATCCTTCTATTGCTGAGGAGTTGTGCATTGTCCTTCCCTGAATGCAGCAAGATCTAGAGAACCATCAGGTGTGGGCTGATAATTGGCAATACACCTGGTATCCTGTGGCATGTCACCAAGTCACAGAGCACCAACACAGACTCTACACACTAGGAACAATTTTACTGAGGCCAATTGACCTACAACCCGCACGTCTTTGGGATGCAGGAGGAAACTGGAGCACCTGGGGGAAACCCATGCTGTCACAGGAAGAACATGCAAACTCCACACAGGCGACACTTGATGTCAGGATCGATCCTGGGTGTTCTTTGGTTTGGAGACTCAATGTTTGTATCTTTGCTTGCATTATATACTATTCTAAGGCTGATTATGAAAATAGTATAGAGAAAGACTTTCAATTTCAAGAACAGCATTGTTGAGTGTCTTTAACATTAAATTGAAGCTAACATTGTTGATTTCAGGACACCTATTGGTTTGTCTCTCTAGCCCCAGCATGAGGTACAATAGGTGCAGTCCCTCCATAATCTAAAGGGACACATTACAATGAACAACATTTTAAGCTACCATTGTACATGCAAATGAGATTCAACAATTTTCAGACCAGTGAACTTTAAACGCCCACTGCAAATGGGTACTTGAAGGGGCAATGGGAATTTCCGAGTATATTCCGAGTACATGGATCAGGCAAGAAAAGCCATTCATTGCTGGAACCATAAAAAAATTCTATTGAAACTTCCTTGGATGGTCAGAAAGATGGATCCATAATGTACGCCAATACAACAGAATTCCTGCTGCCAGTGCCCTCAATGTGTTGCAAATTGCCATGAAACGAGCAAATGGGACTACGGGGAGGTAGAGGTTGGATCAATCAGTGTATTAGAGCAAGCACCTGACCTTGGAAACTTAAATATTGCTGACACTTCCAAAGAGGAGAATCCTTAATTTTTCTTGTCAACCAAGATGTGTCGATAGAGAAGAAACAGACATGCATTGGACTCCATCAACCTAGAGTTAAAAAACAATCCTACTATAGATCCAAGGTCCTGGTTAAAATTTATTTCTAGCTCAGACTAGCATCATACAATTTCTCATTAATCTATAAAATAGCCTTGGTGTCTAAATCAAGTTACTGAGTTCCAAGCTTCGAATATCCGGACTTGCCAATGAGATAAACTAGACTCCAACCTGCAATTAAAAAAAAACAATTTTTCCTGATTTGGGGAAATGATTTTTTGTGCAAACCTGTGGGATACCATAACACATGCATTTCTGAAACACTTCCTTTATAACACTCAAATTATTATAAAATTAACATAGGCTTTGGCTCACTATCAGTAATGTGAGATCAATACAGTCCACAATTGATTGTCCGGCACCCTTGGTTCCAGAGACTTGCTGGATTATCCATTTAACTGGACCAACAGAGGTCAAGGCCTCGAGTGGCCGAGATACCAGCCCGCAAAGTTGGCATTGGAAGTCGGCTATGAGAACGGAGCTGCTGGCTCCAGCCAGGACAGAGATCAAGAGCCTTGGCCACAAGGTGCAAATTCGACCCGCCACAGAAATCCCAATGAGGTCGTGGTTGGCCACCTCTCCCAGTTTTGGCGCCACATTTTCAGGGACTTCCAGGGTGCGGTGGGGAAATTTAAGTGCGCACTCATAATTTTGTCCGGATTATAGGAGGTGCCAGACCACCAGTTGCCAGAAAATCAGTACTGGACCTGTATATATTTTTTAATCCGCGAGGTTGTCCATATGGCCTTCAGTAATGAAAGTCTGCTTCTTTAAAGTTGCACACATGCTTCATAATACTACTTTTTGGTAACCACTTAAGGAACTCCTGATATGACCATTCACTAATATTGTATTGATTAAGATTTCCAAAATATATATGAATATATAATTGACTTGATGATAGGAAGCAGACGATAATGGTGGGCTTGTTTTTTTGGACTGGAGGCCCATGACGAGCAGTGTGCGTCAGGTATCAGTACTAGGCCATTGATGTTTGTCATCTACGTCAACAGTTTTGATGAGAATGTGCAAAACATGGTTAGTAAGTTTGCAGATGACACCAAAATACATAATATCAAAGATGTAAAGAAAGTTATCAAGAATTGGAGCAGGATCTTGATCAGTTGGGTAAGTGGGCCGAGGAATGGTGATGGAATTTAATTCAGATGAGTGCAGGATGTGACGTTTTGGGATGCCAAAACAGAGTAGGACTTTCACAGTGTACATGGAGGCCCTGGGAGTGTTGTAGAACAATGGGACCGAGAAGTATAAATACATAATGCAACGGCAGCTTGTTAGCATGCTGGCCCTCATCAGCAATGATAGTTGGGACATGGTGCTGCAGCTGCAGGTGTAGATGGTGATGCCACATTTGGAGTATTGTGTTCATTGTGATCACCCTGCAAAAGGAAACATACCATTATCTTGGAAAGAGTGCAGATTTGCGATGATGTTGTTAGAACTCGAAGTACTGAGTTAGAGGGAGAGGCTGAGCAGGCTGAGACCTTTTTCTTGGAGCATAACAGACTGAAGGGCCTGTCCCACTTGCATGCGATTGCTTGCGTTTGGCGTGACCAAACTGAAGCGGAGTTCATGCGAAGTTCGCGAGTGACGTCATTTGCGTCATACTTACCAATCAGCTGGGCAGGAGGCGGGCCGACTGAATTTGGGCGTCGCACGGCGTTGGGCAGTGACGTCATCACACAACGCCACGCCGGGCAGTGACGTCATCGCCCAACACCACGCGCTAGGCGTACGCCGTCAAGACGCTGCGTACGCCTTCAAGACACTGCGGGGTTGGGGAATGAAGAACTAGCGGGCGTTGGTTTAAAGAGGGGAAAATTTAATAGGAACCCGAGGGTCAACTTTTTCCAGATAAAAGGGTGGTACATATATGAATGAAGGTGCCATCATATAACTATTAAAACTCTGATCTTGGTTGTGGATGCGTGTGTGTGTGGATGCGTGTGTGTGTGTGTGGATGCGTGTGTGTGCGTGTATGTGCTCATATGTGATTCACATCTCCTCGAAAACCAGATGCAGTAACGGTGAAAATTTTACATATTCCGGTAGAGATTTACCGCATGATTTCAAAACTCCCCTCATCTGAAAATTTGATTCATTATTTCCCGAGTTTTTTTACTAAAATTGTTCACCAATCTGACATCTTTTTAAAATCTAACGTGCTGAAGCGAGCTGGATGACGTCACAATGCCGTTGCCGAATTTCCTCACGGCAAGCTATGCAGAGTTTTTAGAGAGGAAGGGGGCCAGAGAGGAGGGGGGGCAGAGAGGTCACACACACACACCACCCCCCACAGAGGGGCCCCTCCCCTCTCCTCTTTGGGGGGTGGTGTGTGTGTGTGACGCCAAAGCTGCACGTTGAGGGGTCGGGACCCAACGGGACTCCTAGGTCTAGTAGAACAATAAATGAAACTGGGAAAGTGTTGAGACGGGCACCATAACATTTGAAAGAAATTTGGAATAGGGATAGGAAAGTTTTTGTGGGATATGGGTCAAAAGCAGGCAAATAGGACTACTGTAGATGGCAGTTTACTGAGCATGGACAAATTGAGCCAGAGAGTTCTGTTTCTGTATTATATGACTGTTTATATATGGCTCGTGCACAATTGAGGGTGGGGGAAACGATGGGGGATTTTTCTGCTGAAGTGCAGTAAAGCTTTACCTCTGACATTGAAAAAAGACTATATATTTGAGACGCGCAGTCTAAAGACATCACGTGTTCAAGAACATAATTTCATTTTGAAAAAGGTACTTCGTTCCACATGAATAAATTATGATTTATCTGTAAATATTTAATGTTTTAGTATAGTCAGTTTCTACACATCAAACCTTACCAGACTAGCAAAGTTATCCTCAGTTTTGCAACAAAATATAAATCATAACCAACAATTGAAAGCTACTCAATGGCTTGAGCTTCTTACTTTAATATTGACCAGCTCACCATTTTCTTTTCTGTTAGAATTAGTAAGGAAATTGCATAGAAATCACTAAAACCCATCTGGTGTGTGGATGAAAAAATGTTTCTCTCCATGGTAAAGCCACTTAAAAGAGCACACAAGTACCATAAAATAACTATAAAAATAATTATCTGTATATTTAATAATCACTATCATATTTGTAGAATGCTATGAATTCTTTATACTTCTGTATTTTATTGCATTATCTCCTTCTATCTCCAAGTATTACTAATGTAAAAGCAATTGAACACTCCAATACTGTATTAACAATTCTGTGTGGGACATTGCTTACCATTGCCACAATTATGTATAACATGGAAGATTTGTACAAAGTGTTATTTAGATATTACAGTGTGTATGCTAAAAGCTCCCCGTAAAGTTGTCCCTGTTTTTAGGACTAAGTCTGAGGGTTTTTTTTTAACAAATGCTTACTTTCTAATAATTTGAGCACACTTTTATGTTCTAATCATTTTAGTCACTCATTTGATTTATACCATTTTCAATAATCTTTTGTACTCTTGTATTTTTTAGTGTTTCTTTTTGAGTCACTTTCCCTCGGAGATGGAGACCTGTTAGATTTCACTCTAGATTTTGATCCATGTTTATAGGGTTGAAAACTGTTTTTGTGAGTCTTTTCTTTTTTTCTTCGTTCATTCTCATTTAGATTGGAATCCTTAACCTCTTCCCTTTGTCTCTGGTCATATGTTGGCTTTCGAGATGGTATTGTATTCTTAATAGTATTGATGAGAAACCGTTTGTTAGCTCCTGGAAGAGGACACTTCATCCTGTTAAAGCAAAATATAAAGTATTTTACTATTCAGAATACAAGAGAAAAAAAAATCAGTTAAGAATTTGTCAGAGAATTTAATGGAGCTCCAGTTGGCTTTCTACTTCAAATCATTAAAGCATTGTATAAATTCAGTCAGACTGTCTGTACTCACAACAAATCAACTGTGAGAAGAGAGTATGAGTTTAGCATCATTTATATCATGGAAGATTTTAAACAGATTCATAAACAAAGAAAGTAATGGGGGCCAATGGCAGCTTTGTAGGATATTGGATAAGCTGCAATTGGAGTATTGCATGTAGTTCTGGTTGCCCCATTGCAGAAAGAAGGCAGCAGCTTTGGAAAACATGCAGAGGTGGTTCACCAGAATAATGCCTGGATTAGGGGTATTAGCTACACGACTGATTATATAGACTTGGATTGTTTTCATTGAATGCTAAAGGATGCTAGAGACCTGATAGAAGTATGTGAACTAATGAGAGGCATAGATGGGGTAGACAGTCAGAATCTTTTTTGCAGGATGGAGAAATAATTATAAAGAGAATAACTTTAAGGTTATGCAAATTTTAAAGATGAGTGAGGCAAGTTGTTTTTAAAAATAAACGGAGGTCGTAAGTGCCTGGTACGTGCTGCCGGGGTTTGTGGTTGAGGCGGATACAATACTGGGATTTATGACATTTTTGCATAGGCACACGAATGTACAGGGAATGGAGGGATACGGATTTTATGCAGGCAGGTAAAAGTTAGCTTTAGCGTCATGGGCCGAAGATCTTGTTCTTGTGCTCTACTGTTCTACGCAAACTGCTTGGCAAACTCTATGCAGCCCTACTGAACTTCTTACAGTTCTCTTGGGAACAGTGGAGCTTCACAGTTCCTCTTTCCAGCAGAGACCATGCTGCACTGGTCTCACTGAACTGCATGGGAAGTTACATGGCCATACTTACACAAGTTGCTGATTATGGGGAAACTGGTCAAAGATGTTTACTTTGATGCAGGTTTTGAGAAGACTAATGTAAAAAGGTACTAAAGATTTAAGGAACTAATAGATTTTTTAAAAATGGCGTCATATAACCCACGTGTTTCCAGACTTTTTGTTGAAAGAGCACAGGTCATGGAACTGGAAAAAAATACCAAAAAAAGCAGGCAAACAGTGAAGGGATATTAAGTCTGTCCTAGAATTCTGAATTCAAATGTTGAAGGGATTAAAGAGCATGTGAATCCATAGGGGCCTGGAGTGATGGCATCATGATATTTTGTGCAATTTAGGATGTAGAAAATACAACCATTTATTGTTCTGAATATTTCATTGTTTAGAAAGGCTCTCTTTTAATATTTAAATCCATATTAAAATATATACGTTTCTACTTAATTTTATTCAATAGAAATGACCAAGGATGGATGATCATCTTAAAATGTCACAGTATACATAATATTAGCAATTGTCCTTTTGATTAATTAGTGGCACACCCAGTCATTAATGCAGCATCCATCTGAAGACTACCACTTGATTGTGATACAAAATAATCAGGTATAATCCCTGTGAGATGCAAATTTTGACATTTACATATGAAAATTACAGTTCAACAAACTTCAATAGCTTTCACGTTTGGTGGTGATAATACAATCCAAAAGTTAACATGCTGAGAAAAGGAGTCCCAAAAAGTATAATTACATTTCTGAAAATAAGTGTTCTAACTGCAGTGAATAGCTCTCCACATTAAAGTAATATGCATTATTAACAATCAATTTGTGCGGGAAGAAGTTGTTACAAATGTTGATAGACTTTTAATTATATGTTTGATTCCTTTGTGTAAAAATTTACATTTTAACTGTAATAATGGATCTTGTAATTGTACCTTTCCAAAAATGGAGTGAGGGCAAATCTGGAGGATCATGCTAATTTATTTTTTTAGGCTCATCACAGTTGTTTCATAGGTTCTTCATATACATTAGTAAATATCAATCTTTGTAATTTTGCCTGTTTATGAGCTAGTATAAAAACCCTAGAATAGTTAATAGGTACATCAAAGCAGAAAGGTTTGCGCAACTTCTTGCCAAATGCAAAAATATCCCCTGGCTCCAAAACTAAGCAGGTAGTTTCCTGATGTTGCTTTTTAAATTAGAATGTTCAAGATTGGAACTTCTCAGATGAAAATAAATTATGTTACCAGATATACCTGTTTGACATGAACCAGTCCTCACTTCAAGAAAATAGGGATGAAATAAATATTTTTTGAATTCACACATCATTAATGTTTATGGGGAAAGTGCGAATGAGGTCCAAATATCATCCTAGTGGCTGTTCAACTGAAAAGTGCTCACTTGTGGATGAACCTACCAATTTAATTTTTAGAAATTTTGAGACGACATGTTTAGAGAATAAGAGCGTAGAATGATTACCAGCATGTTATGATTCCAAACAGATGCCCCATGGGCTTCTGGTAGGCACAGGGACACTTTTCAGTAGCAGACAAAATATCTTCCTTTGGCAGATGTGTTAATGGCAGCTTTCCATCCCCAAAGAAAACATAACTTTAAATTGTCAGTTGCATCACTAAAAAATATAAATTATTACCCAACTGCACTGCTGAGTAGTTCTTTGGAAGTATCTCAATGTTAGTATACCACTTGTTATGCTGTGAAGGGCAGTATATCATTATGATGAAAAAACTCTCTTTGTTTCTTCTCACCAACTATTTCTAGGGGTTTTAAATACTCCTATGAACATGGAGACCTATTATTTCAGGGTTTGATAGATGCGGAGCTGTGTTACTAAAATGTTCACAAATCTGAAATAACTTTAAATCTAAACGAGATGGTCTGCAACAGGTCTGTTGGGCGCGGCCTGCGCTGTGTTTCACTCGTTGCGAGTAGTGCCAATGTTTCTTGTTCATTTCATTGTCATGTTATACAATACTTTGAGATTGCAATATATGCTTACCAGCCCATGGGTCCCATTGTTTCAGCCCTGGCTTTTCCACGTTTTGCTTCTGTAAGAAGTTCTTCCACAGCTTTCCTATTTTAAACGAAAAATATTGCTTTTATTGATTAAAAATGGAAAATCCAGTATAACAATAAATCTAAACCTAAACAATTAGTTTCTTATTACCTTCCTTCTAGCATGTTTCCAACTCCAATATGCTTGATGCACTTTTTAGTACTAATATTATTCAGCATATTTCAATGAGAAAATGCAATGTTATACAGTGCCCTCCGTTTGGGACAAAGACCTATCATATATGTATTTGCCTCTGTACTCCACAATTTGAGATTTGTAATAGAATCTTTATACATTTTTTTAATACCATTTTTATACATTTTGGTTTCACCATGTAGAAATTACAACTGTGTTTATACATAGACCCCCCCCCCCCTCCCATTTCAAGGGGGGGGAGGGGTTCACATAATGTTTGGGGCACATGGCTTCACAGGTGTTTGTAATTGCCCAGGTGTGTTTAATTGCCTCCTTAATGCAGGTATAAGAGAGCTCTCAGCTTTCCTCCAGTCTTTCCATCACCTTTGGAAACTTTTATTGCTGTTTATCAACATGAGGACCAAAGTTGTACCAATGAAAGTCAAATAAGCCATTATGAGACCGAGAAACAAGAATAAAACTGTTAGAGACATCAGCCAAACCTTAGGCTTACTAAAATGAACTGTTTGGTATATCATTAAGAAGAAAGAGAACACTGGTGAGCTTACTAATCGCAAAGGGACTGGCAGGACAAGGAAGACCTCCACAGCTGATGACAGAACACGCTTCAGGAGTCAGGTGTGGATTTGTCAATGACCACTGTCCACGGAAGACTTTATGAACAGAAATACAGAGGCTACACTGCAAGATGCAAACCACTGGTTAACTGCAAAAATAGAATGGCCAGGTTACAGTTTGCCAAGAAGTACTTAAAAGAGCAACCACAATTCTGGAAAAAGGTCTTGTGGACAGATGAGACGAAGATTAACTTATATCAGAGTGATGGCAGGAGCAAAGTATGTAGGAGAGAAGGAACTGCCCAAGATCCAAAGCATACCACCTCATCTGTGAAACACGGTGGTTGGGGTGTTATTGCCTGGGCATGTATGGCTGCTGAGGGTACTGGCTCACCTATTTTCATTGATGATACAAATGCCTCAAAACTCATTGGCCGGCGGTTCATTCTACAGCAAGACAACGATCCCAAACAAATTGCTAAAGCAGCAAAGGAGTTTTTCAAAGCTAAAAAATGATCAATTCTTGAGTGGCCAAGTCAATCACCCGATCTGAACCCAATTGAGCATGCCTTTTATACGCTGAAGAAAAAACTGAAGGGGATTAGCCCCCAAACCAAGCATAAGCTAAAGATGGCTGCAATAAAGGCCAGGCAGAGCATCACCAGAGAAGACACCCAGAAACTGGTGATGTCCATGAATTGCAGACTTCAAGCAGTCATTATATGCAAAGGATATGCAACAAAATACTAAACATGACTACTTTCATTTACATGACATTGCAAACAGTCATGCTCAAAGGTGGAGGTCTACTGTATGTGCTAAGGGAGCTGCTCAAATCAGTTGTGTGCAGCTGAGGACATTGTTTAAACCACTCGTTCCATTCATGTAATGTGGCTAAAATATATTATGCAACCCCATGATGTATTTGATTTGAGATTATAAGAGAAAGATAATTTATGAGGTGTTAATCTTAAATAACGGGAATAACATGACTTGTTCTAAATATGTTGACTTGAATATTCTGTATTGCATTTTTTAATGATTCAAATATCAGTCAAAAAAAAACATGTGGTTAAAGTTTCATTGTCAGATTTTATTAAAGATGTCTAAGAACTGTAGATGCTGGAAAAATCAAAGGTAGACAAAAATGCTGGAGAAACTCAGCGGGTGAGGCAGCATATATGGAGCGAAGGAATAGGTGACTTTTAGGGTCGAGACCCTTCTTCAGTCTCGACCCGAAACATCACCTATTCCTTCGCTCGAGAGATGCTGTCTCGCCCGCTGAGTTTCTCCAGCATTTTTGTCTACCCCAGATTTTATTAAAGGTCATTTTTATACATTTTGGTTTCACCATGTAGAAATTACAGCTGTCTTTATACATAGCAGCCCCCCCCCTTTCAGGGCACGATAATGTTTGGGACACATGGCTTCACAGGCGTTTGTAATTGCTCAGATGTGTTTAATTGCCTCCTTAATGCAGGTATAAGAGAGCTCTCAGCACCTGGTCGTTCCTCCAGTCTTTCCATCACCTTTGGAAACTTTTATTGCTGTGTATCAATGTGAGGACCAAAGTTGTGCCAATGAAAGTTAAAGAAGCCATTATGAGACTGAGAAACAAGAATAAAACTGTTAGAGACATCTGCCAACCTTAGGTTTATCAAAATCACCTGTTTGGAACATCATTAAGAAGAAAGAGAACACGGGTGAGCTTGATAATCGCATAGGAACTGGCAGGACGAGGAAGACCTCCACAGCTGATGACAGAAGAATTCTCTCTATAATAAAGAAAAACCCTCAAACACCTGTCCGACAGATCAGAAACACGCTTCAGGAGTCAGGTGTGGATTTATCAATGACCACTGTCCGCGGAAGACTTCATGAACAGAAATACAGAAACACTGGTTAACCGCAAAAATAGGATTGCCAGGTTACAGTTTGCCAAGAAGCACTTATAAGAGTTCTGGAAAAAGGCCTTGTGGACAGATGAGACGAAGATTAACATATCAGAGTGATGGCAAGAGCAACGTATCGAGGAGAGAAGGAACTGCCCAAGATCCAAAGCATACTACCTCATCTGTGAAACACGGTGGTGGGGGTGTTAAGGTCTGGGCATATATGGCTGCTGAAACATAGAAAATAGGTGCAGGAGTAGGCCATTCAGCCCTTCAAGCCTGCACCGCCATTCAATATGATCATCGCTGATATCCAACTCAGTATCCCGTACCTGCCTTCTCTCCATACCCCCTGATCCCCTTAGCCACAAGGGCCACATCTAACTCCCTCTTAAATATAGCCAATGAACTGGCCTCAACTAGGTCAAAGAGGTCAAAAGAGTTTATTGTCATGTGTCGCTGACAGGACAATGAAATTCTTTCTTTGCATAGCACAACAGAACATAGTAGGCATTGACTACAATTATATATGTAAATACACACATGAATTAATAAAGTGTAAACAAGATATTAAGGAGGGATATTAATGTTCAGAGTTTTGTCTGAGCCAAGTTTAATAGCCTGATGGCTGTGGGGAAGTAGCTATTCCTGAACCGGGTCGTTGCAGTCCTCGGGCTCCTGTACCTTCTACCTGAAGGTAGCAGGGAGATGAGTGTATGGCCAGGGTGGTGTGGGTCCTTGATGATGCTGCCAGCCTTTTTGAGGCAGCGACTGTGATAGATCCCCCCGATGGAAGGAAGGTCAGAGCCGATGATGGACTGGGCAGTGTTTACTACTTTTTGTAGTCTTTTCCTCTCCAGGGCACTCAAGTTGCCGAACCAAGCCATGATGCAACCGGTCAGCAAGCTCTCTACTGTGCACCTGTAGAAGTTAGAGAGAGTTCTCCTTGACAGACCAACTCTCCGTAATCTTCTCAGGAAGTAGAGGCACTGATGAGCTTTCTTAATAATTGCATCTGTGTTCTCGGACTACCTTCTGTGGCAGAGAATTCCAGAGATTCACCACTCTCTGTGTGAAAAATGTTTTTCTCATCTTGGTCCTAAAAGACTTTCCCCTTATCCTTAAACTGTAACCCCTTGTTCTGGACTTTCCCAACATCGGGAACAATGTTCCAGCATCTAGCCTGTCCAACCCCTTAAGAATTTTGTAAGTTTCTATTAGATCCCCCCCTCAATCTTCTAAATTCTAGCGAGTTCAAGACGAGTCTATCCAGTCTTTCTTCATATGAAAGTCCTGACATCCCAGGAATCAGTCTGGTGAACCTTCTCTGTACACCCTCTATGGCAAGAATGTCTTTCCTTGGCAAGAACGTCTTTCCTAAAGACATTCTTGCCAAGGTACTGGCTCACTTATTGTCATTAATGATATAACTGCTGATGGTAGTAGCATAATGAATTCTGAAGTGTATAGACACATCCTATCTGCTCAAGTTCAAACAAATGCCTCAAAACTCATTGGCCGGCGGTTCATTCTACAGCAAGACAGTGATCCGAAACATATTGCTAAAGCAACAAAGGAGTTTTTCAAAGCTTAAAAATGGTCAATCCCTGAGTGGCCAAGTCAATCATCTGACTAATTGATTTGTGATCAAAGATATTCTGTTGAATAATGGTCCTACAAGAGACATGCCGCAGAATGGTATAACTGAACAAAATGTTTGAAGGCAATATAGCCAGATCTATTCTTTGCACTACTGGAGCAGACAGAACATATTTCATATATGGAGAATTTCCAAACACACAGGTTACAGCCAAAATATCACATGTAAGATACCTCTATTTCAGGCCTTTTATCATGCAGCACTTTTTTTGAGGGAATAGGGTACAACAAAGATATAAACTGCAATGGATATTCCATTAAATGTTGAAAAGATCTAACAGTGGAACAGGTACTTTATCAAGAATTTTGAAGAATAAAAAACGGATTTGTTCATATTTTATAATCATGTTTCTAATGTATGCAACAATTTTACAGTGATTGTTGTTAATTATAGCAACTAGCAGTTAATCAATGAGTCAAAAGATGCAATAAATAAACTTAGACAAAACCAACTTTCACCTACACGGTGATCAACTTTGCCAAACGTGTACTGCACTTGCTCTATGGAGTTATTTATAACAACTGCTAAAGAGAGCAGATGTTTTACCAACATAAAAATCTGATTATGATGGAGCATTTAGTTATCTTGTAATGAGTAACTACCAGGGGTAACAGCAGTGAAACATATGGTATTCCTGGAACATACAGTAAAAGGTTTCCCACAGACTGTAATTGGAAGTTTGTAAAACTCATATTGTTCATACTGTAGTTTTTATTGACTTCCCTTTGTCAATACCAGATAAAGCACAACACAGGAACGGGAGCGGGAGCTTGCTCTGCTACCTGAGCTTGGCCTGAATTCTACCTTCAGTCTACTCAACCCTTCCTCATAAGGCAACTCTTGCACTCCAGGAACCGATCAAGAGAACCTTCTCATAACTGCCCCCTATTGCATGTATATATCTCCTTCCATAAAGACTCCCAAACTGTACACAGTACCTCAGGTGGAGCCACACCAATTTCTATATATTTGAAGCTTTCATACACCACATCCCTTTTTAATAAAGGCCATCATTCCATTTACCTTTCCAAATACAGGTCATCCTTGTGTAATAAACGGGTTCCATTTCAATAGACATCCATCAGTCAGTTTTCTCCATTAGATAGAAACTATACAAAGATCACTCAATATGGCATCTATACCTCCACGGTATTGTAATGAATGGCATCAAAAATAATTACTAATAGTAGAGAGAGAGGACACTAGCTTCCTATTTGTAATAATATGTGCGCATGTCTCACTTTTGAATTTAAGAATATTATGGGAGCTTCCTCAAATGTAGGAGTGTGCATATATCGTGTTTGTAACTCAGAGACAGTCTGTGTTTGCCGTTTCCACATGCTAATCCAGAACCATCTCAACTTCTCCACTCCTATCTTGCACTCTCCAAATGCATGGTCCTCCATTCAACTCAGTACCAATCCCAATATTGTCATCAAACCCGCTGACAAAGGCTGTGCCACTGTAGTCTGGTGGACTGACCACCACCATGCCGAGGCCAAGCATCACCTCTTCATACTTATCCCTTGGCCATGACCTGTGATGAACACCAGCCATCACCTCCCAAACCACAGATTTTATTGCCTCTAGCAATCTCCCCTCCTTAGCCTCAAACCTTATAGTTACCCAACCCAGCACTACCCATATCTATCTTGTTCCCAAATTGCAAACAGGACTGCCTTGGAAGGCCCATTACTCCTGCCTGCTCCTTCCCAGCAAACTAATCTCCAGAAACCATGATTCTATGTTGTACCCCCCCTGGTCTAGTCCCTTCTCACCTACATCCAGGCCACTTTACAAGCTCTTCATTACTTCAATAACTTCAAATTCCTTAGCTGTCATTGCCTTATCTTTACCATTGCTATAAAGTCATACAGCACGCAAACAAGTCCTTTGGCCCAATTTTCCCCTGCTGATCATGACACCCGATCGGCACTAGTCTCACCTGCCGACGTTGGGCCATCAATCTATCTATACATAACTAAAACTCTGATCTTGTGCTCCCGGTTTGCGGGGTTTTTCTATTTGCACAAAAACGGTACGCAATAGCGCTACGGTTTTTCGCCAGGTTACTCACTGTATTCATGTGCTGCGAGTGCAACAAGTTTCGTTCCGATCGGTGGTATATTGTAAAAGTTATCAAGGTTTAAAAGTCTTAAAAAACGCGCGTTCGCAAATTCCTTCAGTCAGCGCCACACAGATTGGTCTCTTCTCCTGTCAGTCAATGCCACGGCAGGGCTGGCGACGCCCCTTACTGCCCCTCCTCTCTCCCCTCCTCACAATAACTTGTCAATCGCCTCCCCCACCACCGGCGGCTGCAGCGGGGAGGGGGTTCAGTGGAGGCCCTGGTCCCGTCTCTCTCCCTCACCCCCACCCACCCTCTGCGGCAATGGCGGTCCCGTCTGTTCGTCCCCTCGGGTCCGTCTCCTCCGCCGCTGCCGTTGCGGTAAATCACCCTCACGGCCTTCTCGGAGATCTTCTCCACCAGCTCATCACAACTCGTGGTGCCCACCGTGATGAAAACTGACTCCATACCCCCCCCCCCCCCCGCATGCAGGCAGGTGGGCACGGGGGGGGGGTGGGGCGGGCAGGGCGGGCATGGGCCGAGCAGCAGCAGTAAGCGGTCGGACAGGATGGGGACGGGCCGAGCGGCGGCTGAGCCGGAGTGGGCAGCGGGAGGGAGAGTTGGGTAACAGGGTGGCCAAGCAGTTTGCTCGGAGTTTGAGTAACTCACACACACGATGCAAACTGGTCCAATCGTCAAGTCAACGGGAAGGAACTGCAGATGCTGCTTTTTATGGATGGAGGGAGTGACTGAGGGTAGGGGAAAGGAGAGGGTGGGGAGGTGAGGGAGGGATTGGGGGAGGGGAGGAGGAGAGGGGAAAGATCCTGGGGAGGTGAAGAGGGTGAGTGGGGGGGATTGAGGGAGAGGAAGGGGTAGGGAGGGAGAGGGGGAATGTGGGGGAGGTGAGGAGAGTGGGAGAGGAGGGGGGGAGTGGGGGGGTAGGGAGAGGGGGATAGAGGGATAGGAGGGGGTTATGGAGGGGAGAGAGGGAGGGAGGGAGGGAGTGACTGAGGGTAGGGGAACAGAGAGGGAGGGAGATGTGAGGGAGGGTTTGGGGGTGGGGAGGAGGAGAGGGGAAAGATGAGGGAGGGTGAAGAGGAGGGGGAGGGAGTGCTCGGGGATATGGGGAAATGAGCGGTGCCTGCGCAGTTGAGGGCTATGCGCGAGTGGTGCAATATTGCGTTGGGGGGACGGGTTGCATTGGGGGAACGGGTGAGTGCTGGAATATTGCATTGGGGAATGGGTTGCGTTGGGGGACCAGGCCTCCCGTGTCACTTAGTCTAGTATCCCTTTAAACCTTCCCTATCCATGTGCCAATCCGAATGGCATTTAAATCTTGTCATCCAGTTCCTTTACATTTCCGTTCTCCGTCAGTAAGACTTTGGGGCTTCCAATTCTTCCATGAACAGAGACCCAACCAATTCATGATAACTAACACTCTCTTCCACCTGGCAGAACTTGTCCTCAACTTTTCTCATTTCCCTCAAATCAAAGATGTAGCCATGGGCACGAGCATGGGCCCCAGTTATGCTTGAATTTTGTTGTCTATGTTAAACATACTTTATTCCAAATATCCCCTGGCACTATTTCTCAACTCTATTGCACTACATTGATGACTGCATAGGGGCTGTGCCCTCAGATTCACTTGGATTATCTCTGACATTTATTACCCCTCCCCTTCTTGATCTGTCACCATTATTGGGGACATACTATCTGCTGACATGTATTACAAGCTCACTGATATCTACAGGTACCTTGACTGCACCTCCACCCTGCCTCTTGCAAACATATCATCCCTTACTCTCAATGTCTCCATCTTCACCAAATCTGCACCAAGATTAAACTTTCCATGACTGGATATCCGAGATGTCCTCTTTCTTCAGTTAACCTGGCTTCTGTCTGCTGTTGGGGATGGAGCCTGCACCCATCTCCACAATTCTGCTCTTACTCCCCCTTCCCCAGACAGAACAAGGATAGATTTCCCCTGGTTTACACCTTCCACCCCACCAGCCTCCACGTACAACACACCATTCTCCACCACCTTCAAAATGATCCCACCACGAGTCACATCTTCCTGTCCCCATTCTTTTCCACTTTCCGTACAGATACTCTCTGCCTGTTTTTGATGTTTCATACATAATTTTAATTTTATTTAAACTTCTTTAGTCACACAGTTTTCAAACATCTCTATTAGATGCATCACCTAAGGACTAATCAAAAGACATGGTGGAGGTGACTAGTATATGATGGGCCAGCTTGACCAGTTCTCTGTGTTAGGTGCACTCTAAAGGAGCTTGAAAACTGTAACATCCAGGTTCAGGAACAACTTTGTCCCTATAGCCATCAGGCTATTAAAACACTACAACCTCCAAATAAGCTCTGAACTTAGGGGCATTGGTTTTGTCTTTTTGCACTATTATTGTTTGTTTGTATTTTTATTTGCGTGAGCGTATATGTGTGTGCGTGATTGTATATATGTGCGTGTGTGTGTGTTTATATACATACTGAACTGTCTTTCCTCTTGTTTATTATATTGTTGACAATGTACTATGTTTACATATTCTGTTGTGCTGTTGCAAGTAAAAATGTCACTGTTCTCTCTGGGACATATGACAATAAAACACTCTTGACTAAAGCAAGCATGCAAGCACTAAAGATGGTAGCGGGTCAGATCCAAGATAATCTGATGCAATAGAACTACATGAAATGTAGAAGCACACTGAAAGAATTGGAAGGGAAATGCAAAGGTCAATGGTGAAAATCAGTCAACATCTTTCCACCCAATCTTTCTCCACTTTCCACACAACCACTCTGCCTATTTTAAATACTTCATAAATTATTTTAATTTCATTAAAAATTAGGTCACAATTATTTTATTGTGCCTATGTAAGATTTTACTATAATATACAAGGTCAAGAAAAATGAATTGGCTGACTGCTAGCAGTTCGTAGTAATCGGTGAACTCTCACCGCTTAATGGACCATTGTTGTTTAGAAAATGTTCACACACTGATGTCAAATGTGGAAGTCTAAACCAGTGCTTCTTAAACTATTTCAGTGTCATTCACCCTTGAGTCTTTATCACAAAAATTTAATTCGCCCTCGACTCCATTTTCTTGTGTTTTTTGATAATTTTCGCCTTATTCTCCCTTGTGTATAATATATAATTAATTTTGTCACATGAGCAAAAAACATAAATTCTCATTTCTTAAGTGTTTATTTTATTCAACTTTTTGAACATCCTAAAAATATGTAAAGAAAACTAGGAGTGAAAAAAAAAGTTGAATTTCCACTGCAGTTGGAAAACCATTCTATTAGAATGATAAAAAAACATTCCAACGTTGGGGTACCAGGCCTCCCGTGGGGGCTATATTACAGTGAATTTGGGAAATATCCTGCTACGTTGAAATTAGAAAACCATGGGTAGAGAGAAAAGAACATATCCAATTTCTAGCTCCACTGCCATTAAAACCAATAAGAGCTTACTAACCACTTTAATGGCAATGCCATTTTTAAGTATAGAAAAAATATATACATATCTGAATAAATTAAGTAATTCACCCTTCAAGTTTCATTCACCCCAAAATAATTTCATTTGCCCTAGGGTGAACCATTCACCAGTTTAAGAAGCACTGGTCTAAATTATCTAATGATTAGATGTTAGGAGAGCGAAGCAGGATGAACTTCACATCCAGCTGCTCAGCTTTATACCGGGATATTTGAATGAGGTCACACATTCTACAGTATATAAGATAGCTGTGAGGTGAGGTGAGCTTTGCTGTGAGGTGAAATATTTTAATATTTTAATTCTTTGTAACATTTGGTCCTATTTACTTATATTACACTTAATGTAAGTGTTTTTATATGTTTCCATCAGAGATGTTTAAAAAGTTTGAAATAAGAAGTCAAATGTCAGTCATCAGGGCAGCACATCAAAAGTCGACACCCTGCCAGGAGTCAGCTTTGCCTCATGAGAATCACTAGGTTTCAGAGGGTTAAGTACATTGGCGCTCAGCAATCAGAAATGAGCAGGAGGCCAGAATTAAAATGATCCAGCCCCATAATATTCTACATACCAGCAAAGAAATTGAGTGAATAGTATCATAATTTATAAATGAAACACAAGTTGAGGGTATAGAAAATTTTGGAAAAGTGCAATTTGAAATGGATACATTAGCAGAATTGGGAGGATTTACAAATGCTATTTAATATTTAGAAACAACCAATGTGGCCGAATGTTGGAGAAAATTTGTGGGGAGAAGGTTAGAGAATGGGGTTAGGTGGGAGAGATAGATCAGCCATGATTGAATGGCAGAATAGACTTGCTGGGCTGAATGGCCAAATTCTACTATTCCTGATGACATTTTATTGGCTGCTTTCCCCCAGGGTAGCATTGAGTGTAGATTAATAGACAATAGGTGCAGGAGTAGGCCATTCAGCCCGTAGAGCCAGCACCGCCATTCAATGTGATCATGGCTGATCATCCATAATCAGTTTCCCATTCCTGCCTTCTCCCCATATCAACTTGAGTCTGCTATCTTTAAGAGCTCTAACTCTCTCTTGAAAGCATCCAGAGAACCAGCCTCCACCACCCTCTGAGGCAGAGAATTCCACATACTCCCCCCAACATCAGGAACATGTTTCCTGCCTCTAGCATGTCAAAACCCTTAATAATCTTATATGTTTCAATAAGATGCCCACTCATCCTTATAAATTCCAGAGTATACAAGCCCAGCTGCTCTATTCTATCAACATATGACAGTCCAGCCATCCCAGGAATTCAATGATGGGAGTCTGGGAACCCGATAACAGAGGGTAAGAAGTTGTTCCTGGCAAGCTAAGTGAGGCAGGTCATACCAATGTGCATGAAACAATGGCATAGGTATCAATTTCTGGTATATAAATTCCCTCTTATTTCGTTGGCATTTAGCTCGATCAAATGTAAAACATTGCAAATGGCACGAAGATCTCTCTAGTGGAAGACTAGAAATATTGATCCTTCCTTGCCCCACAGATGCTGCCGGATCTACTGTACATTTCTACCCTAGCTTCACAAGACATTGACCGACCAAAGGTCCAGCGCTGAGGCTGGGACATGTTTTGTGAGGTGGGGAAACCACCACAGAAAGAGACACAACGTCACGCCATGCCACCCAGCAGGGACTGAGATATATATAGATATATAAATACAGATAAATGAAGCGATTCAAATAGGAACAATTCAAGCGATAAGCGGCCTGTGACTGGGAGACAAACGTAGAGCAGGTAATAATAAGGAAGGGTAGCGACCCGAATCGTCTCCTGTCTAATTTCCCTTCACAGATTCTGTCGGATACTTTCCAACACTTTGTGTTTTGATCGAGGAAATATTTAAATCGTTTTGGGAGGTAACGGGGAGGTAGGAAGAGGCCCGGTCAGGCCGCTGCCCGCGTTAACACGGTTCCCATGTCAAGGCGGCCGACAGTCAGTCAGTCACACGCGTTTACCTCTCGAGCTCGCCATCTTTCTCCATGACAACCCTGCGCGGCTTCGGCGGCCGTTTAACCACCCGCCGCTGGTTCGGTTGCTTTTCAAACCGGCCTGACGGTGCGCGCGGCTTCCAGCACCAGGCGCGCGCCAGGACCGCTGAAGACCGGTGTATCCCCGCCCCCGTCCCCGCCCCCCTCCTCTCTCTCTTTCTCTCCTCCCCCCCTCCTTCCCTCCCTCCCTCCCTCTCTCTCCCGTCCACTGAGCACCAAGATGGCACATCTCCCCTGCCTGATCACAAATAAAACGCGCAATGATTCAAACGCCTCCTGTTGTGTGAGCGGGAAGGAACTGAAGCTCCTTGGGGAAATATTCCCTCTCCTTCCCCGCCCCTGAATCTCCCTCTTTCATTCATACAGGCGACGTATGAAGACAGAAAGATTCCCTCACGCCAAATTCACCCTCACTTGTTGGAGGAGGCGGGCGCAACGCCTGCCGTTCTGCTCTATGATTTGCTGTTCTCCCCTTCATCGTCATCCAGTGGGCGGGTCTACGAGGGCATATCGAGTTGCCATTGGATGCGTCACCTGTCAATCTGCGGTGGGAGCGCCTCAAACCCAGCAAGTTTGTCTGACTGGTAATCTTAAAGGATTGAATCGAAGTTCTCGACAATAACTGTTCAGTCTTCGTGAGATATTTAGTTCCTTGCTTGCTAGTAGGCAAGAATTTGAAGTGAAATCGTCCGCCGATGCAATTTACATCAACAGAAGGTAAAGTATGTATTCTTTAAAGGAAAGATTGCCTCATATTTAATTTGCCGTTAGTTGCATCTTGACAGCAGAACCCATGGGAGAGGAAGCGTGCGAAAGAAAAAGCGAAGAGTCTTGTATTTCACTCGCAGCCCCTTCCTTCCAACCCACTTCTTGCTGTTTTATTGTGGTAATACCCCGCTCAGTGAAATGCATCTCCTGCCGCAAACAGCGATCGGATGAAGCGGGGTCGAGATTTAAATCGCCATGCAATGTGTGTTTGTTAAGAGTCCGTGCAGCCGAGGTTGATTTAATGGCATGTGAAGAGAACCCCTTTTGCTCAATTTTTAAGGGATTCTTCAGTGGCTGTTTTAATATTTGACATCGTGCGTCTGGATATGTTTAGGTTCATGTTTATTATTGTCATGTGTACTGATGTACAGCGAAAAGCTTTGTTTTGCATGCTATCCAAATCAAAATCACGCCAAACTTGGCGAGCATTCAGGAATATTTAGTGTCCTGGAAATTGAATCGGATTTAATGGTACTTTAGAGACACAAGGAACTGCAGATGCTGGAATCTTGAGCAAAACACAGGGTTGGAGGAACTCAGCTGGTCAGGCAGCATCTGTGGAGGGAATGGACAGACAACCCTCTTCCGGTTGATTGTAGTAGGAGGGAGAAAGCTGGAAAAGAGAGGTGGAGGGTGGGACAAAGATAACCTGGTTAGACTATACAACCCAACAATATGAACATCAAATTCTCAAATTTTAAGTACCTATCCGTTTTCCCCAACCCCTCTCCTTTCCCACTCCCCTGTGCCCCCCCCCCCCCCCCCTTGGACTCTCACCTATTTCTCTCCTCCTCTTCCACGTAATTATTTTTTCTAGCTTGACAATTCACAACTCTTCAATTATTTTCTGTCTTTTATAGGTAGAGGTTGGGCAGGCGAGGACAATATTCCTAGGAGTGCAGAATGATGCGCGGTGTATAAGATCATGAGGGGAATAGATAAGGTGAATGCAGTGTCTCCCAAGGTGATCAAGAACCAGAGGTCATGGGTTTAAGGCAAGAAAGAAAATAACAGGAACCTCAGGGCAACTTTTTCACGCAGATGGTGGAGGACATATGGAATGAGCTGCCAGACGAGGTAGTTGATACAAACAATATTTAAAAGACATTTTGACAGGTACATGGATACAAAAGGTCTAGAGGCTTATGGGGCAAATGCAGGTAGGTGTAACTAATATAAATGGGGCATCTTGGTTGGAACGGGCAAGTTGGGCTGAAGGGGCTGTTTCCGTACTGTAGGTCTCTAACTCTAATTATGAGAAAATGTTTCCTTCCATGCAATTTTTAAATGGAGCTTTTGGGTACAACCTACGACCTTAGCTGAGCACTAGCGGAATAAGTGCTGATCAAAACACAAAGTACGAGGAAAAGTATGCAGGCTAGGCAGTATCCGTGGAAAGAAATGGACAGTCGACTATTTGGTTTGGGACCTTCCTTCAGGCTTTAGGTGGGTTGGTTAGGAAGTTTTCAGACAGCACAAAAAATGATAGATTCGTGGACAGTTATGAAGGCTGTTAAAGGATACAGCACGATTTAGATCATTTATGGATATGGGCATAAAAATTACAGATGGAGTTTAATCTGGGAAAGTGTGAGGCTTTGCTCTTTGCGAGATCAAATGTAAGGGGAAGTATATAGTTAATGGTAAGACTTAACTGCAATGATGTACAGTGATTTTGGGTCCAAGTCCATAGCACCCTAAAAGCAGCAACATAAGTAGATAGAGAGGTAAAGATACGCTTGCCTTCATTCACCAGGAAGACATGTTGCAGCTTCATAAAACCTTTTGATTCGGTTGCATTTGGAGTAAAGAATGCATTTCTGGTCACCCCTTAATACGAATGATGTGGATGCTTTGGAGAGGGCACATGAATGCTGCCAGAGGGAATTCGGTATAAGGAGAAGTTGAAAAAATTTGGATGTTTGATAAAGAAAGGCTGGAGGAAGCTTGAGTGAAGTTTAAATGCTGACATGAAAAGGTTGCGCCGATTCACATACTTTTGTACTACATATTCACTATAATCCAATTAAAATTTGTCATTAAGAATGTTGTTGAATGTACAAGTTCAGAATGGTGCAGTAGTGCATTTGGGCATTTAGCACCAACGTAGTTGAGTGATTGGGAGATGAGTTAAGAAGGAAGGTGAACTGAATGTAGAAAAATAAGTTTAGGGTCGGAAATAATTATTGAATTAATAATGAGAGTACATTTTAAACTATTCACAACTCCGTATTCATATTGTTTACAGTGTACTATGTTTACATATTGTGTTGCAGCAAGTAAGAATTTCATCGTTGTATCTGGGACATAGGACAATAAAACACTCTTGACTCCTATTGGGTTCTAGATAAGGAAGGTTATTACTAATCATTAGAAGTTATTACATTGTTAAAGGATAATGGTTTTATAAATAACTAGATTTGGCTTCCTATGGCAAATTTAATGAAAATAATTTTGTAAATTCAGCAGCTTTGTGAGAATTGCATGATGATTAAGCATGTGATAATGTGATCACAAGGTAGTGCAAAACACCTAGGAATTTATGGTTATAATTTAAGTAAGAAAGCACTTTATGTTGTGGGGTGAGGGGATTAGTAGAGCCAACGCAGATGGGATGGAGTCCACAGTTGTCAATAAAGTTTCCAAAAAAATGAAGCTAATGAGATATAGTCATATATATGGGGAGACAGAGAGGGAGAGCAAACAAAAGGAATGGTTACCTGTAATTGTTAGATTTGGATAGATTTAGACCAGATCAAAAAATTGTAGAGCACTTTCTGTATCTCATCAGCCTCCACTGAGGATAAACAGATATGGATGACAAAGTTCACCAACGGATTCAGAGTACCATAACAACCTACGGCAACTGAATAAAAGTGTGCAAAGAGTAAGAGTTCAAACCCAACACCAAGGTTATGGTCAACAGAGCAAGAGTGATTCCTGTCCTCTTTTATTCTTAGAGAAAAGAACATCCTACAGCAGGCACCTCAAAACTTTGAAAACGTGCAAACAATACCTCCATAAAGTCCTCCAAATTAATTGAGAGGATAAGCAAACCAATGTCAGCGTCCTCTCTCAGGCCAACCAACATCCTCTGATCATGCTCAACCACTTGTGGGCTTGCCACATCCATCATGTGTCTGACAATGCCCCCAAAACAAACATACAAGCATTCTATTTTGAGGTCTATCAAGACAAGAGTTTTAAAGAAATTCTCAAAATTTACTTGATTACAAAGATTACAGCCAACCCAACTCCCATGACTATTTGAAGTAGCCCCAGGAAAGCATTGTACACAGAGCAGGGGCATAAAACATAAAACAGTGCAGCATTTCAAATAACCCAACCACACACCTTGTCATGACTCAACCACAGGAGATCCCACTCAGCAGACTTTAACCATACAGATCTCACAAAACTAGAGTAGAGTTATTCAGTGTCAACTCTCCCAAGGGTAAGAAAGAAATGGCACGCTACGACATTGCTATTCTCATTCATCACATTGTAACATTTCCCGTATTTTTACAATGAGAATTAACTGTAAAATATTTGTTCATGTGAGGCCATTGATCCTGCTGATTGTGTTAATTACTATATAAGCTCATACTGTGGATCATTGATCTGCTGAGCGCTTTTAGTATTTTCTGTTTTGTTTCAGATTTCCTGCATCAGCAGGTTTGTTTTGCTCCAATGATGGTGAACATTGACTGTTTTACAATCATTAAATAAAATTGCGTTGGGCTGTAGATATGCCCCTCATTTTGTACTGATATAGTTTTGTTCAGAGCATGAAGATTATAGAAAATCTTCCAAATGCCATTGGTGGACAGTGTGGCATGAGTTTGAATTGTCTTTTTTGGAAATATTGGAAGGAACTCATTTTTCATGTGACATATGAATCCGAGGTGCTCACAGAAAGACCAAAACATATGAGAATTCAATTCTTCCATTTGTTGCAAAAGTTATCAAACTGAATATTATGGTTAAACAGTGAAATAACTTTCCATTTGCAACCAATGCCTTTATATCGTTGATTTACATTTTTGATGATAGGCCAATATTTCAAATCAATTCTTAACTTGCCACTATATTTTCTGTTTGAGGCCAATTTGAAACTGCACCACAGATAAAGTATTGTTCCATATCATTGGTAGCTCCTCCCCAGATAATGGCAGGGTTCCGTGACTGAGAACTGTTTGTCATCTGAACTGTTCATAAGTCGAAAAAATTTCCGCAGACCACGTTCTCATATGGCTGAGGATGACTGTAGTGGTGGATTGTCCAACAGGAAGAGATAGTCTGCAGAAGCATTTTAAATATCGTTTTGCCATTCTTAACAATGGAGCTGAGCCTATCTCTGGTTAATAATAATAATAATAATAATATTATTTTAAAATATTTTACTGCAGTCAACCTTTAAGTGCTGTTGATAGGTATAAAAAGGACACCACTACTGACCTGGGTGGCACGTTTCTAGATGGGATTCACAAAATAAACATCAACCTGTTAACTGGAATGTATTCCTCTTGTGTTTGACGTGGCAAAAATCCCGCTAGTGTCAAGAACTGTCACCTGCAGCCCTGGCAGCAGCCCTGAAATTCATCCTGCTGGTCACCCAAATGCTCATTCATATGTGCAGGCTGTACATAAATTGGGTGTTCTTAAGCTGGTGAAAGCCTGTACACTGTTGCAACTACATTGTAGTTCATTTACACACAGTTTGTTAGATTAAAATTGTAAAAACAGCTAACTTGCAAAATTGTAAACTGCAAACAAAAATCCAGAGAACCCATTAAGGCATTATCATGCTGCAATATACAAAATTATTTAGTGTTCTAAAATGTTGTTGGATTCTAGAGTTTAAATGCAGAATCTTTTGTAATGTTATACTGTATCAAAGCACCATGAATTTGTTTTATAAAAATAGCAATGTTAGAAACCACTCTAATCTGATTTGGAAGCATTATAAAATTAATTACAGTAATAAATGTTTTGGATTTTTCACCTGCAAAGCAGTATTCAGTGAGCACATCAATGATCAAGGACCATTTATTAAAACAAGAAGCACTGAAACCATCTCAGAAATATTATTTAATCCCTTCACTAATCTTCCGTGGTTAATGATGAGTATAATTTTTCTTACGCTAATTTCCTTTTTGGCGCTCTGCCAAATTGTTGCAGCTGTTGAGTTTGTAGGAAAGGTGACTATTTTATTGTAGTAATTGATGAATCGAACATTTTCTTATGAGCATTATATTTAGCATGAAAAAGTCAAATGCCACAATTGATATAAAGGCCAATTCTTTGTAAATTGATTGCATTGCGAGGAGCAAAATTGGACAAATGAAAATTACAATTAAGAGACTAAATCGGCAGTCCCCATACTTTGAATGTTGCATCTTTTACTGAAATTAATCTTCTGCATTAATATTTATTCACCATTTCTCTCAATTAAATGCAGTATTGTTGGCTACCCTGTAAATTACAGATCTAATCCAAGGAAGTAGATGAATTAGTGCCAGGTTTTTAGGCATTAATTGCTGTTTTACCTAAAGGTGGTCACGCTGGTTATCATTTCTGGATGACATTGTGACTGTGACAAAATTGAACCGGGCACTGCTGTGAGCAAACCATGGTTGACATTTTCCAGATATCGAGTACACACTTAACAATGCCACTATTTGCAGTGCACCCATTTCTGGGCTTAGTGATGTGAGCTCAGAGATGCAGCCTGCAATTGGAATCACATTTTGTTCGTATTTTCTGTATTTGTCATTTAAAGGGGTATTTATCTGACATAAAGAGACCTGAATAAGCACCTTGAGAACTGTCTACAGATTGCTCTAACATCTCCCAAAGATTATGCTGTGACTAACGGGAAGTGCTTTTCCCGTATTTCTCTGCTCAGGTATTCGTGCAATGGCTATTTGAATAATGACAATCTCAGACATAAATAGGTCATCATGTGATTCACACCTTATTTCGGGGATTTCCGTGGCCCGTTCACATTGTCTTGTTCAGTGATGCGCAAATGCCAGGGATCAAAGGATCTCCTTGTCAGGCTTTTGGGCATAAAAAGGAACGAGTTCCAGATAATTAGAGTCTGGATCTCTTCAGTCTCCAGTCTGATTTCAGTTCCATTTGCAGGGTCATCTAGTGCCTATCCTCTGGAGTGCCTGCTTCCTCCATCAGCATTTTGCTTTGCTTGTCTGGTGCGACATTTCAGGTTCTAGAAAGTTTCATTAGCTGTCTAAGGAAACGTTTCCAGCGGGATCCTCGAGGAGGCATGGCTCAGTGTGAGCTAGAACTGAAAGATACTCACAGCTACTGTAACTATGGCCCTCCCACAAGAGTCATAGTTTTAATAGTATGGACTTTAACACTCCCCTCCAGCACTAGAGGTGACACTGTCTATTAGTGGTCACTCTTGGTACTTCAGCTGTTTGGAGCAGGAGGCAAGGGCATTCCTATCATCAAAGGGCAAACTAGAAGAGGGCCTTTGGACCTTTCAGGGCAATGTATTTCCAAGCTCAGGTTTTCAAAGGTTGCCAACACAGAGATTTGTAATGTTGTGGGAAGACCTTTGGCCATGTTCTCAAGTCTGGACTGATTACCCCCCTGAAGGCTATGGTCATGTTAACTTTCAGCTTCCTCACCACATGGTCTCGTGCATCTATATTAAATCTCCTCTCAAGCACCTTCTGCTCCATGGAGAGAACAAATCCTGTTTCTCCAAGGGAAACATTTATAGTGTACCTTTCTGATATAGAGAGTCATAGAGTCTTATAGTGTGGAAACGGGCTCTGCGACCCAATTTTCCCACACCTGCCAATATGTCCCATCTGCATTAGTCCCACCTGCCTGCATTCGGCCCATATACATCTAAACCCGTCCTTGGGTCCATGTGTCCTTTCTAAATGTTTCTTAAACATCGCAATAGTCCCTGCCTCAACTACCTCCTCCGGCAGCTTGTTCCATACCCACCTCCCTTTGCGTGAAAAAGTTCCCCTCAGGATCCTATTAAATCTTTTTCTCCTCACCTTAAACCTATGTCCTATCTCCACTACTCTGGGCAAGAGACTGTGCATCTACTCAATCTATTCCTCTCATGATTTTGTACAAATATATCCCCAGGGCTGCCAACATTGGGTGAGAGTTAAGAGTGAGAAATTGCGAGGGGAGGCGTAGTGACCCAGGGGGGGAGGGTGTGGGAGGGGCAGGGAGTTTTTGCATTTTTCAGCTTGAAATTGTGTAATCTGGTGCATACTGTAGCGAGTATTTTAACTTACACTTGAATGCAACATTTATGCTTCAAATTGGATTAGGTATGAATAAGGTTAGGATAAATTACATTCCTAATACCATTCCACAGTATAGCCAGGCTCTGATGAACAGGTGCAGCACATGAATAACCTTAGTATATTCATGTATGGAAATCAGATTATAATTCATGCTGTTATGCATATATATAGAGAAACAAAAACATAGAAACAAGGCAAGAGGAGTCAGACTTCCATCACTTTTCTGCACAAATAAATCAATCAACCTTACCCTTTGACTATAGAAACAAGATGAAAATAATGCCACATATTCAACCGTATATGGTTCAATGAAATTAAGATATATATGTAAAACATATATATGGAAACAGGCCCTTCGGCCCACGAAGTCCACACCAGCCAGCAATCTACCATTCACCAGTTGCATCCTACACGCCAGGGACAATTTACATAAGCCAATTAACCTACAAACCTGCACTTCTTTCGGATGTGGGAGAAACCGGAATATCCAGAGAAAACCATGTGGTCATAAGGAGAATGTACAAATACTGTACAGACAGCACCAGTAGTCAGGATCAAATCTGGGTCTGTGGTGCTGCAAGGCAGCAACTCTACCGCTGCGCCACCATGCCACCCCGTTAAATTATTTTTTCTGTAATATATTTATTATGGTATCACGTCATTAAAGATGAACACATGATTCTGATTTCTGTCTTTAGTTGGATAACACATATCTCCAGTCATTGTGTTTTATGGCTGGTTTTCAACCTCCTCAGTCTGAAGGTCTCGACCTGAAATGTCACCTATTCTTTCTCTCCAGAGATGCTGCCTGTCCTGCTGAGTTATTCCAGCTTTTAGTGTCTATCTTTAGTTTCTACCACCATCTGCAGTCCCTTCCTATGCTCTTTGTTAAGCGAAACAGGCCCTATTCTCATAATATTATTCACCTCAACTAAGTCTTTACTTCACCTCTGTTGCTGCAGAGAATACAATCCCAGATACCAAATCTTTATTCAAAGTGAAAAAAAAATTCCAGCCCTGCCAATATGTTCATAAATCAGTCCTGGATCCTCTCCATGGCAATTGCACCCTTTCTACAGTGTGTCAAAGTCTTACAGCATGAAAACAGGCCCTTCATTCCAACTTGTCCATGCAGATCAAGATGTTCCATCGAAACTAGTCCCATTTATCCGCATTTAGCCCATATCCCTTTAAACCAAGTGTGTGCCAGTGTGTGTGTAAGGGTGTGTGTTAGGTTGTGTGTGAGAGTGTGTGTCAATGAAGCGGTGACAACACCCAGAGTGAGCGGAGACTTGGCGATGTCCGGGGAGCATTTCCCTCTCTCCCCCCTCCCTGAGAATGCTGGCCGGCCCAGGTGCTATGTGTCCAGCTGGGGTCTGGGGGAGGTGAGGGACAGTGACCCGGGGGTTGGGCACTGGAGCGGAGCTATCGCCTGAGATTCATCCCCAGAGGCGGCTCTGGCGTCCCTACTCACCCGGTTCGCTCCTGGCTCCGGGCCGGGGTTAAAACTCCATGACGTTTGGACAGAGCGGCCGCTGGACACAGAGCCGCCGGAGGTGAGGGTGGGAGGTTTGAGCGGTGCCTTGGGCGGGGGGGGGTGGTGCTGGGACAACCGCCGTGTCTCACCTATCACACCATCTGCACGAGAATGTGAATGCGGGTGAGGCAGCATCTATAGAGCGTTATACAAAAATGTTGGCGAAATGCTTGAGTCTGAAGAAGGGTCAAACTCATAGATGCTGCCTCACCCGCTGAGTTTCTCCAGCATTTTTGTCTACATTGCCATTTTAAATAGTGTACGATGGGCTTAAGCCAAGTGCTCGTTCGTTATGGGGAACCCGCCGACAGAAAACTATTCTCATTGATGAGTGTGGAGGAGTGTGACTTTATTTATTTTTATATATTTTTTTTAATGTTGAGCGTGAGAACTTCTGCCATCAGCGTGAGAGCGTGAGAATTTCGTCAAATGCATCAGTCTCATGCTCAATGCGTGAGAGTTGGCAGCCCTGTATCCCTATAAGATCATCCCTAATCCTCCTGCGCTCCAAGGAATAGATTCCTAGCCTACTCAACCTATCACTATAGCTGAGGCCCTCGAGTCCTGGCAACATCCTTGTTAATTGTCTCTGCTCCCTTTCCCATTTGACAACATCTTTCCTATCATTTGGTGCCCAAAACCGAACACAATACTCTAAATGCGGCCTCATCAACTTCTTGTACAACTGAAGAAGTTGTACAAGATGACCTCCCAACGTCCATACAGGGCTGGGCTTGTATACTCTGAAATTTAGAAGGATGAGAGGATATCTTATTGAAACATATAAGATTATTAAGGGTTTAGACACACTAGAGGCAGGAAACATGTTCCCGATGTTGGCGGAGTCCAGAACCAGGGGCCACAGTTTAAGAATAAGGGGTAAGCCATTTAGAATGGAGACGAGGAAACACTTTTTCACACAGAAAGTTATGAGTCTGTGGAATTCTCTGCCTCAGAGGACGGTGGAGGCCGGTTCTCTGGATATTTTCAAGAGAGAGCTAGATAGGGCTCTTAAAGATAGTGGAGGCAGGGGATATGGGGAGAAGGAAGAAACGGGGTACTAATTATGGATGATCAGCCATGATCACATAGAATGACTGTGCTGGCTCGAAGGGCTGAATGGCCTACTCCTGCACCTATTGTCTATTGTCCCTATTACACTGGATACACTCTAGTCTTCTTTTACCTCGCCTGTGGCAAGGGAAGTTACAAAGATCATTGCCAAAGCCCTTCCAAACTCCTCTCTTGCCTCTCAAACTAAGATAGATCATATTAGGCCTTGAGGAATTATCTCACAAAGCTCCACAAGATCTCCAACACCAGCTAATTCTTGATCCCAAACCGTGTTTGCATATAAATATTCCTCACAGTGATCTCCCTGAACTCCATCTCCCTCTCCATGGTAAATACACATGCTAAGAACTCATCTAGTACCTCGCCCTACATCCTCTGACACCAAGCATAAATTCCCTCCTTGAGTGGTCCTACCTTCTCCTTGGTCACCCTCTTGATTTTAATATACATATAATATCTTCAATTTATCTCGCCAAAGACATTTCATGGCCCCTTTTGGCCCTTCCAATTGACCTTTGAGTTCCTTCTTGCTTACTTAATATTCCTCAAAGGCCCTGTCTGATTCTATCTTTTCTAAACCATGCATAAGTTTCACTAAATCATTTGTGTGAATGATTTAGGCTTAATAGGTTAGAGTCATGCGGCACAGAAAGGATAGGTTGAGTAATTTGGAATAGAGTTGGAACAAATCTTCTACTCTAGCATGTATTCAGTCCAGATAACCTGGTGTTTCTCAATAGAATACTCACTTTCATGACCATCTGGCAATGGAGACTTCTAGGCTGTAGCTTTTCTGCACTTTTCCCTGGAACTCCACCATTGGTTCATGCCTCTGTGAGTGAGCGGGATCGCGAAGATAAATGATTGCATTTTTTTTCTTGAGGGTGGGGGGAATGAAATTAAATGTATGATTTCTATAACTTTTAAAAGACTTTAAGGAGTTCTTTGTACTGATTTAAATTGTTCCTTGTTTCTTCACCTGCATTTGGCAGCACAGGCTTCCGCATGGCCGCTGCAGCTACAGCAAGAGCTGCAAGTTCAGCTTTTCTTCCCTTTTTTTTAACCTCCTCTCCGCTAAAAAAATTTCCAAAGCATCGACTTTCCATGACATATAATCTTCCAGCTTCATATCTTGGTGCTTTGAATCAGCCATGACAAATAGAAGCTTAAAAAAAGACAAAAAGTCGGACCAAAAGTATACTCACTATATCTATAGCGATGAGATCTATTTACCATTATAGCTTACTACCTTTGGCAAATCCCATGATTCCTTGCATTTTTTGGAGTACCAAACCTGCTTATTGTTTTATCCCTGATTGTTATGAGGTCAATAAAATCCTGCTGTACTGACTCTCAGCGTGAGAGACCATACCTCTGCTGCACATCTCTCTGGTGATGTTCAATTTTACTTTCTTGGTATTTGCAGCAGGCTTCTTCCCACTATAACAGCCATTTTTATACGTCTGCAGCAGCTTACAATCTCCAGCATGTTGTTCAGTATTAATCCATTTAATTTAGGCATGTCCAATTGTCCATTTTTCTTCCTTTGCTTGTGTTATTGCAATTATTTTCAGAATCCATGAAACATCATTGTAAAATGTAATGTTCTTTTACATAATGGAACTGAAATTGAATTGTGTGATCTTTACTGATGCAATCATAAAGCAAGCCCATCGATGCCTCTATTACCTTAAGGCATTGAGGAGATTTAGTATGTCGGCAAATAGTCTCTTGAACTTCTACAGGTGTATGGTTGAAAGCATATTGACTGGTTGCATCATGGCCTGGCATGGGAACCTGAATGTCCAGGAGTAAAGGAGATTACAGAGAGTGGGAGATACAAATCCAATCCCTCGCACGTAAGGACCTCCTCACCACCAAAGAGATCTATAGGAGGCTCTGCCTCAAAATGGCAGCCAGTATCATCAAAAACACACAAAGCCATGGCCACACTTTCATTTCACTCCTACCATCCTACCAAGGTATAGGAGTCTGTAAACTGTGACCACCAGGTTCAAGAGTAGCTGCTTTCGAACATCCATCAAGCGCTTGAATACTACACAATGCTAACCTCAACTGTGAAGTATGGACTGTTTTTGGATGCACCAAAGACTTTGAGTTTTTGTTTATTACTTGTACAGTAGCTCTGACAAATGGGATACAGGTAATCCTGGGTCTGTCATCGGTTGGTATTCCTTGCACCACCCCATTTCCCCATCACTCCTATTATTTTGGGAAGTTAAAGTTCAGCACATTTATCCCTTATACCCTTTTCAAGTGATTTTAATATCATACCTCACATCTATGTCGGCCAATGCTACTTTGTAAATTACCTTTTCAGTTGCTTCAAAGCAATTAAGGCAAAAGTGTTGCACCATTTTTAAAAAAATCATCATTGGATATTTCCCAGTAGAACAGGGACCATATGCTTAGCATTTGCCAATTAATGGAGAGAACCTGTACCTTTTAACTCTGATGCAGTACATTAAAATACTGCATTATCTATCATTAAGCTTGACATTTGAATGTTTATAAATATATAATTTTATGCTGTACTGTAATCCCAATCATTGCAATGTTAAGAGGGAGTAAAGATTTGAAACTATTAAGTCAAAATAAGGTTTATATTATTAATTAGTGCACTAAACTGTATATCTGCTACAGGAATATAATTACAAGTGGGCAAGAGAAAATTATTAGGGGAACATCCAAAAAATGGAAAATAAAAGGTAATTATGTATGCAACCAAAAAAATTTTTGTCTGGGAAAAGCCAATACTTATGAAATGAAAATATAACTAGCCTGGGTAAACAAAAAATAAATTTGTAAAATAGGTATTGCTTTGTAAAGGTGTGTGGGAGGAAAGAAAGCATTTAAGAAGAAGGGGGCAAATATAATTGGTAATAATTTATTGAGATTCAGCAGAGATCCGTATACTAGTGCACCAAATGGGCTCCTATACTATAAAATTATCATTTGGTTACCATGCCTCCCTGAAGTATTTGTACAATTCTACTTTTACAAGGTGATTTTTAGTGAGAAAATAATGCCAGTTAAAGCAATGTTTGCTATTGGCAATCATTTGAGGTGCACCATATTATCAGCTGTATAGATAGCCAGATGTGATGACTGCAAGTGCTGAAAATAGAGGGGAAATATTAACTTTTCTGGAAATGAAACATTTGGCAGAGCAACAAAGCCGTAATATAACTTGATGTGACCATGCTTGTGTCTCGTGATCCATCTGTACCACTTAAAAATGTAGATATGTTTGTGAAGCAGTTTTTGTTCCCCTTCCAAAAGAGGTATTGGGAGGGAAATGCATACTGTCTAAAGCTCTTCAAACTGTGTTAGTGCAGAAATCTACAATATAATGTGCTTATACTTCAGTGGATCAGATTCACTGAACCAGGGCTGCCAACTCTCACGCTTGAGCGTGAGAATCACGCATTTGAAGAAACTCTCACGCTGATCAGAAATTTCTCAAGCTCTGTGGTGAGATATTCTGTGATCAACGAAAATTTCTAAAATCAGATAAACTGCATGGTCCGCGGGTGTTGGAGAGCCGGGGCTGAGTGAGGGATGGAACAGAACCAGCGGCGGGAACAGATGCGGGAGCCGGGGCTGGCGAGTGCTTACGGAGCTGCCGAGTGTTTGCTGGGGACAGATGCCGTGAACGGGGCTGGCGAGTCGCTCGCTGCAGCTCCGGCAATGGAGCAGCCTCAGTGCAAGAGTCCCGGGCTGATCGGAAGCGTTGCGCCGCTGCCGCGAAAGTCTCTGTGCTGATGGGACAGAGACTCTCAAAGGGAGGTGGAGAGAGGGGAAGGAGACAGGGGGGAGAGACAGAGGGAGAGTGAATGGGGAGAGAGAAGAGTGAAAGGGAGATGGGGAAGAAAGGGGGAAGAGAGAGAGGGGGTGGAGAGGGAGGAGAGGGTAGGAAACAATGGGGGAGAGAGGGGGGGAAAGAGAGAGAGGGGCAAGAGAGGGAGATGGGGGGGCAAAGAGAAATAGGAGACGGAGAAAGAGAGAGGGGAGAGAGAGAGCAAGGGGGGATTGAGGTGGGATGGAGAAATGGGGTGGGGGGAGAGAGAGGAGGAGAGAGAGGGAGGGGGGAGAAGGAGAGAGAGAGATAGAGAGGGAGAGAGAGGGGAGAGGGAGAAGGAGGGAGTGAGGGGGACAGAGAGTTAGGGGAAAGAGAGTGGAGAGAGAGTAGGGCAAAGAGAAAGAGAGAGGGAGAGTGGGGGAGAGGTGAAGGGGAGAGAGGAGAGATGGGACAAGAGAGAGGGGGAGAGTGAGGTGGGAGAGAGGGGGAGAGGGGAGAGGGGAGAGTGAGAGAGGGGGAGAGAGAGGTGGGTGAGAGGAGAGGGAGCAGAAGAGAGGGGGAGAGAGAGGGATGAGAGTGAGGTGGGAGGGAGAGAGAGAGGAGAGAGAAAGAGAGGGGGACTTAGTGAGGAGGGAGTGGGGGAGAGAGAGTGGGAGAGAGAGAGTGGGGGAGAGAGAGAGAGGAGGGGGTAGAGAGAGGGATAGAGAGGCAGGGCTGCCAACTCCCATGCACTGAGCGTGAGAAACGCATTTTTTCAAATTCTCACGCTGATCACAAATTTCTCATGCTCTGTCGTGAGAAATTCTGTGATCAAAGAAAATTTCAAAACTCATATCAACTGCATGGACCATGGGAGTTGGAAGCGGAAGCAGCGACGGGGACAGATTCAGACAGGGAGCGAGGCTAGCGAGCGTTTGCCGGGCTGGCGAGTCGCTCACTGCAGCTCCGGCCATGGAGCAGCCTCAGTGCAAGGCGTCGGAAGCGTTACGCCGCTGCCGTGAGAGTCTCTGTGCCAAATTCGCCCAGGTGACCAGCATGGATCAGGCTGCGGCTCGGTGCATCCTGGAGGACAACCAGTGGCTGCTGGAAGTAAGTACCAGGCACTGGGTAGAAACGGTGGAAGATAGTGGACCTCAAATGGGGGTGGTTGGAGAAAGCATCCTGCTTGCCTGCTAGATTTTCACTTACAGTAACTGCAGGAAAAATGTTCCCGATGTTGGGGGAGTTCAGAACCAGGGGTCATAGTTTAAGAATAAAGGGGGGGCCAGTTAGGACTGAGATGAGGACGCACTTTCTTCACACAGAGAGTTGTGAATCTGTGGAATTCTCTGCCACAGAAGGCAGTGCAGGCCAATTCACTGGATGTTTTCAAGAGAGAGTTATATTTAGCTCACAAAATAAGCGATATGGGGAAAAAACAGGAAAGAGGTACTGATTCTTGATGAATAGCCATGATCATATTGAATAGCAGTGCTGGCTTGAAGGGCCGATGGCCTATTCCTTCACCTATTTTCTACGTTTCTATGCTTGAGTATATGGCAATGAAACTTGATCACTTGATTTTGAAGCATTCATGCATGGTGGAGGTCATAGAGTGATACAGTGTGAAAACAGGCCCTTATGCACAACTTGCCCACATGTCCCAGCTACGCTACCTTCTTTTGGTTCATACCTCCAAACCTGTCCTATCCATGTATCAGTCTAACTGTTTCTTAAATGTTGGGATGGTCCCTGCCTCAACTACCTCCTCTGGCAGCTTGTTCCAAACACCCACCACCCTTTGTGTGGATAAAGCTACCCCCTAAAAAGTCACCTCTTAAAAATACTTCGTACAAAAAACATTGAAATCATACTTCTACAATGCACTAAAACATGATTTTAATACATCAAATTTCAAAAAGGTCCTACCCTGGGAGGAGGGACACCCTTCTTCCACACCCTCTCCCCACTTGGTTGCTTCACTCCCTCACCGGGTACCTCCAAGGCCAGTGATCAGTGATCGCTCAGCCTCCCCACTTTCAAAAACGCTCCGTGGCCCCTGGTTCAGATGGAGAACACTGCCAGATGTGAGCGAGGAATTGAGGCCAGTTGTCCATGATGTTTGGATCCCAATGCTCAGCGCTTCATGTTTCGGAGTTGGCTAATGTTATTGATTTGTAATTAGCCTGATGACTTCAGGACAGTTTGTTACGAAAATGAAAGAAATTGTATCAGAATACTTATACAGCTCAGTGAGTATAATTTTATGGATGGGAATTGTGTTCAATCAATTGATGACTTCTTTGACAAAGTGACTAGATTTTGTTATCCATAATTTGGTCTGTGAAGTGCTCCATAAAGGATTACTGCATTAGCTAAGCACCTGTGGACTTGAACGTAATAAGTTAAGTCCAGGGGGTCAGATATTGGGCTTCATGTGTGGGCCAGATATATTGTCAGTGCAAAGGGACTAGGAGCAAGGCCAAGTGTGCATCCAGAGTCAAGGTCTGGAATAGTACAAGGTGTGCAGTCAAAGCTGGTACAATGGGAATATTCAGCACTGGGAACCCAAGCAGGTAAGCAGCTATGATCAAGGTAGAATAGGGGGCCTGGTGTAAGGCTGGACTCTGGAACAGGAATGATAGAAGGTATGCAACTGGAGTCAGGGTCAGGAGTAGTACCAGGTGTGCAGTGAGACCCAGGTTGGCCAACATGGGCCAAGTGTTTGATTATAATCTGATTTCCATACATGAATACACTAAGATCATTCATGTGCTGCACCTGTTGATCAGAGCATGGCTCTACTGTGGAATGTAATTAGGAATGTAATTTACTCTAACCTTATTCATAGCTAATCCAATTTAAAGCATATATATTGCATTCAAGTGTAAGTTAAAAGACTCGCTATAGTATGCACCAGATTGCACAATTTCAAGCTGAAAAATGCAAACATTCTGTACCAGTGGAAGGGGGGACACCCTCCTCCCACCCCCATCCTCTCCTTCCACCCCCACCCCCCAGTCGCTACGCTCCCTTGGGCTTGGTCTCGCAATTTCTCACTTCCAACTCTCACCCAATGTGGCAGCCCTGCTGAACTAGCTGTGCTTTGGGAGTGTGCGGCATCCATTTTGGCTGAACCAGAGGTTTTCCATGCACCCATCCATTGTTGGACTCCTTTGCAAATCATATTCCTTGATTATAGCCATGAGCCTGCAATGCCCCACAACATTAATATAGGCTATCTCCAGTTAAGTTCTGACTTGTGAAATCTTGACTTTTAAAGAATTTCTCAACAATTTTTTGAAACCAATTAAGCTTCCCAAAATTTATAACAGTGTTTCTTCACTGGTGAGTCTGAGATTTTAGAATTAGCCAGTTCAACTGACTGTGTAGCTGTATGCTGCCAAGGCGGAATTAGTGGTTTGAACTGCTGTGCCAACTGTGCATTGATCTGTATGGGGCAGAACATGTCAGTGAGTTTTTTTGAGTAATTGGGAATTATTTCCTGGGCATTTGGGAGACTGGCGGGATGGATGAGGATGGATTTGCCGGTTGCTATGGGACTACATGCATCTTATGCCAAGCGGAAAAGTGGCGTTCCCATTGCTTTCTCACCACCCCCAGCCCACAGGCCACAACAATCCGAGCTGGGTGCGCTGAGCTGACTTGCTCACCTATAGAAACAATGTGGCTGGCTGGCGAGTACACATCCTGTGCCTGCCCGCTCTCCCATCACAGCTGTTTCTGTGATCTTCTCCCATGTATTGTTTTTGTTCACTTCCGACTTACAAAAAATCCAGGTTACGAACAGTTCCCCGGAATAGAACCCTTTTGTAACCAGTGGATTAATTGTAGTGGGGAAATAAATGTTTACTCAGATAAAGGCCTCCATTTGAAACATGATTGAATTGTTTTTAAAAAAAGTCTAAAAAAATATTTGTCTTTATCTCTCTACATCATCGTCAATATCTCTCGTTTCCTTAATCCCTAACCAGTCTGAAGAAGGATCTTGACCCTTAACGTCACCCATTCTTTCTCTTCAGAGATGCTGCCTGTCCCGCTGAGTTACTCCAGCTTTTTGTGACAACTACAAAATATTAAAGTTGTTTAAGCTATTCACCACCGGGGTGGGAGATTGCAACCTTCATGTGGTCCGCCCTGTTTCGACGAATGCAATCAACCTGACGTGCACAATCAAATAAAACAAGTTGTTCTACATCTTTAGGCTGTGCGCTATTCACCCCTCCCCCCTTTCCAATCATCACAATTAATGAAAGTAAGGGTGTAATTATGCTCCTAAAGCTTACCCCCCTTAGTCTAGTTCAGTCAAACACCAGGTCAAGCACTGGACCACTAAACTTTATTTTTTGAAACAATAACAATTCCCATATACAATACCTATCCACCACGTGTTTGGTTCCAAGCCCTTCAGCCTTATGCAATCAGATACCTCCAAAAGGTCACGCAGTCCCAAGTTCCAGAAGATCGACAACGATCCTTGTGGGGACTACCTTTTATAGGTCATCGAACCCTGTGGGGCAGAACTACATGGAGGTGGTGCCCCTACAAGCCAATCACACATATTGATTACATTAAAGTGATATTGACAGTTCCCCAACCCAATTACATAGTCCCATTACAATGTTTCTACAGAAGCTTCTGGAAGGAAGTCAATTAATCACATAACGCAACATTCTCCCAGGTAATGTAAACAATTCAAACAAGGCTTCACACTTCAGCCAATCATCAAACAGCAGTACAAACATCCTGCAACATTATTAACAGTATTTACAATCCCATTACAGCCTACCAATACTGATAATGCATCTGCAACACCTTTGAGCTGCTCTGCAAAGTCCTCATACATTTAAACAATAAAGAAACTAGATCTTTCCCCATCCTGCATAACAATCTAGGGCTCAGACTAGCTTGCGCCATTCACAGCCTGTAACTTTCCACAGACAGAGGCCAAGCAGGCCTTGCAGATGCAGAGAACCTCAATTTTATAGTATCTTTAATTTGGTCAATATTAACAAGGGCCCAATTTTTCTTTTCCGCATCTCATCCATAATTATTTGAGTTGTTCCCGTAATTTAGCTAGGTCCTAATTGTCAGATTATTTTATACATTCCATTAGATTATTTCTTGTTATTTTGTTGATATAAAATAGACGTATTATATAAAATATTACAACTATACGACATGTTTAAATATCCCTGTTGATCAGGAATGGAAAACAATGGGTGCAAAACCACAGCAGCCTGCTCTTTTCGGAGAGAGACTGGGGAATAATTAATAATTAATTCATCATCACATCTTTTTGCAGAATTTCTTTCAGTACTTTGCTATAATCCAAATATTGGTCGATATTATTAGCAGTGAGTCAGAAAAAAAGGAGGCTGGGTAGATCCCAACATTTCTACCTCTGTGAGCATTTGCTTTTAACTTGTCATCACCTCTTATGCTGTCTAAAATGATAACAGATAACTAAAAAAGAAAGAGAACACTGAGATTGGCACATTTTCTGCAAATTGTTCCCATGAGCAAAAAGCTCTATCCATACCTGTCTTGAAGGGCCTACATCTTATTTTGAGGATGCATGTTAACTTTTAGTGATTTAGGTACAAATACACCTACATTCTTTTAGCCTCACATTTTTCCACATCACATTCCATCTACTGTGCACATGCCTATTTAGTAAACTTGTCTATATGTATCAGAACTTTCTTTGTGTCTGTATCATGGCCCATACACTCACACACACACTTCATCATCAGCGAACTTGCATATATTACATTTGATTTCATCCAAGTTATTGATGTGGATTTTGAACAGATGAACATCTCTGTGACATCCCATGGCTTCCAAGCTGAGCATGACCCATTTATTCCTACTCTCTATTTTATGCTTGTCAATCATCATCAGTCATCAGCTGATGCCAATATATTATCCATAATACCATGGACCCTTAATTTTGTTTAATGATCTATTTTGTAGCACCTTATTGAAAATAATTTGTACGTTCAAATACTCCCTATCAACTGGTTTGTGCTTATCTAATCTGCCAGTGACAATCTATGTGAAATGATCAATAAAAAAATTCTCACTGACTTGTCAAAGATGATTTCCCTTTAATAAATCCACTTTGAATCATTCTGGTCCTACTATTATTTACTAAGTGTCCTGTTATTTAAAAATAGTTTCTAATATTATCCTCACGACTGACGTCAGGCTAATTGAATAAAATAGTGGGGTCACAAATACCTACCCTCCAACATGTGGAAGCCATTCTGGAATGTGTGGAATTTTGAAAGTAGTCTATCATGCATCCATTATCTCCACGATTACTTCCTTCAGAACACACATATCCAGGTCATCGGGGTTTTTTTTTGCTTTTCAATCTCATTAATTTCTTAAATAGTAATGTTTTACAAATGCTAAATTTCTTTGAATTAATTATTGCCGTTTACACTTGAAGATCCCCACTGCAACTGAGATATGTTGTATCTGCATCGGTAAAGAAACACAGTATATGTGTATTTTCCCATTCATTTCTTTATTTTTCATGTTTCCTGCTTTAGTCTTTAAGAGACGCAAACTAAAGCCTGTCCCACTAAAATCAAGGTCGAGGTGACCTGCAACCTCCTACCACCTCCCACGCATATTAAGAAAACTGGCTTAGACTAGACCTGCGACAAAAAAATTATCGATTTTTAAAACGGCAACCTATATTTAGTCTAGGCCGGTTTTAATCATGATGAAAAAATAGCAGCAATCTAGATGAAGCCTCGATCACGTGGAAACTACTTTCGACCATTAGGGAGAGTGACCAAAACCTCCGGTGACCTCATGGAAACCTTGGGTGGCGGGCAAGGTCACTAGAGGTTGCTGTTTAGGTCTCCTAAGTGGGACAGGGGCTTAACTCTATGTGAACTTTTCCATTTTCCATTTCTAATGAAGCTTTTACAATATTGTAATGTTTCTAGATTATGACTCTTATCTACTTTTCTATTTCTTCTCGCAGCCATGGTTATCCTTTGTTGATTTTTTCCAGTCCTCAACCTTGCTGCCTCTGTCAGCTGCATTACGTTCATTTTGATAGAATACTGTGAACTCCACTTGAAAGCCATAGTTGGACATTTCTCCTATTTTTTTTGTGTATTGGAGGGATGTACAGTACATGACTTGTAAACTATGTATGATTTATTTAAAGGTTGTCCATGTTTTGTAATGTAAATTCTCAGTTGACATAGCCAACTAATAATACATCATGCCTTATAGTTTATTTTATTCAGATTGAAGATCATAGTTTCTGATGGAGCAAATTGTTTTGAATTTTTATATAAAAGTCAAACTGATTATGATCACTACTCCCTAAAGACCGTTTGATTACCAAATCCTCAATTAAACCTTTCTCATTAAGCTAGTCTGATTCTTCATTGGTCTTCAACATACTGATTTTTTTTTTTTTTAATCTGTTATACACTCCATGAATTTGTCATCCACACTAATACTGCTAATTTGATTTGTCCAATTACTATATAGTTTGAAGTCTCCCATGATGATTGTTCTATCCTTGTTGGTGTTTGATAATTTAGACCTCAATTCGAAGACTTGCATTCAATTCGAAGACTTGAATCTGAATTGCAGTGTGCAGGGCAGCTATGATGCTTGCCCTCCTGTACATTTCTGAGACTTGCACTAACTACTGCAGAACCTCGCGCACTGGAAAAATATAATTAATGTTATCTTTGCAACATAGAATATAGAACAGCAATATGATTTACTCAGTGTGCGAGGCATAAATCACGATTTGACACTTAAAGACAAATCTATTTATTGTGGCTAGTACATGCATTGGGTGTACATCAAACATTGATACACATTGTAGTCTTGATAAGACTTAAACTGTAGTTACTATGGAAGGAATTGTAAGTCAAGAGTTTAGGTGACTAAGTGTAGGGCTTGATGAATGTTAGCAAAATGTGGTTGAATTACGCATTTAGATCATCACTCAATCCTTTATCAATATTGAAGGTATTAAAGCTTTTTCTCTAAATAGAACGAACAAGTGAATTACACCTACAGTAATCATTAAAATGCTCAAATAGGGAACTGTGAGAATGTAAAGGCATTTCACAGTGTAAACACTGTATTGAAAATGCTCAAACATGTGGCATTTGAATGAGACTCGGGACCATTCAAATATTTGCAGCAGCTGTACTCGTACTAACTTACTGCAACGTAGATATCTGTGGGCTAGAAATTAATTTGTTCCTATCATATCATATATATATGTATATATATAAACTCTGTGTGTTTGTGGGTCTGTGCGTGTCATTTTGCCTGTGAAACATTTCCTCGAAAACCAGATGCCGAAACGGGGACATTTTTTACATATTTCAGTAGAGATTTTCCTTGTGATTTTAGAAATCCACTCCTCTGCATTTGGTACATTATTTTCCTGACTTTTTAATTAATATTGTTGACCAATCTGACCTTTTTTTAAGCAATCCGACCGCTGCCCAGCTGCTGACGTTACAATAACCTATTTTCTATGTTTCTATGTTTCTAATAACAGTGATTTTTGTTACATCTTCTGGTAGAAATTTTCCTTATGATTTCAAAAATCCACTATAAATTTGGTCAATTATTTCCCAAGATATTTGCTAAAATTTATCACCGAACGGACATTTTTTAAACATAGTAAGGCTGCCCAGCTGCTGACCTCACAATGCCTTTCCTCCTGCCCCCCTCATCCCCCCCCCCCCCGCTCTGGATTAATGCAGCTGCTGTCAACGCGCATGCGCAGTTTTCCACGAGGTACGTTAGCCGACCCACCCCCCCCCCCCCCCCCCCCCCCGTTCTTCAAAAGACGCAGAAAGAGTGAGAAAGTTCTGCAGCAAAGATCCTACAGCTCCGCTCCGCTATAGGATCTTTGTTCCGCAGATCGCGAGGTTACTGGCGATCACACACTGAAGAAGTGTTCTCCTCACTGACAGTGCAGCTTGTAAAGCCACACCCCTCCCATCCCCCGCCCGCCCGCTCACTCAACTGCCGGTTTCCAGAGAGTCAAGCCGCTTCTTTCGCTCTCTGCATTTCGCAGGCCCACTCACTTGCCCGGCTCCCCTCCACCCCCCCCCCCCCCCATTCTTCTCGCCTCCTCCCTCTCTCCTCCCTCCCTCTCTCCCCACTCCCTCTCTCCCCTCTCCTCTCTACCCGTCACAGGGGACGACCTCCTCTCCGGGGAGGCCCGATCGTCTGTTTCCCCCCCCCCCCACCCTCCCCAGCCTGGCCCGGCTCTGTCACGCTGGTGGGTGCGCTCCCCCCTGCGGAAGCCACGATTGGCTGGTCCCCCTGCAGCTTTTCACCGTTCTCAGATCGCTCTGGGCCTCGCTGTGGTCCACACCTGCCGCAGCCTAGCTTGGGCCCGGCGCCTGGTAGGAATGCCGGCACTATCTGGGTAGGTGTTGCCTCTACCCCCTCCCCCCCACCCCTCTACCCCCTCCCAGAGAGGGAGGAAGAGAGGGGGGGAGAGGGAGGAGGAGAGGGAGCCCTCTCTAGCCCCCCTTCCTCTCTGCCCCCCTCCCTCTCCAGGGAGTGGTGAATATTGGGACCTATGGGTGAGAGGTGGAGTATTGCATTCGAGAACCAGCCCTCCCCTGTACTGCCATGCCCCCCAATCTCTATACCCACCCCTTCCCTCTCCACCCCCCCTCTCTAACCGTGCCTGTGTAGTTGGGGGTTATGCGTGAGTGGATAGGGCGGGGGATGGGACAAAAGGAGTGAATGAATATTAATATAATATCAAGGGGGGGTTATTGCGTGTGGGGGTGGTTAGCGTGTATGTGACGCCTAAGCCCGCCCCCCCCCCCAGCAACCGCGCGCTGGGGGAACAGACCCAACGGGTCTGCACATGGTCTAGTATAATTTAAAACTCTGTGTGTGGGTGTCATTTTGCCACCCCCCTCCCCCGTTCTTCAAAAGGTGCAGAAAGATCGAGAAAGTTCTGCAGCAAAGATCCTATAGTGGAGCAGAGCTATCGGCGCAGCTTGTGAAGCCCCGCCCCTCCCATCCCCCGCCCGCCCGCTCATTCAGCCGCAGGTTTCCAGAGAGTCAAGCCGCTTATCTTCCTCTCCTAGCTCCCCCCCCCCTTCTCTTCTCACCTCCCCTCTCCTCCCTCCCTCTCTCCCCTCTCCTCTCTAACCATCACAGGGGACGACCTCCTCTCTGTGTCCGTGTCCGCAGCCCGATCGTCTGTAATGCTGGCGGAAGCCACGATCGGCCGGTCCTCCACTGCCTTTGGCAGTCCTCAGCAAAGAGCCTATAGCTCGCTATAGGATCTTTGGTCCTCAGATCGCTCCAGGCTTGCCGGGCCCCCGCGAACTGCCGTCCCGTCTCACCCATCTCCCTCTCTCGCCCCCTCACTCTCTCTCTCTCTCTCTCTCTCTCTCTCTCTCTCTCTCTCTCTCTCTCTCACCCTCTCTCTCTCTCACCCCCTCGCTCTCACCCCCTCACTCTCTCTCACCCCCCTCTCTCTCTCACCCCCCTCTCTCTCTCACCTCTCTCTCTCTCTCTCTCTCTCTCTCTCTCTCTCTCTCTCTCTCTCTCTCTCTTTCTCTCCCTCCCCCTCTCTCTCCCCCTCTCGCTCTCACTCCTCTCTTTCTTCCTCACCTCTCTCTTCCCCTCTCTTTCTCCCCCTCTCTCTCTCCCCTCTCTCTCACCCTCCCCCCCTCTCCCTCTCCCCCTTCTCCCCATCCACCCCCCCCCCTCCACCTCTGCCCCTCTCCTCGCCCCTCTTTAATGAAAGCATTCATGTCTGACCCCCATAAATTTATTTAAGAAGGAACTGCAGATGCTGGAAAATCAAAGGTAGACAAAATTTGGCCCGAAACGTTGCCTATTTTCCTTTGCTGCACCCGCTGAGTTTCTCCATAAAGTCTACCCCCATAAATTTATCTTCCTTAGTAAATGAATAAGGTCAAAATAATTGAATAAGGAAGCTATGCGTTGTTGAAAATTAACTTTTTGATTTTTTTTTCCCCCACAGAACAATGAGGCTCTGGGATTGCTGGGACAAGGGTAGATTTAATGTGAATATCTGACCATGAACTGATGACTAGACGAATAACTGATAGCTGTGCCAAATTGAGTTACCATGAGTACTACCAATGGTGACACTGATGTAGTGGAGCAGGAGTCCACTGTAAACCCATTATGTTTTGCATGTGGTCAGCAGCACTGGACTCGAGAGAATCATCTGTACAATTACCAACATGAAGTGGATGATGACCTCGTCTGCCATATTTGTCTCCAGCCGTTGTTGCAGCCACTGGATACACCCTGTGGACATACATTTTGCTATAAGTGCCTCCAGAATTTTTTGAGACAGAAGGACTTCTGTCCATTAGACCGTAAACAGCTTCACTTTAACTTGTGCAAAAAATCCAGCATTCTTGTTCACAAACTTCTCGATAAACTCCTGGTGTCCTGTCCCTTTGAAAATAATTGTCACGAAGTGATGCAGCGCTGTGACTTGGAAGCACATCTCAAATACAGGTAAGATAACGTGAAAAACAGAAAACAAATTGGTAAAGTCTGTAAATTCTTCAGTGGCAGATAAAGCATTTTAAGCAATGATGCACAGGTGGGTAATGTATGTTTATGTGTAGCTGCTGAAAACTATATTTTGCACTCTATCTTCCCCTTTGCTCTCCCTATTGTACTGCATTTGAACTAATTGTATCAATGAATGGTATATCTGATCTGTTTGGATAGCCTGCAAAACAAAGATTTTCACTGTACCTTGGTGCATGTAACAATAATAATACTAAAACTAAACCTACTATATAGGGCCATCATTTTGAAGTAAACATTAATGTATTCATGCACTTGCAAAAATCCATGCAATAACTTTGATTAAAGCGGATACTCCTGGCACTTTAATTATCATGTGAATTCTTGGTGAGCAGCTTATATTCTTTTTAATGTCCTCAATATTTGAAAAGTAAGTTGTAAGAATAGATCAGAGTTCAGATAGGTGATCTGAATTATTAATCCAGAGTGGATGTGTGCAAACATGGCTGCAATCATGGAAAATATTCGCCATGGTTCGTTGATCTTCTACAGACTGATTATCCCAAAGGAAGTTTTTAATCTGTTACAAAAATAATACAAGAATAATTATTTTATCAGGTCACAAGTTTAATTTGCTTAGTAGCCTACTGAAACATCATTTGAACCCCTCCCTATTGTAACTTTATTATCTGTCGGGTTTTTTTAGTTGTCTATTTTCATGGAAGAGAATTTTAACTGCCAGCTGGCTGCCAGCCCTGAGTAATTATGGCAGAGAGGATTCATGTAACTACTGCACTCAGTCTGAAGATATTCTTTTTTGTTGAGATCCAATTAGAATGTGTGAATAAGGATGCTGTTGGCATTGGAGCGATTAGTTACTCACCCACCCAGGAATATCCATTAAAATTGGAGGAACCTGCCTGGTGCTGCGAAGAGAAAGTAACCTGGACCAAAGGAAAGCTCAAATGTATGCAATGTATTATGTTGCATGCCCTTTTGAAATGTGGCATTGCCAGTTCCATTAGCAGCACAATAATTAGCTACTTATTTTCCAGATAATTTTTGTTACTTGAAAACGAGGGCCCCTGTAGTGATAACTCGGTGTAAGGTGGACAATTGCATAACCAACTTCCGCAATCAATGACTCACAATCACCAATGCAAAAATCATTAAATAATCTATATTAATGTTGGTTGAGGAGTAAATGGTACTTGGGATACCAGCAGAACTCCGCCTTATCTGAATGTAAATGAAATTGGAGGAAAGCCAAGTTGTGTACCTGGAGTACATGGTCAACATTCTAGATTCTAAGCATGAATCTCAAATGGACACATCAATGGAAGTCCCTTCAAGAAGTTTAACTTCCCTTTTAAAGAGAAATATTTTTTTCAAAAATGAAAATATAACTGGGAGATTCATCAATAGACAATAGGTGCAGCAGTAGGCCATTCGGCCCTTCGAGCCAGCACCGCCATTCATTGTGATTGTGGCTGATCATCCCCAATCAGTACCCCGTTCCTGCTTCTCCCCATATCCCTAGACTCCGTTATTTTTAAGAGCCCTATCTAGCTCTCTCTTGAAAGCATCCAGAGAACCCACCTCCACCCCCCTCTGAGGCAGAGAGTTCCACAGACTCACCACTCTCTGTGAGAAAAAGTGTTTCCTCGTTTCCGTTCTAAATGGCTTATTCCTTATTTTTAAACTGTGGCCCCTGGTTCTGGACTCCCCCAACATGGGGAACATGTTTCCTGCCTCTAGCATGTCCAAACCCTTAACAATCTTATATGTTTCAATGAGATCCTGTCTCATCCTTCTAAACTCCAGAGTGTACAAGCCCAGCTGCTCCATTCTCTCAGCATATGACAGTCCCGCCATCCCGGGAATTAACCTTGTAAACCTACGCTGCACTCCCTCAATAGCAAGAATGTCGGGATGGCGGGACTGTGCGTCTTTGTTTCTTGTTTGCCAACCACTTCTCTATCCATGTCAGCGCTCTACCCCAATACCATGTGCCCTAATTTTGCCCATGAATCTCCTATGTGGGACCTTATCAAATGCTTTCTGAAAGTCCATTAACACTACATCCAATTTCTCTCCTTTGTCCATTTTCCTAGTTACATCTTCAAAAAATTCCAGAAGATTAGTCAAGCATGATTTCCCCTTCGTAATTCAATGCTGACTCGGACCGATCCTGTTACTGCTATCCAAATGTTCGGCTGTTTCATCTTTTATAATTGACTCCAGCATCTTCCCCACTGCTGATGTCAGTCTAACTGGTCTATAATTCCCTGTTTTCTCTCTCCCGTCTTTCTTAAAAAGTGGGATAACATTAGCCACCCTCCAATCCACAGGAACTGATCCTGAGTCTATAGAACATAGGAAAATTATAACCAATGCATCCACGATTTCTAGAGCCACTTCCTTAAGTACCCTGGGATGCAAACCATCAGGCCCTGGGGATTTATCAGCCTTCAGTCCCATCAGTCTATCCAACACCATTTCCTGCCTAATATGGATTTCCTTCAGTTCCTCCGTCACCCCAGATCCTCTGGCCACTACTATATCAGGAAGATTGTTTGTGTCCTCCTTAGTGAAGACAGATCCAAAGTACCTGTTCAACTCATCTGCCATTTCCTTGCTCCCCATAATAAATTCAACTTTTTCGGTCTTCAAGGGTCCAACTTTGGTCTTAACTAAATTTTTCCTCTTCACATACCTAAAGAAGCTTTTACTATACTGCTTTATATTCTTGGCTAGCTTACCTTTGTACCTCATCTTTTCTTCCCGTATTGTCTTTTTGGTTATCTTCTGTTGTTCTTTAAACATTACCCAATCCTCTTGCTTCCCACACATCTTTGCTACATTGTACTTCTTTGCTTTAACACCCTGTTTCATAGATCCAGTGCAAGATGTTTGATTTGTTAGTCATAGACATATAATGTTGTGAAGTTATACTTTATATTCTTCTGTACCTCTGAAGTTCAAGGAAACAAAAATATTTTAAGGATGACAAGCAACCCCTAATCAAATGCCAGTTATTGATAATGTTCACAATGCTTTTATGTGTCTTGTGCTAAATGACCTTGCCGTTATATCTTAAACTTGGCTCTGATTGTAAATTCACAGTAAATCTGCAATCAATAGTTAATAAATAAAATACACAAAACTGAAAACCAGTATTTATTTACATTTTGAAAATATATTCATGTATCAATTAAATTTATATTATAATTATAATATAATATATTATATAATATATTATTATATTATCAAACCTGCTAACAAGGGAGGTGCCGTGATAGTCTGGCACACTGACCTCTACCGGGCTGAGGCCAGGTGCCAACTCACAGACACCTCCTCCTACTTATCCTTGGACCATGATCCCACACATGAGCACCAGGCCTTAATCTCAAACACCATTACTGATTTCATCACTTCTGGGTGTCTGCCTTCCCCAGCCTCCAACCTTATAGTTTCCCAGCCCCGTGCAACCCGTTTTTACCTTCTTCCCAAATCCTCAAACACAACTGCCCTGGCATGCCGATTGTTTCTGCCTGCTCCTGTCCCATGGAAATGATTTCCACGTACCTCGATTCGATCCTATCCCCTCTGGTCCAATCTCCCGAACAATGTTCAAGATACCTCACATGCTCTTTGTCTCTTTCATAACTTCAGCTTTCCAAGCCCTTCCTCATCTTTACTATGGATGTTCAGTCACTCTACACCTCCATCCCCCACCAGGAAGGCCTTAAACCCTCCATTTCTTCCTCAACCGTAGAACCATGCAATTTCCCTCTAACACTCTACTCCGCCTAGTGGAGCTGATCCCCACCCTCAACAACTTCTTCTTTGACTCCTCCCACTTCCTCCATCCAAGGCGTAGCTATGGGGCCTGCATGGGCCCCAGCTATGCCTGCCTCTTTGTAGGGTACGTTGAATAATCCCTGTTCCAGGCGTACACAGGCCCTATCCTCGAACTCTATCTCCATTAGATTGATGACTGCATCAATGCTACTTCCTGCACCCATGCAGAACTCATGTACTTCCTCAACTTCACCATCAATTTCCATCCTGCACTTAAATTTACTTGGATCATCTCCGACACCTCCCTCCCCTTTCTTGATCTAACGGTCTCCATCACAGGAAATAGACTATTGACTGACGTCTATTACAAGCCCACTGACTCCCACAACTATCCAGACCATACTTCTTCCCACCCTGCTATCTGCAAAGACTCTATTCCCTACTCCCAATTCCTCCGTCAGCGCCCAAGATGAGGTGTTCCATACTAGAACATCCGAGATGTCCTAATTGTTTAGGGAACGGGGGTTCCCCTCTCCCATCATAGGTGAGACCCTCACACGTGTCCCCTTGGTACCCCGCAGCTCCGCCTTGCTCCCCCTCCCCTAGCGGTAACAGAGACAGAGTCCCCCTAGTCCATACCTTCCACACCATCAGCCATTGCATACAACACATAATCCTCCGCAAATTCTGCCACCTCCAACGGGATCCCACCACTAGCCACATTTTCCCATCACCACCCATTTCTGCAGAGACCGCTGCCCCTGGTTAACCATGCAACTCTCTGGTTAACTCATTGCTTCCCACCCAACACCCCCTGCCAATGTATCTTCCCCTGCAACCGCAGAAGAAGCAACACCTGTCGCTATACCTCCTCCCTCGATCCCGCCAGTCCTCTCAGGTGAGGCAGAGGTTCACTTGTACCTCCTCCAACCTCATGTACTGTATCGGTTGTTCAAGATGTGGACTTTTATACATCGGCGAGACCAAATGCAGACTGGGCGATCGTTTCGCGGAACACCTTCGCTCAGCCCGCCTGAACCAACCTGATCACCCGGTGTTGCTGGACAGTTTAATTCTCCTTTCCTTTCCACACAGACCTTTCTGACCTCGGTCTCCTCCATTGTTAGAGTGAGGCTAAATGCAATTTGGAGGAACAGCATCTCATACAGTGCCCTCAATAGTGTTTGGGACAAAGATCCATCATTTATTTATTTGCCTCTGTACTACACAATTTGAGATTTGTAATAAAAAATCACAGGTGGTTCAAGTGCACATTGTCAGATTTTATTAAAGGCCATTTATATACATTTTGGTTTCACCAGGCAGTAATTACAGCTGTGTTTATACACAGTTCCCCCATTTCAGAGCACAATAATGTTTGGGACAAACAGTTTGTTCAGGTGTGTTTAAATGCCTTAATGCAGGTATAAGCAGGGGTGGAAATTGCTTTTAAAACATTGGGGGGGGGGCACAATGAGGTATGACGTCGAGGCTGGGGTCAGCAACCTACGGCCCACGGGCGTTTTTTTTTCCAATTAGTTTTCGCGACCTGGCGTTTTTTTTTCCAATTAGTTTTCGCGACCTGGGAACTGCAGCCAGTTCCGGGGCAAGCAAACCGACCTGGGTGCTACAATCAGACCTGCCAGCCGACCTGGGTGCGACAGCCAGTCCCGGGGCAGGCGAGCCGACCTGGGCACTATAGCCAGTCCCGGGGTTCGCAGGCGACCTGGGCGCTACAGCCAGACCTGGGGCAAACGAGTCGACGTGGCCGCTACAGCCAGTCCCAGGGCAGGCGAGCCGACCTGGGCGTTACAGCCAGTCCCGGGGCAGGCGAGCCGACCTGGGCGTTACAGCCAGTCCCGGGGCAGGCGAGCCGACCTGGGAACTGCAGCTAGTCCCAGGCAGCTAGATTCTGGGAGCTGGCGGCCTCCAACTGGAATCGACCTTGAGGGCTCCAGTCGCAGAGCCTGTGGACTACCATCACGGAGCTGACTGACTTCGGAGGCTGTGGTGGGGGTTTTGCTGCAACATGTTTGACAAAACATGGGGGGGATTGTCCCCCACTTCTCAAAACATGGGGGTACTCCCCAAACACCTGTCTGACAGATCAGAAACACTCTTCAGGAATCAGGTGTCCAATGACCACTGTCATGCAGAAAACTTCATGAACAGAAATACTGAGGCTACACTGCAAGATGCAAACCACTGGTTATCCGCAAAAATAGGATAGTCAGGTTACAGTTTGCCGAGAAGTACTTAAAAGAGCAACCACAGTTCTGGAAAAAGGTCGTGGACAAATGAGATGAAGATTAACATATCAGAGTGATGGCAAGAGCAAAGTATGGAGGAGAGAAGGAACTGCCCAAGATCCAAAGCATACCACCTCATCTGTGAAACACGGTGGTGGGTGTGTTGTGGCCTTGGCATGTATGGCTGCTGAAGGTATTGGCTCTCTTATCTTCATTGATGATATAACTGCTGATGGTAGTCGCATAATGAATTCTGAAGCGTATAGACACATCCTATCTGCTCAAGTTCAAACAAATGCCTCAAAACTCATTGGCCGGTGTTTATTCTACAGCAAGACAATGATCCCAAACATACTGCTAAAGCAACAAAGGAGTTTTTCAAAGCAAAAAAATGGTAAATTCTTGAGTGGCCAAATCAATCATCTGATCTGAACCCAATTGAACATGACTTTTATATGCTGAAGAGGAAACTGAAGGGGACTAGCCCTCAAAACAAGCATAAGCTAAAGATGGCTGCAATACAGGCCTGGCAGAACATCACCAGAGAAGACACCCAGCAACTGGTGATGTCCATGAATCGCAGACTTCAAGCAGTCATTGCATGCAAAGGATATGTAACAAAATACTAAACATGACTACTTTCATTTACATGACATTGCTGTGTCCAGGGCCGGATTTAGGTGAAGAGAGGCCCTAAGCTATTTCACTTGTGAGCCCCCTCCCCCCCCAATCCCCAACCCACACGACTAGAGGACCATGACTACTCGACAGTGACAGTGTAACATTTTTAGATCCTACTGTATGTTGTCATTAAACAGTTGGTTTTAAAATACATATTGGATTCACCGCAGAGCGGGTGATGCCTTACCTGGATCGCCGTTTGAAGCTCTGGAGTGTTGGGCTTGCTTCTTCAACATCATGGAGCTGTGGTTTGCGGAGCTCCCAGCCTCGGGATGGTTGATTTTAACATCGCGGAGCCCTGGGATCCCTTTGCCGAGGGCCGCCAGTGTGAATCTCCGCCCAGCTCAGCCTGTGGACTTTGGGAGCCGCGGTCTCCGGTAGGAAGTGGCCGATTCGGAAATCCAAGCAGCTGAAAATGTTCTCCCATTTCCGACGTCGGATGGTGACCCCAAATTTCATTGTACCAATTGGTGCATGTGACAATAAGTGTCTCTTGAATTGAATGTGGAATATTAATAAAAAAATAAACTACAAATACACTAAGTGCAAAAATATTTTTTTCTCGCCTTCTTCATAGCAAAATCACCCAGAAGTTCACCAAGATCTGTTTGTCTAGGTTTGTCACTCTCAATACACAGAATGTTCATTGCAGACAACCTCTCTTGAGACATTGAGGACCTTAATTCATTTTTAATTCTTTTGAGTCTTGAAAAAGACCTCTCTCCCGAGCAGTTGGTGAGCATTAAGCTAAGAAACAGCCGCAAGATTGCTTCCACATTAGGGAAGGCCATCTGAATTGTTTCCTTGTATATTATTTGATAATGGTCTGTATGAGACAGAGAGTGCTCTCCTGTATGACTATGGCTTTGTCTCACGGACGAGTGAAAGTGCAAAAATTCATCAGTAAGTTTCAGGTCAACATCTTCTGGGTAGGCTTCCATCAACAGTTCAACACCTTGCTGAATTTCTTGTTTAGATGCGGTCGGATTAGCAAGAAAGGAAAACTTTTGTGCAACTGCACTGTACACAGTACACAGTACCTCCTCTTTTTAAATTGGTTTCAAGTGCATCTAGTATAGGAATGAAGGATTTTATCCTAAACCTATCTCTGGAAGAGAGTTTATCTAAAGCATCAGGGACCAGGTGCACCTCCATCATTTCCTTGCCATTTCCTTACTCTTTGTCTCCCTGTGACAGTTCTGTAGTTAACATGTGGCAAGGTGGCCTTTGCTTGTTGCTCAAGCTCATCAAAATCTTCTCTAATTTTGCTTACAAAATCCTGAAGTGAACTGTACAAACTTGCACAAGTATGCAATAACAGTTTGGATTTCTGAATGGCTTTGTTGACCTTGTGGAAATGACCTCGCAGACAGGTCCAAAAATGAACCATTTTCTGCAAAAGATTGTTAGCTTGAAGCCTGGTATCACCCTTCACATTAACATCAGAGTACAAATGACTGAGGGCATCAGTGACAGCGCTGTAACCTTCCAAAATAGCTTCTGTGGCTTTTGCATGCGCCTCGCACCTAGTGTATGACAAATATTTGGGCACTTTTGACTGAGGTTGCAAAAATGATTTTAGAACTGCCCATCTCTTTGTGGAGGATGTAAAGAAGGTATACATTTCATTGATAATTCCAAAACAGTTCATTGCATCAAGGCAGCAATCAACAGCCGAACGGCCTACCAAATTTAATGAGTGAGCAGCGCATGGAATAAATCTTGCAAATTAGTTTTTTTCAAGGATTTTTTGCTGCATATCCTTGTACTTACCAGCCATGTTGGCAGCATTGTCATAATACTGCCCTCGGAAGAAGAGCTCCAAATCGCAGCGGGCGTGGAACTCATTGAGGTGGGGACGGAGGGGGACAAAGGTGAGGCCTCTGCTGCGGACAGACCGTTCAGTATCTGAGAGGGGGAGGTCAGGGGAGATAGTGAACACACGGCAGGGATGGGGGTTGGGGCCAGAGGAAGGCAGGTGAGTGGACTGAGACCGAGGCGATGTCTGGTGGGGAGGCTGATGGGTGGTCAGGGGGTAGGGGGGTATGAGGACTGTAGTGTGGGTGGGGAAGAGGTGGGGTCACATGGTTTGAGGGGAATGGGGAAGACCCAGTGGAACAGCCACTGAGGTTACCAGGGTTGGAGGAACTAGCACTAGGACCCAGCGCAGTCAAACTCAGGGAAGTTGGAGACTGCAGCATGGAAACTTCAGGCCCCGTGCTGAGTCCAGGCTGCAGGTAAGGCGGCGGCTGCGGGCTGCTGGAGGGCGGTGGTGTGGCGAGGGTCAGCGGGCAAAACGTGGGAGGACCCGGTGGGCAGGAAACCAGCCCCATCAGAGACTGTGAGCAAGGTTAACTGTAGAAAGGACCATTCCGCCTATCGTAGCGGGTGGCTGCTCGTTCACCCCCACCCTTTACCCCGCCCGGAGCCTTATCTCATCTCCCCTGAAGCAGCCAGGTCGGGCACAGTCGGAGCTGGTTCTGACCTTGTTAAACTTGCAGCCGCACACCGAATCGAACACTCCTGACTGTTGAAAGGACAAGGCTCAGAAAATACGAATATGTCAAAAGTTTTATACACCTTGGTGGAGCGGGCCGAGGCCCCCCTAGATCTCGAGGCCCTAAACTTAAGCTTGTCTAGCTTATACGTAAATCCGGCCCTGGCTGTGTCCCAAACATTAGGGTGCCCTGAAATGGGGGGACTATGTATAAATAAACACTGCTGTAATTTTTACATGGTGAAACCAAAATGTATAAAAACAGCCTGTATTAAAATCTGACAATGCGCACTTTAATCACATGTGAAAACGGCTGTCTTTCGTCCCAATGGGTCTGCTTGCTGCCGTCTTGCTCGCGCTGTGAGTGATGTCCCCCCCCCCCACCTCCTCCTCCTCCTGTTATTCAAAAGACGCATCCCTCTTCCCCCGCCCCCTTCTCCCCTTGTTATTTAAAAGACGCTCCGGGGTTGCTTTCTCTCGGTGATCTCTTTCTCTCGGCTCCTCGGTCGGCTCCTCTCTCTTCCCCCCCGGCCTCTCTTCACACCCCCCCCCCCCCCGGGCATTCTTCCGCCCAGCCTTTCCCCCCCCCCCGGCCTCTCTTCCACCCACCCCGCCTCTCTTCCACCCCCCGCCTTCTCCCCCCATCCCTCTCTCCACCCCCGGCCTCTCTTCCACCCCCCTCTCCCGCCTCCCCCTCTCACTCTCCCTCCCCCCGCACCGCTCCCCTCACCTCTCCCCCCTCCCCTCATTCTCTCTCCCCCCTCCCCACTCCCCCCCGCCCAACCGTCCTGCCCTCTCCCCCCCTTCCCTCCCCCCTCCCTCTCCCTCCCTGTGTCCCCTCTCTCTCTCCCCCTGCCTCTTTCTGTTTGTGTGGAGGGTGGATAGTGTGCGTGATGCCACAGGCCCCCCCCACTTGATAACTGTTTTTTTTAAGAATTTTGCATGTCCTATCGTTTGTATCTTTCAAAACTAGCTGACATATTACATTGTCTGCTTTAATTTAGGTGCTGTGGAGCTTCCAACCACAGGGCTGCTTTAGAAATTCACGAATCCAGTGGAACTGAGATTGTATGTGAAAGCAAGTCCACTGTTTTAGGGGAAGAGGATCATCCACCATCTGATGCAGAGCAATTACAGCTTGAAGTGGCAACTGTGGGATGCAGCAGCTTTGCCACAGCAGCATCGGTTTGTGTAGATGAAGCTGACCAGGAGGACCTTGCATTTGAAGGAAGCATTAAGGAAATCAGTGAGTAGTTCAGTTTAGAGATACAGCGCGGAAACATGCCCTTCGGCCCACCGAGTCTGCACTGGCCAGCAAATCCCGCACATTAACAATCCTACACACATGGGGGATAATTTACATTTATATCAAACCAATTAACCTACAAACCTGTATGTCTTTGGAGTGTGGGAAGAAACCGAAGATCTCGGAGCAAACCTGTGCAGGTCACGGGGAAAACTGCAAACTCTGTACAAACAGCATCTGTAGTCAGGATGGAACCCAGGTCTCTAGCGTTGTAAGGCAGCAACTCTACCAAAGTGCCGCCGTGCTGCAGTTGAAGTTGACAATACAAATTCAAAATGCACCTGGATATGCTGATAACAAATGTTTGTCATTTATGTTTTAGCAATAGTTTAATTATTAAGTAAAATTAAAGAGCTAATAGTTGGGGTATTTCTTCTATACTTGCAAGGAAAAACTGTTCACATTTCAATATCAGGAATCATTTTCTACCACTGGTGCAGAGAACAATAAAAAATAAATATCTCTCCAAGGGATACTGATCTCAATCCAACTCCATTTCAGTATTCCTTTGAAACGATGAAGGACATTTTTTCTCAAGTTTTAATTTTTTTTAAGTACGTATTTTGAGCAGTAGCCTAGTAAAAAGTAAATTTTATTTTAATTATACCAACATCCAAATATTGTTTCTGAGTTATACAACTCTTCAAAATTGCATTGGTGTTACAGAGTATACTATTGGGAATTTACCTTTGTAATGTAAGACATTTTTAATACAATAGTAATAATAATTTAATAGTAAGGAATTTCTTAAGGAATTTCCCAATTGTTTAATATGGAAATCTGATTAAGAATAAAGATTTATGTTAGTGTTCTGCGGTTGATCCAAAGAAATTCCTGGCACATATGTTTTCTAATAGCTGTAAATTTTAAATAACAATATACTTCATCAAAGTTACTGCAATACCAGTAATAAGGACCTCCATTATTGTTATGTTTAAGGAAAACTAATATGATATTGGATATCAGGAGGTGCAGAGAAACTAACATTTGAAATCATGGGTTTCAAAGAGAAAACAGCCTCGCAGTGAGTTTATGTTGAATAATTAAATGTTGATGGTTCTAAATATATGTAGAATTGCATAAGTTATGCTTGTACCCAGAACTTGTTTCCGTGTCATTCATAAGGGATGTATTAACAAGAGGAGATGGATAATGTCTGATAGTTACCTTGTGATGCAAAATGTGACAGTGTTTGATATGGTGATGCACCACAACGATGTTGACAGAAAGAGGGATGAGGTCTTTCAGCTAGATTACAGGATCATAGGATAGATATTAAAAAACAATCTTTAAGGTTGGAACTTCTAGATTGAAACTACACGGTTACCAGCAGTCCTGTGGCTCGTGAATAAAAAATAGCGAGGTAGTATTTATGATGTGTGGCAGAGAAGATTTGTAGAAATGCAGGCTCTAGCATCTTGGCTCATTGGCTCTGAGATTAGAGAGTGTCCATAAACAAATAAACACATTTCTGGATGGCTAAATAGTAGGGAATTTCAACATGAATTGTGACAAAATAAATACAAAATGTGTAGATTGGTGTGTAGAATTCTTGATTCTTTTCTTTAATGCAGCAGGCCAAATGAGAAATGGACCAATTAGAACATAGAACAGTACAGCACAGGTCAGGCCCTTCACTCCACTATAGCCCTTCCTGAAAAGCTCCTTGAGAAGCTGGTGGTGAGCCACCTATAATTACGTGGCTTGCTAGACCATTCAAGAGGGCATTTTCAAGGTCAAATGAGTCTGGAGTTATCTGAAGCCAGACATTTGGACAAATATATGGAATTAAATGTTTAGGGGGATATTGATCAAATAGACAAATGGGACTAGCTCGATGTGGAAATTTGGTCAGCATGGACATGGTGGGCCGAAGGGCCTGTTTCCACGCTCTATGGCTATATGTCAAACCAGATAAGAATATTAAATTTTACAATAAATGGCGTAATTTTCCTGTGATCATTAATGACTAATTATTATCTTAAAAATTTAATATTATTAATCTCAATTTAAATACCACAGATGCCATAGTGGGTTTTGAATTGTTAGTTCAGGCTGCTGCTTTACAACCTGGTAAATTAATCACTATGCCACCATGAAACCAATAATGCAGCTGGATTTAACATATTATTAGGTAAGCCAGGCGTAAAAGTTCTCAGTGTGAAATGGCCAGGATTAGTTGACTCAAATATGATTTATCAATAGTTTAGAAACAACTGTCAGTGCCAAAGTAGTTGGAGGCATTCCAGGAGGTGAAAGCTCAGAACAAATACTTTATGTTCCTGGTTAGAGAGATGTGAGACTCTTAAATCGCGCCCTCCTAGAATATAAAAAAATGGGGCGAACAAATGAATCTTCTACGAGATAAATGAGATCTCAGTGCTGTAGATAGTATAAAGGAATGTAGACAGTGTAGGGATGAAATTATATTTAAAAAATGAAGAAGAGAGTGCCTGAAAAATACAGGCAAATAAAACCAAGGATTGGCCAAAGAAATATGTAAATGTGAAAAAGGGAACCAAAAGAACTAAGGACAATTGGAGAACAAAAGTGTGCGTGTGAGTGAGTGAGAAGCTGGAAGACATGGGATGCTGTTAATAAATACATTGTAGAAACAAAGAACTGCATATGCTGGTTGTACCAAAGAGAGACACAAAGTGCTGCAGTAACTCAGCAGTTCATGCAGCATCTCTGGAGAAAAAGGATAGATGACCTTTCAGGTAGGGACCCTTCTTCAGAGTCTGAAGAAGGGTGCCGACCCGAAAGGTCACCTATCCTTGTTCTCCAGAGATGCTGCATGAACTGCTGAGTTATGAGTGAGTCCGCTGAATTAATACATTGTGTTTACTTTCACAAATCAGTTAACTGAAAATGACATTGTAATTCAGGATGCAGTGTGAAATATTAGATGACATAAAAATAGAAATCAAGGAAATATTTTGAAGTTTTGCATCTTCAAAAATGACATAACATTTATCCCAGTTTCCCAAATCATCCCTACACTCCATACTACATGTGATATTATCTGCGGCTCTGAGCTGCCAGTTATCTGGCAGAAGATTTCTTTGTTTGCCCTATTCTTTATATCGCAGGGGGCTGAGGTTTCAGTTCAACCAGGAACATATTTGCTCTGAGCTTTTAAGTCCTGGAATGCCTCCAGCTACTCTGGCACCGAAAGCAGTTTCTAAACTATTGCCAAATCATATTTTAGGTCTAGCAATCCTGGCCTGATAGAAACAAGAGAGGATAAAGCAAAGGCTCCGATTATACTTTTCCAATCCACTCTGGTTTCAAACATGTTGTCTGGGGACCAGATATCTGCTGATGTGACACCATTAAGTAATTTGAGAACAGTTAGTCTAACATCGGTATTGGACAAATTCTTGGAAAAAACTATGGTACAATGTAGCTCATCAGTTACAAGGGCTCAAACATATCAAGAACAGCACATTTTGAAGTAGAAAATGTTAAAGTCACTAGGGTCCAAGTGAAAGCTCAATTCAAAATTAGTTCAATGGCAGGATGCAGAGGTAAAGGTTATTTGTTCTTTCAAGATTAGAATGAGTGCTGGATATCTTGTTTCTCGCACTGGTGTCACAGAGTTAGACATGAATATAGAACATGGCAGGTATACAGAAGTGGCACAGTGGTGCAGCGACAGAGTTGCTGCCTTACAGCTCCAGAGACCCAGGTCCAATCCTGACTACGGGTGCTGTCTGTACAGAATTTGTACATTCTCCCTGTGACCGCATGGTTTTTCTCCGGGCACTCTGGTTTCTTCTCACGCTCCAAGATGTACAAGAATATAGGTTAATTGGCTTCGGTAAAATTGTAAATTGTCCCTAGTGTGTAGGATAGTGCTAGTATAGAGGTTGATCGTAGGTCAGCGCAAACTCGGTTTCCGCGCTGTATTTCTAAAGTTTAAAGTGTAGGCTAGAGACTGGGATATCCTCTGGTGAGCGACTTGCCATCAAAACTTTTTTAATATCTGTAAAGTACAAATTAGATTGTAAGGAAATATGTCTCATTTGGCTGGGCATGTGCCGTTCGAATAGAATTGGTGGATGAAATAATCTCACATGAGTGGCATCAATTTTGCTATCCTGTGCATTAACTCCTTCTAGTGGTGTAATCTACAAAATTAACTGCAGCAATTTGAGAAGGTTTCTTCAACCGTGCAACCTTTGCAAACATTAAAGACAAGGATTACCATTGGAATACCACCACTTGAATATCACTCTGCCTTGACTTGGAAGTATAGGACCATAGTACATTGTGGCTGTGTGTAAATACAAGAACTGCCTGCTAAATAGCACTACCTTCACTAGACAAACATCAAGAAGTAGTTCAACACCATCATTCAAGGACAATGAGGAATGGGAAACAAAAGCCAGTGAAACCCACATTTCACAAGTGAATCAAACTAGCAACAATGCTAAGTAAAGAGGCACAGTTTAGTGTAAAAGAGAGCAGGAAATTAAACAAGAAGGCAGACTAAATGTAATGATGTGGCAGAAAAATTTAGGAACTTAATAACCTACTTTCATATTTGGATAATATAACTCGACAGTCTTCAAAAGCAATGAAGCATACAACAGTCTCAATTTTTATTAGAGGGGATTTATTTTTTAATTCAAATACAAAGTGCTGGAGGAACTCAGCGGGTCATGCAGCATCATTGGCGGGATATGAGGTAAAGGTTAAGGGAAGTGTGAAAGATACATCTTCTAGATGCGCTGGGATGCATCCTCAGTGATGTGACCTGGGGTAATTGGGTGTTTCAGGTCTTACAACATCAGACACCCTCGCCCAGGCGACCCAGCCGGGGTTGATCAAGCCCCGACTTGCGTGCCAGCAGCAACTGCCCACAGATCAACCCTCTTAATCCAAAGCCACCTAGTGGCTTTCTCTGCGGCTTCGCTTGCGGATTGAATGGCCCTCTTCTTTGCCAGCCCCGTAATGCCCAACCGGTTGAGGACTTTGCAGAGTGAGCGTCCTGCAAAGCCTCTACAGCCCACCTCCATGGGCTCAGGAAATGGATAGGCGGCCTTTTGAGTCGGACCCTTTAGACTCGAAGAAAGGTGAAACGTTGCCTTTCCATTCCCTCCACATATGTTGCCCAGCTCACTGAGTTCGTCCAGCACATTGTGTTTTCCAGCATCTTCAGTTTCTTGAGTCTCCAACTATTTTTGACTGAGATGTTGAAGAATGTATTAACATTATATGCTTTTTCTTATGTTACAAGACAGTTATTAAATTAATTTATTTCTGGATCTTTAGATATTCATTCCAAGGATGCTCAGCCAATTCATCCTGAAAGGCAGCTGGCAAATCCCAATGTTCATCTTCACCGAACAAACAGCACTGCAAGCTGGGATCTCAGAACTGAACTCCAGAGTCCAACTGCAGAAGAAGGTGATATTTCCCTTTGTTCGTTCTCCATTTTTTGTTTTTAATGTTATCTCTTAATTGTTAATGTCAACACCATCATCCTGTTTTTCATCACTTTGTCTCTGTGCTTTTTTTGTTTTTGGTTTTTTTTAATGTTGTTGGTGGTGGGAAGGATGGGCAAACCGAAAATAAACCACGACAAGCTGTGTTTGACCGGGTTTGCAGCACTGTTTCGGGTTTGCAGAACTGTTGTTAGCTCCTATTCCCAAGTTTCAATCATCTGTGATTCCATCATGTTCACTGGCTATACTGTTCATATAATCCCCACATTCCCATTAACATTCCCTCCTTCCCTTTTTTAACTACCCATCCAAACTCTAATATTCCCTTCCATTCGGTGCACTATTAGAAGTGCCTGTTTCCATGCTGTATTTTTAAAAATAAAAAGTAAAACATTTTGGATATTAGAAGTGTCAGCTGCAGAGGAAAATGACAGACTAAAAATTTGTGGAATTTGTAGAAACCCAATGAGTAAAGTAAATCACAAAATGTGGTCATTTTAACATTGAATCTGTCATGTTCCAACATCAAGAATTACAAATACCATACCAAATTACAAAAACTAACTATGACTTATTCAATGAATACATCCCACATAATATTACATTTAGTACAAAACAGACTTTATCTGTTAATTTGAAAATGTGTTTTGTGTTTTATTCAGCTTTACTAAAACTATGGAGTGCACGTATTATTCAAATAAAATGTTAAAATATTTGGTAAGAAAATTATTTGGCCCAACTTTACAAGTCTTTAAATGCTTCCCTGGAGCAAATAGGGTTGACATCATGTTTCAATTCTGGACCAACTAACTCAAGAATATTCTTCTTTCAATCCCATTTGGTTTGTGCCAAGTTAGCAAAACTAAACCAAAGCAATGACAGGCACTGCCTTTATGTTCACAGATTAGAAAGGGGGGAAATTTACCGTCATAATTCTGCTGTTATAGATATCAAGGACAAGGAAAAGCTTTGTGATGGTGTTGTTTCTGCCATCCTCATACATTCCAAGAATCAGTTAGTACTTGGTGACACAGCATAGCTGCTTATATAAAATACCAGGAGGTTGGCATCTCAAAATTAAATCTTTAAGAGAGGGAAAGGGTGATAAAATTAGAAATGTGGTGTTCCGCTTAATATTTAGGGGAATGGAGAATAAGTAACGTACAAATCTAGTCCAGAGAAATTATTTCAAATACTACCCATGGCAGCTAGTGAGCTGAAATTCAATTGTAAATTTTGGAACAGAATATTATATTGACCTTGAAGCTGTCAAATTCAGCTGGCTTACAAACATCATAGAGTATTAAACAAATGCAGCACATAAACAGTCCATTCCGCCCACCAAATCTTTGCTGACCATCAAGCATTCATTTTCACACAAAACCTACCCTACTTTATTCTCCCCATATTCTTATCAAATCTCCTGCTGGATTCTACTACTCATACACACTAAATTACAATGGCCAATTATTTTTGTTAATCTGCATGTTTTTAGGATGTGGAAGGAACAGGAGCACACAGAGGAAAGACACACAATTACACGGATAATGCGCAAACTGCACACATACAGTGCTAAATGTCAGTGGCTCCACGGATTGTGCTACTATCCTTTGCGTAGGAAAGATGTTATCCTTACTTGAGCAGAAGTGATGTCAACGTCCCATAAAAAATCATCAAAAAATTCACTCTGCTTATCACAATAAACAGTTATACTCAAAATGCGAATAGTGCAGTCAAAGCAATTGAATCCTGACTTCTGTCTAATCCTGACATTAACCGCCGATGGGAAATGTATTAAAATTGTCTTCGTTACACCTCGTATAATTCTTCTCATTCATTATTCTCTTACTGAGTATAGCAGGGAAACAGCCTGCCATGCCCACCTTGTCCAGACTGACCAAGTTGGCACTTGCCTGCATTTGGCTCGTATTCCTCTTTTATTTTGAATCTGCCTATGACCTTTGCTCGTTTTGTTCTTGCAATCTGATTTTCTTTTTCAGACTTTTCTATGTAACCGTATATACAAAATATTAACTGTTCTCTCTAAATAATTACAATTATTATGAATTATATTCTTTGCTCCTAAATGTTGCTTTCGATTTATTTGTTCTAATTTCTTATTTTATGGCATATAGATGTATAATTAGCTTGCACTTTCCAGTTAATTACTGCATTTATTTGTGAGTAAAATCACCCTTCGGTTTATATTTTTACAATTGCCATTCAGTGCTGCCATGAAGTAAATTGATTTACTCTCCCAATTGATTTACTCCCCCACATTAATCTTAGTCCCACCTGCCTGCATTTGGCCCAATCCCTCTAAACCTGTCCTATCTATTTACCTCTCTAAATGTTTCTTAAACTTTACAATATAACCTGCCTCAACTACCTCCTCTGGCAACTTGTTCCATGCATCCACCATCTATTGTGTGCAAATGTTGCTCTTGATGTTCCTATTAAATCTTTCCCCCCTCACCATAAACCTATGTCCTCTGGTTTTTGATTCCCCTACTCTGTGCAAGGACCTCTGTGCGCCTATCCGATCTATTCCTCCCATGATTTTGTACAACTCTATAGGATCACCCCTCATTCTCCTGTGCTCCAAGGAATAGAATCCTAGCCTGCTCAACCTCTCCCTATAACTCAAGCCCTCGATTCCTCGCAACATCCTCGTAAATCTTCTCTGCACCCTTTCCAGCTTGACAACATCTTTCTTATACTATTATGCCCAGAACTGAACACAATACTCTAAATGCGGCCTCTCCAACATCTTATATAACTGCAACATGACTTCCCAACGTCCATACTCAATACTCTGATGGCGGCCAATGTGCGAAAGGCCTTTTTAACCAGTGTTGCCATGAAGTAAATTAATTTTCACTCCCAATATTAGTTTAATTTATTATTGTTACGTGTACAAAGGTGCAGTGAAAAGCTTTTTTGTTGCGTGCTATCCAGTCAACAAAAAAACTGGATAGCATGCAACAAATGATTACAATTAAACCATCCACCTTGTACAGATACAGGATAAAGAGAACAACGTTTAGTGCAAGATAAAGTCTGAAGGTCTCCAATGAGGTCGATGGTCGGTCAAGACCGCTCTCTTGATGATAGGATGGTTCCTGATGGTTGCCTGAGAACAGCTGGGAAGAAACTGTCACAAATGCTTCATTAATCTACTCAGTTACCAATGTCTTTTAGGTCATTACTTGAAATCTACATTAGATTATATAACATTCTTGGGGGGAAAAAACCTCTGACTGTACGCTTCCTAAGTATTTAAAATATCCAGTTGGATATCGTCCTTAGACTCTGACAGCACCACTGGCAAACTTCCAGCAAGCTTGCTCAAATAATGACCTAGATTTTAGAGCTTGTGGTATTTCACTGTGCAAATGCCAGCAAATACAGAATTTCCACATGTCTGTGCATAAAGTCCCCGACATGCTGTCAGCTGCTTAAGGTAATTACTTGGACTGCTCTGATTCTTTGGAGAATATTACATGGGAGCACAAAATTGTGGGGATTCTCAGCAATTGTATCAGAACATAGTAAAATATAAACCAGAGACAGCAGTAGTCAAAATTACCTCTCATGTCAGCTCCCCTTTAAGTAAGATCATTACCCATTGTACCAATGACATTCACATCCTTGCCTAATCCCAACGACTCTTGGTTAATCTGTAGTCCAAATGCTTATCAGCATCTGCCTCGAATATCCTCAATAGCAGGGAAATGTATTTAATGGTATGGATTGTGGAGAAAAATACATAGTATAAAAAATTATATGTCCTAGCTCATGGAATTCTTTGATTTCATTGGACAAGAGGGCTTCAAGAGATTAAGCAAAGTGTGGGATTAGATTTTAATAGTGTTTGCTTCAAAGTTAGAAAATAAAACAGGACAGCACAACAGGCCCTTCAGCCCGCATTGTCTGTGCTGAACATGATGCCAAGACCATTTCTTATCTTGCTGCATATAATCAATATCCCTACAGCCCCTGCGTATCTATATGCCTATTCAAAAGTCTCTTAAATGCCACTATAGTGCCTGCCTCCCCCACCATCCTGAGCAGCGCTTTCCAGGCACTCGCCGCTTTCTGTGTTTTAAAAACAGTTGTCTGGACATCTCCTTTAAACATTGCCCCATTCACCTTAAAGCGATGGCCACTAGACTTTTATTGTTCTATCCTGAGAAAAAGGTTCTGACTGTCTATGCCTCTCAAAATGTTATATATGTGCCACAGGGGTCAGTGCCGGGTCTACTGTTTGTTACTTACATTAATGATTTGGATGACAATGTAGCCAACATTGTTAGTAAATTTGCAGATGACACCAAAATTGATGGTATAGTCGACAGTGAGGAGGGATATGTAAGTGCACATCGGATTCAGATTCAGATACTTTTGATTTGGATGCAGAACTAGCTTGGTGTGGTCTGTGACCAGTGGAGTTCTGCAGGGATCGGTTCTGGGACCTCTGCTGTTTTGGTATGTATGAATGAATTAGATGTAAACGTAGATGGGTTGGTTAGTAACTTTACAGAGGACACCAAGATTGCTGAGGTCGTGGACTGTGAGGAAGGCTATCAAGGTATACAGCAAGATATAGACCAGCTACTGAAATGGGTGGAGTAAATAGCGGACAGACGGAGTTTAATCTAAGTAACTGCGAGGTGTTGCACTTTGAGAGGTCAAATGTATGGGTAAATAAACAATTAATAACATGACCGTGGTGTACAGAGGGATTTTGGGGTCCAAGTTCATAACTCCCTGAAAGTGGCAACACAAGGCAACATAAGGCAAAAGGTATACTTGCTTTCATAGGTAAGGGCATTGAGTATAAGAGTCATGATGCAAGAGCCATAGGACCTTGGTTAGGCTGCATTTGGAGTATTGCGTGCAGTTCTGGTCGCCTTTTAGGAAGGATGTGAGGCTTTGGAAAGTATGGACAGGAGGTTTACCAGAATGATGCTTGGATTAGGTGGTATTGGCTACAGGCAGAAGTTGAACAGACTTGGATTGGTTTCTCTGGAATACCTGAGGTTGTGGGGACACCTGATGAAAGTAAATAAAATTATGAAAGCCATCGATAGCGTAGACAACCGGAAATTTTTTCCCAGGATAGAAAAATGAAATAACAGAGAGCATAGCTTTAAGGTGGGCAAAGTTCAAAGGAGATATGAAGGGCAACCTTTGTACACAGAGGGTGTGAAGTGCCTGGAACATGCTGCTGGGATTGGTGGTTGAGGCAGATACAATAGTGGGATTTAAGGGACTTTTGGATAGACATATGGATGTGCAGGGAATGGAGGGCTATGTATTAAGTGTGGGTAGATAAGAGATGGTCTTGGCATCATGTTTGGCACAGACATTGCAGGCCAAAGGGCCTGTTCTTGTGCTGTACTGTTCCATGTTCTATGTCCATTTCTGCCTAAAAATGGGGATAGGGATCTGGCCCAACCCTTCTTCATCACTTTGCACAACTATCATGTTTTAAGAGGCCATTGCAACCTGTGGCCACGACAAGTAACAGAAATGTTTTTGGTGACCAATATAATTATCTTTACATTTTTTAATGAATCTTGATACAATTTTCCTCATATTTTTTACATCACTTCCCTCTTTTAAAGCACCATTTACATAGTTCACCAGATTCACACTTTTCATTTACTCTCCACTGATATTTTTGCAGCTTCACTTTTTAGTTTAACTTTCTATTCCGGTAGCTTCAATGCCATCCCTCTGTGGGGTCAACCTGCATATTTTACCATCCCGTCTTCCATACTAACATCAATTGACCACCTCTACTCAGTTTTCCTACTCTGCAGGCACTGTAGTGCCTTTTGGTCGTACAGGTAAATGTTGTTCATTCAACAAGGTTTTTTTTTGTTTCAACAATCACTTTGTGCCACAGGAGGGTAAATTCTTGTCTCTCCTGTCATCCATTCCATTCCTGAACTGAAAGAAGATGCAATTTTCAGATTACCATGCCTGAGGCCTTCCTAATCTACAGCTTACCCTCTCAATCACTATCACTAATGTTACAAATGTTCTCCATCTATATCATAACTTTCTTGTGAATCATTATTTTTCTGCTTTCCCTCTCTTCCCAAAGGGTTTTCTATTTGCATGACTGCTTCACTGACTGTTCAAAGGTAAGACGTGACCTATCCTAGGATTTGGTTAATACTTCCTTTGATCATTTACATTCTAATCTTCCTCCCCTCGGAAAGGTACCATGCTTACAGTAGCTACACCTCTTGGATTACCTGTATAAAAAGAAGCAATGTGTGAAAAACCACGACCTACAAACCTCAAACTTTCACATGCAATTGAACTATAAAACAAACAAATATTTGCTAAAATAACTTTTAAAATACAATAATAAAATTGGATATGTTTTAAGATTTTTGTTTGTACTCTTTAACTGCAGCTCCACCAAAGCAAGCTGGTCTGGCTGAAGGAGAGGTTACCAGTATTGAACTACTTAGGGCTGATCCCAATATGGAACTAGGACTGAGCATCGTAGGTGGGAATGAAACTCCCTTGATCAATATTGTAATTCAGGAAGTTTATCGAGACGGCATTGTTGCAAAAGATGGAAGACTTTTTTCTGGTGACCAAATATTACAGGTAATAAACTAAAAACAGTGTTCACATGAGACATAAGAAACTGCAGATGCTATGATCTTCTTGAGCAAATCACAAAGTGCCGGAGGTACAGCAGATCAGGCAGCATCTGGGGAGGTAATGGTCAGGCGATGCTTTGGGGCTGGACCCCTCTTCAGACGGGTCCCGAAACGTCACCTATCCATTCCCTCTTTCTAGGGTCTCTGGCACCGTGAGGCAGCAGCTCTACCAGTTGTGTTATTATGCCGGCCTCTAATTATTAAAGCACTTCCGATTTTTTGACATGCAGTAGACTTGAGAACAAATGTCAAAACTAAATTAGGACTAGGAGCGGGGGTTACACAAAAAGCTGGAGAAACTCAGCGGGTGCATCAGCAACTAAGGAGCGAAGGAGATAGGCGATGTTTCAGGTCGAGACCCTTCTTCCGACTGGTCAGGGATCAGGGAAACGAGAGATATAGACAGTGATGTGGAGAGATAAAGAACAATGAATGAAAGATATGCAAAACAGTATTGATGATAAAGGAAACAGGTCATTGTAAGCTGTTTGTAGTGTGAAAATGAGAAGCTGATCCGACTTGGGTGGGGGGGGGGGGGGAGGGAGATGGAGAAGGAATGTCAGGGCCCGAGGGCTGAGGGAGAGGTGGGGAGGGGGAGGAGGCAGTCTGGGTTAACAGAATTGAGAAAATTCAATGTTTAAGCCCAGAGGATGCAGACTCCCCAAGCGGAATATGAGGTGCTGTTCCTCCAACTTACGGTTGCTCACTCTGGCCATGGAGGAGGCCCAGGACCGAGAGGTCGGATACGGAATGGGAGGGGGAGTTGAAGTGCTGAGCCACCGGGAGGTCGGGTTGGTTATTGCGGACCGAGCGGAGGTGTTCGGCGAAACGATCGCCCAGCCTCCGCTTGGTCTCACCGATGTAGATCAGCTGGCATCTGGAGCAACGGATGCAGTAGATGAGGTTGGAGGAGGTGCAGGTGAACCTCTGTCAGACTTGGAAGGACTGCTTGGGTCCCTGAAAGGAGTGGATGGGGGAGGTGAAGGGACAAGTGTAGCATCTCTTGCGGTTGCAAGGGAAAGTGCCCGGGGAAGGGATGGAGCGGGAGGGAAGGGAAGAATTGACAAGGGAGTTGCGGAGGGAGCGGTCTTTGCGGAAGGCAGACAGGGGGGGAGATGGGAAGATGTGGCGAGTGGAGGGGTCACGCTGGAGGTGGCGAAACTGGCGGAGGACTATCTGTTGTATGCGCTGGTTGGTGGGGTGAAAGGTGAGGACCAGGGGGACTCTGCCCTTGTTGTGAGTGGGGGAATGGGGAGAGAGGGCAGTGTTGCGGGGTATGGAGGAGACCCTGGTGCGAGCCTCATCTATAGTGGGGGAGGGGAAACCCCGTTCTCTGAAGAACGAGGACATTTGTGATGACCTGGTGTGGAACACCTCATCCTGGGAGCAGATGCGGCGTAGACGGAGGAATTGGGAATAGGGGATGGAGTCCTTACAGGAAGCAGGGTTCGAGGAAGGACTGGGAGCCTAAGCTTAAAGGATACATTTGCAATAATAGAGCATGTGTTAACTAATATGAAGGAATTATCTTCTGAGGAGAAATATGGTAGCCTGGGCCATAAAGGAGCACTTATCAAAGCATATAACATTTTTACAGAGTTTGATAAGATAGATGAACGGATTATGCATTTCTTTTTCCTGTCTAATACCATGTGTTTGTCTCAAAAGAAGGGGTTGGCCTTTGGCTATTAAAGAATGAGATGACAAGAAATGTTTCACCCTGACAGTGGTGGATCTTTGAAATTCTCTGCACAAGGCACTGCTGCATTTATTAAGGTGCACTAGAATGTCGAGCCATTTGTTCCCTGTTGCAGAGATGCTTTATGCCCTGAAACAATGGTGCACTACTGTCTCTACTTTGTTCCAGATTAATGGTGTTGACATCAGCAATGTACCTCACAACTACGCCAGAGCAGTGCTTTTGCGGCCCTGCTCCACTCTACTGCTCATGGTTCTGCGGGAAAGGCGATTCAGTGGATTAACACATTTCCACCCTGACAACAGCTCTGCACGAGAAGATGGCTTTCATGTGACATTGCTCAAAAGAGAATCCAGCGAGCAACTTGGCATTAAACTAGTTCGTAGACTAGATGAGGCAGGCATCTTTGTCCTGGACCTTCTGGAAGGTGGTCTGGCCGCCCAGGATGGGAGATTGTGCAGCAATGATCGGGTGCTTGCAATAAATGGCCATGACCTGAAGCATGGGACACCTGAACTAGCTGCTCAAATTATCCAGGTACAGTTCTTTCACTGCAGTCAATATGTTGCTGTATTTTTTAAACTTTTGAGGTAAAGCTGCTTTCATGTTTTCTATCAGTACATTTTTTATTTTCATGCTTTTCAGGGCAGTGGTGAGAGAGTTCACTTCATAATCTCCAGAACAACAAAGAAGCAGTTCTCCAATGTTATTCGAGAATTGGGATCACAGATAAGTCAGCAACATCCTAACCAGTTCACACACCTCATGCCCCTTATCAAATCTAATACTCACAAGGTAAGTGGGTACCATAAATACGCAATGATTTTCACTGAAATGCATGGTTTACATTGCTTGAGCCCACTAGGAGCCTAGTAGTCAGCTTTGAATCAGTGAACTTCTGAAATTTAAAAGTAGAAACAAAGAACTGCAGATGCTGGTTTATACCAAAGGTATTGGAGTAAATCAGCGGGGGAGGCAGCATCTCTGGAGAAAGGAGATGGGTAACATTTCGGGTTAGGACAGTCTGAAGAATGGTCCCGACCTGAAACGTCACCCATCCTTTACCTCCAGAGATGCTTGCTACCTGACTCGCTGAGTTACTCCAGCACTTTGTGTCTAAGATCTTAAATTTTCTCAGACTTCATATTCGCAAGAACGCATTCAAAAGATGCTTGATTTTCTATTACATTGATTATTTACTGTTTTAATCAGCAATATAATTATTCTTCAGTTACTAATAATCATTTAGAAAACCTTAATATATTTTTCATTGTTATCATTTAAAATATGTATGATTGATGTTAAAGTAAATGCAGGGTAGCGGAAACAAAATCCAAACGACATAAGTTTAAGATTAGAGGGGCAACATTTAATAGGAACCTAGGGTCAACTTTTTCACTCAGTGAGTGGCATATATATGGCATGAGCTGCCAGAGGAGGTAGTTGAGGCAGGTACTATTACAACATTTAAAAGACACTTGAACAGGTACATGGATAGGAAATGTTTAAAGGGATATGGGCTAAGCAGGAATCGGATTAGTTTAAATGGGGCGTCTTGGTCGACATGGATGATAGGGCCAAGGGGCATGTTTCTGTGCTGTACAATTATTCATGAATAATACAAAAAACATGGATAATAAAATATACTGTAAAATGTATTAAAGGATATCAAACATGTTGCAGTGCTCTGAGCTGCAGCGCGGCAGCCTATACTCAGGCCAGAGTGATCAGAGGATTGGGACCAGGGCAACCACTGAAAAATAATCTCGATGATTATACGTAGATCTGCGATGAATTGTGGAATCGCCACTTTATTCTTGAACATTAATCCTGGTCACAATGTGTGTTGCCTAATGTCATTTTAAATTAATAGAACTTTTATTACATGTTGTCAGCCTCATGAACTTCCTAGGAATCATATAAAATGGATTTATAGCTGGGATTCCACAGCAGTGCTCTGACCCTTTGCAGGGAAATGGCAAATGAACTAGCTGTTTTTGTTAATGTATAGGGCCTGTTCCACTGTACGAGTTAATTCAAGAGTTCCCCCGAGTTTCCCCTGATTCGAACTCGAGAATTACGTCAATAGCCGCTCGTAGGTACTCAGGGTTCTCGTGGACATTTTTCAACATGCTGAAAAATCTTCACGAGTCTTCACGAGCTTACCGCGTTTCCCAAGTACCTGCCGTTAGCATAAGGAGCCGCTAAGAGACGTCCCGAGCTCCGATGTACCCGCTACGTACATTCTACGTGCTTACCACGAGTTTGATTTTTTCTTTAAACTTGGGATAGCTCTTGAATTACCTCGTACAGTGGGACAGGCCCATTAGGAGAAATGAATACAACAGCTTCACTGGCAAAGTTAAAGAAATGCGATGAGGAGCATTTTCAATGGAGGAGACAGACCACTCTGTGTCGGAATGGGAAAGAGAATTAAAGTGTTCAGCAACTGGGAGATCAGGTTGGTTCAGGCGGGCTGAGCGAAGGTGTTCCGCAAAACGATCACCCTGTTTGCGTTTGGTCTCGTCGATGTATAATAGTCCAAATCTTGAACAACGGATACAGTAGATGAGGTTGGAGGAGGTGCAAGTGAACCTCTGCCTAACCTGAAAGGACTGTCGGGGTCCCTGGACAGAGTTGAGGGAGGAGGTATAGCGGCAGATGTTGCATCTTCTGTGGTTGCAGGGTAAGGTACCTGGGGAGGGGGTGGTTTGGGTGGAAAGGGATGAGTTAAGCAGAGAGTTGCGGAGGGAATGTTCTCTGCAGAAGGCGGAGGATCCCTTCTCCTGTCTCCACCGGTCCCACTCATCTTGGATTCCCCAGAACGGCCTTCTTCCCTCTCTGGACCTCTTTATTTCTAACTGCCGGCATGACATCAACCATCTCACTTTTTCCACTTCCGTAACCTACTCCATATTCACCCCCTCTGAATGTGCAGCCCTCCGCTCACTCCGCAGCAACCCTGACATTATAGTCAAACCCGCCGACAAGGAAGGTGCTGTGGTAGTCTGGCATGCTAACCTCTACCGGGCTGAGGCCAGGCAACAACTCTCAGACACCTCCTCCTTGGACCATGATCCCACACGAGCACCAGGCCTTAATCTCAAACACCATTACTGATTTCATCAGTTCTGGCTGTATGCCTTCCACAGCCTCCAACCTTATCGTTTCCAAGCCCCGCTCAGCCCGTTTTTACCTTCTCCCCGAAATCCACAAACACAACTGCCCTGGCAGGCCCATTGTTTCTGTCTGCTTCTGTCCCACGGAAATGATTTTCACGTACCTCGACTCTATCCTATTCCCCCTGGTCCAATCTCTCCAAACTTGTGTCCAAGATACCTCACATGCCCTTCACCTCTTCAATGACCTGCTTTCCGAGCCCCCACGCCCTCATCTTTACTATGGATGTTCAGCAACCCTACACCTCCATCCCCCACCAGGAAGGCCTTAAAGCCCTCCGTTTCTTCCTCGACCGCTGAACCATCCAATTTCCCTCTACTAACACGCTACTCAGCCTGGTCCTCACCCTCAACAACTTCTCCTTTGACTCCTCCCATGTACTTCAAGTCCAAGGCGTAGCTATGGACACCCGCAAGGGCCCCAGCTATGCCTGCTGCTTTGTAGGCTGCATTGAACAATGCCTGTTCCTGGCGTACACTGGCCCTATCCCCAAACTCTATCTCTGTTACATTGATGACTGCATCGGTGCTACCTCCTGCACCCATGCAGAACTCAGGGATTTCATCAACTTCACCACCAATTTTCATCCTGCACTTAAATTTACTTGGACCATCTCCGACAACTCCCTCTCCTTTCTTGATTTCAGTGTCTCCATCACAAGAAATAGACCGTTGACTGATGTCTATTACAAACCCACTGGCTCCCACAACTATCACAACTACACTTCTTCCCACCCTGCTTCCTGCAAAGACTCTATCCCCTACTCCCAATTTCTCCGTCTACGCCGCATCTACGCCCAAGATGAGGTGTTCCATACTGGAACATCCGAGATGTCCTCATTCTTTAGGGAATGGGTGTTCCCCTTTCCCATCATAGGTGAGACCCCCACTCGTGTCTGCTCGGTATCCCGCAGCTCCACCCTTGTTCCTCCTCCCCCTATTGACAACAGAGACAGTCCCCCTAGTCCTTACCTTCCACCCCATCAGCTATTGCATACAACACATAATCTTCCGAAATTTCCACCATCTCCAAAGGGATCCCACCACTACCCACATTTTCCCATCTCCACCCCTGTCAGCCTTCCGCAGAGACCGTTCCCTCTTCAACTCCCTGATTAACTCATCCCTTCCCACCCAACCCACCCCCTCCCCAGGTACCTTCCCCTGCAACTGCAGAAGATACACCTATCGCTATACCTTCTCCCTTAACTCTGTCCGGGGACCCCGACAGCCCTTTCAGGTTAGGCAGAGGTTCACTTGCCCCTCCTCCAACCTCATCTACTGTATTCGTTGTTCAAGATATAGACTCTTATACATTGGCTAGACCAATCGCAGACTGGGCGATCGTTTCGCGGTACACGTTCGCTCAACCCATCCTGAACTTACCTGATCTCCCGGTTGCTGAACACTCCACAGACCTTCACAGACCTTTCTGTCCTCGGTCTCCTCCATTGTCAGAGTGAGGCTAAATGCAAATTGCAGGAACAACATCTCATATTTCACTTGGGCAGCTTAGAACCCAGTGGTATGAATGTTGATTTCGCTCACTGCAGGTAGCCCCGACATTCCCTCTATCTCTAGCTCTCCCCCACCCAAGTTGCACTAGTCTCTCATTTTCACTCTACAACAGCCTTTATCCTTTATCATCGTTACTTTTTTGCATATCTTTCATTCATTGTTCTATATCTCTCCACATCACCGTCTATATCTCTCGTTTCCCTTAACCCTAACCTGTCTGAAGGGTCTCGACCCGAAACGTCACCCATTTCTTCTCTCCAGAGATGCTGCCTCTCCCGCTGAGTTACTCCAGCTTTTTGTGTATCTTCGGTTTAAACCAGCATCTGCAGCATCTGCTTACACACTCCTCTTTAGGGTTCCTATTAAATCTTTCCCCTCTCATCTTAAGCCTATGTCCTCCTGTTCTTGATTCCCCTACTCGGGGTAAAAGACACTGTGCATTCACCTTTTCTATTCCTCATGATCTTATATACCTCTACACCTCTCACCCTCTTGTGCTCCAAGCAATAAAGTCCGAACTTGCCAAACCTCTCCCCATAGCTCAGGCCCTTGAAGTTCTGGAACATCCTTATAAATCTTCTCTGCACTCTTCCCAGCTTAATGTCATGGCTGGAGTGAGAAAATTGGCCAAGGACCCACAATGATTCATAAACGACAATCACATTTTAAAATTAAGGTATTGCTGGATCAGAGGATAACATCTTAGAATGAATGGCAGTCAAATTGTCTGCTGAGATTGTGAATGACATGGTTCAATTTCAGCAGTTAGGATAAAGATGGCGCCTGGGAACCATCTTTCTCTTAATACCTTCAGTCTTCACAATATGCAGTTGAAAGTTCTGTTGATTGATGGCCAAGCAGTGTACCATGTCAATATATGGTTCAACAGAAGTAAACTAAACTGTGTGTCAGCGTGCCCAACATATGTTCCGACATCATCAACAAAGAACAGGAGTAAGTGCAAGGATAAATCCTTTTGAGTCTTCTGGAGCTAGTAGCAGATGTGAGCTAGTAGCAGACATGAAGGAAGACATTCCTGATAATATTCGAGCCATAACTGGAACCACACAGGAATAGAATTAGAAACTAGAAAGGGTAGTCCCAGCCAAATCAGACAACAGAGGTGAATTAAACACAAAATGCAGGAATAACTCAGTGTGACAGGTAAAATTGCTGGAAGGAATGGATATGTGACGAGAGGTATTGGGGAAGGATGATGTGTGCTCAATTTGTCAAGTGCTGTGGTCTAACCATGATAAGGAGGGCTAGTCTCCCACAATCACAAAGAATTTCATCTTTGATCGACCAAATTTGAGGTTAGTGAATCAAAAGGTGATGAAATCAGCTCCAATAAAAATAATTTTGTAATCCTTATAATTGTGTCTGTTGCAGCATCATTTTGATAAATTCTCAATTTAATATCTTGAATGTATTTTTACCTATTTCCTCAGGACCTGTCCCAATGCATCATTTGTCAAGAAAAGCAGATCACTGTAAAGAAAGAGCCTCATGAGTCTTTAGGAATGACCGTAGCCGGAGGACGGGGCAGCAAAAATGGCGAGTTGCCAATATTTGTCACCAGTGTCCAGCCACATGGCTGCCTTTGCAGAGAAGGGCGGATCAAACGTGGTAAGACTACACCAGTGGTTCTTAACCTGGGGGTCGTGACCCCCTATGGGGGTCGTTTGGGGCTTTGCCGGGGGTCATGAAGGGGACACAAATAACATATCAATTTGTTGAGGCCATGTTTAGGAACCTAACAAAGGTACATACCACATACAGTATTTTGTTCGCGTATGCGCACACTGGTGCCAAAAAGGTTAAGAACCACTGGACTACACAATGAGCAGAGCCTCACAGGGTTTATTGTGATTTTCATTTGTGCGCCTACATTTTAAAGAGCAATTTGCTTTCCTCATGCAGGCTTGGGTCTGGCCTACATGTGACTATAAACGTAAACGTCTGGTTGGTTCTCAAATACTGTTAAGTTGACTAGAAATTCACTCGATTGTGCTATTACTGTTACTTTCAAACAGAGAAGGAATTCTTTTGTTATCACCTCTTCCCCAGCAAACCATGGGCCATTATTGGCCCCACCCTTCCTTGGTCATCTGCTGTCGGCCCTGCTTTGTTCTGGCCGTTTCTTACCTCCAGTTCTCTACTTTCAGTCTGAAGAAGGGTCCCAACCAGAAATTTCACCCATCCTTTTTCTCCAGAGATGCTGCCTGACTCGCTGAGTTACTCCAGCACTTTGTGTCTATCTTCAGAGAAGGAATACAATGGATTCAGATAGACATAGTAAAGTTACTGCCAGCCCAGTAAACTTTTCAAAATTCTCCTCACAAACATCTAGATTTGTGTTTAAATTGGAAGAGCGGACCCACAGGCTAGTTAAGCTCATTGTATCATACCTTACAATCTGTGATCTACACAGCAGAGTTTTTATGGGTGTGTTTTGCAGATAGTAGATGTTGATATTGTCATCTTTCAGTGTTTGATGGGAACCTGGAATTGTCGTGGGTTGAAGCGAAGGGACTATTGAACTCTTGGCATAATGCAAGTGGTATGGAAGATATTGGATACATAATCGAAAATGTTATAACTGAATACAATAGACAATACACAATAGGTGCAGGAGTAGGCCATTCGGCCCTTCGAGCCAGCACCGCCATTCACTGTGATCATCCACATTCAGTACCCCGTTCCTGCCTTCTCACCACATCCCCTGACTCCGCTATCTTTAAGTGCTCTAGCTAACTCTCTCTCGAAAGCATCCAGAGAATTGGCCTCCACTACCTTCTGAGGCAGAGAATTCCACAGACTCACAACTCTGTAGGTGAAAAGGTTTTCGGCATCTCCGTTCTAAATGGTCTATCCCTTATTCTTAAGCTGTGGCCCCTGGTTCTGGACTCCACCAACATCGGGAACATGTTTCCTGCCTCTAGCGTGTCCAATCCCTTAATAATCTTATATGTTTCAATAAAATCCCCTCTCATCCTAAATTCCAGAGTATACAAGCCCAGCCGCTCCATTCTATCAACATATGACAGTCCCGCCATCCAGGGAATTAACCTTGTGAACCTACGCTGCACTCCCTCAATAGCAAGAATTCTATCTATCTTTCAATTACAAAATTGAGTGTATAGGGCCAGTGGTCCATGGGGTAAATGCAAATGGTATTTTCTGCTCTGCTTGCAAATTCATTACCAAGTGATGTGTGACTGGTTCTATAATCTGTTTAGAAGATGGAACTGTACAGCATGAGGACAGGCTTTTTGGTCCAAGATCTTTGTTCTGACCATGATGCCACTTTAAAATTTACATCTGCCTGCATGTGATCTATGTCCCTCCATTCCCCTCTCATCCTTCTAAATTCCAGAGTATACAAGTCCCATGTGCGGACGTGGCGTCAAAGGACGAAAAGCCGAAGCAAAGAAGTGGAAGCCAAATAACCGAATGTAAACTAAGCCGAAAAGCCAACTAACCGAAAGGGCGAGACGCCTAAAAGCAAACTCACCAAAAGGCCGCTATGCCGAAACGCCAATCACCAAAAGGCTGCGTCGCCTACAAGCCAACTCACCGAAAGGCCGCTCTCCCGAAATGTCAAATAACAGACATGACGTCGCCGGGGGGGGGGGGGGGGGGGGGGACTTGTCAGCGATTGGTCCAGACCCCCGCGTCCATCACATCACTGTCCGATGGAGACGGGAGGGTGGGGGTCATTTTCCCACACAAGCCATAGGTGACTGGGCAATCTGAACCCAAGCACCAAGTTGTAAGCGGCCGAAGGAGTGCATCCCTCAGGACAGCCCCCACTCTCTCATGACCATGGCTGCCCACCGCCTTATCTTCCCATTGAGGTCGCACTGTGACGGGCTGTGCATCGACAGCGCTGGGTGGAACAGAGCTGTGGGGCAGGCTGGTCCCTCCGCCCACCCAGCGTCACTGACTGCGATGCACCGCCATCGGACCCCAACCCCCACACCAGTGTGATTCACCCCCCGACCCACACATGGGGTGATTCACCCCCGACACCCACACCAGGTGATTCACCCTCCACCGCGGCCGCGGGGACAGCTCGGCGCATTGGCAACCATAGTAGCAATGTTACCAAATTTTGAGATTTAAAAAATCAAGTCTGCAATTTATTCCATCAGATAAAGCATAAAAAGAGGTTTAATTTGACACCTAATTCACTTTCATATCTTCAGTATTAAGAAAGTTATGGCCATTTTCATACTCGGAAATTAGCATCTTGTTCCCCATTGCCTTTCAATTGACTTAACTCAAAAGCTGTGACCTGGAACAATTAAAAGCCCATAACTTTCTTAAAAAATTAAGAGAACTCAATGAAATTTTCAGTTATTATAGATTGAAGCATTCTGAAACAAATATGAAACAATCTTACTTGGATGACCTGAAATTAAACCATATAATTAGTTAGTTATCTAATTGTAGCTAATTACAAAATTCAATGAGTAGATCGAAACATCTATCCATTTCTTAAGAAAAGATAAGCTTTTTTTAAATTGCCTCAGTGTCCAAATAACATTCACACCATAATCCACAATATAACATAATTTTTAAATCTAATTTTCATGAATTTCTAGGCCAAATGGAAAGAATTTAGTGTTTAATGCCTGTAAATTAATGGCCATTTAAATCAACTAGCGAGTGGGTTTTAGTGGAATGCGGTGGATTGGAACGTTGCGGTTTGCGGTGAAGTCGGGAGGAAAAATACTGTTGGTTCATACATTTTTTTGGACCCAATTTCGCAACATGAAAATGTGCTTAAAGCCTCCCTAAAAACCAACTTTTAATATAAAAATAAACTGTGTACCTTTTTTTCTCCCCTACGCAAAATCCTTCCCGTTGTCGGCTCACGGCTTTTGAAGGTAATTTTTAAATTACTCTAGTTAATAAATAATATAGCGTAATTTAAAAATACCTTCATGAATATTAGAGCAAGGTCTATGATCAATGGAAAAAAAGATCTTACTTAACGGAAAGAAAACAAATATCAATCTCTTTGAATCGCTGCCATCAAAAAGCTGAAAAAGAACATTACATATTGAAAAGGAAGGTATTACTGTGTTTAAGCAATAAATAAAACCTCCTTCTACTTGTCGAGGGGGGGGGGGGGGGGGGAGATAAAATTGTTCATTGTCATGCACGCTCATCGGCACGCCAGGGAATTTGTGTCCCCCCCCCCATGTTTTAAAAGCGATTTACTATGGCTGCCAATGCCCTGAGCCGTCTGTCTCCGCGGCCGGGGTGGGGGGGTGAATCACCCCGTGTGTGGGTCTGGGCCGGGGGGGGTGAATCACCCTGGTGTGGGGGCTGGGGTCTGAATGGCGGTGCATCGCGGTAAGTGACTCTGGGTGGGCGGAGGGACCAGCCTGTCCCACACCTCTGCTCCACCCGGCGCTGCCGACCGGCTGCCGCTTACAACTTGGTGCTCGGGTTCAGAGTGCCCAGTCACCTATGGCTTGTGTGCGGAAAATGACCCCACCCTCCCGTCTCCAGCGGCCAGGGATGTGATGGACCAATCGCTGACAAGTCCTGCCCCCCCAGCGACGTCATGTCCGTTATTTGACTTTTCGGCAGAGAGGCCATTTGGTGAGTTGGCTTGTAGGCGACGCAGCCTTTCGGTGAGTTGGCGTTTCGGCATAGCGGCCTTTCGATGAGTTTGCTTTTCGGCTTCGTTTCCGTTCGGTTATTTGCCATCCACTTCTTTGCTTCGGCTTCTCATCCTTCGATGCCACGTCCCGGTACCTACAAGCCCAGCCACTCCATTCTATTAATACTCCAGGTGTGCTCTCACTAGGGCGCTGTACAACTGCAGAAAGACCTCTTTGCTCCTATACTCAACTCCTCTTGGTATGATGGCTAACATGCCATAAACTTCACTGCCTGCTGTACCTGCATGCTTACTTTCAGTGAGTGATGAACAAGGACCCCCAGATCTCTTTGTACTTCCCCTTATCCCAACCTGACACCATTCAGATAATAATCTGCCTTCCTGTTTTTGCCACATTGAACTGCATCTGCCATGCATCCGCCCACTCACCCAACCTGTCCAAGTCACCCTGCATCCTCATAATATCCTCCTCACAGTTCACACTGCCACCCAGCTTTGTGTCATTTGCAAATTTACTAATGTTACTCTGACTCCCTTCATCTAAATAATTGATGTATATTGTAAATAGCTGCGGTCCCAGCACCGGGCCTTGCGGTACCCCACTAGTCACTGCCTGCCATTCTGAAAGCGACCCGTTAATCCCTACTCTTTGTTTCTTGTCTGCCAAACAATTTTCTATCCGTCAATACCCTACCCCCAATACCACGTGCTCTAAATTTTCCCACTAATCTCCTATGTGGGACCTTATCAAATGCTTTCGGAAAGTCCAAGTGCACTACATCCACTGGCTCTCCCTTGTCCATTTTCCTAGTTACATCCTCAAAAAATTCCAGATTAGTCAAGCATGATTTCCCCTTCGTAAATCCATCCTGACTCAGACCGATCCTGTTACTGCTATCCAAATGTGCCGCTATTTCATCTTTTATAATTGCCTCCAGCATCTTCCCCATCACTGATGTCAAGCTAACTGGTCTATAATTCCCTGTTTTCTCTCTCCCGCCTTTCTTAAAAAGTGGGATAACTTTAGCTACCCTCCAATCCACAGGAACTGATCCTGAATCAAGAGACCATTGGAAAATGATCACCAATGCGTCCACAATTTCTAGAGCCACTTCCTTAAGTACGCTGGGATGCAGACCATCAGGCCCTGGGGATTTATCATCCTTCAGTCCCATTAGTCTACCCAACACTATTTCCTGCCTAATGTGAATTTCCATCAGACCGCATGCGTTTTTTCAAGATGCTCCAGTTTCCTCCCATACACAACGACATGCAGGTTTGTAATTTAATTGGCCTCCGTTAATTGTCCTTAATGTGTAGGATAGAAGTAGCGTCGGAGTGGACTCGGTGGGTCAAATGGCCTGTTTATACCGTGTGCGGACATGGCGCCGACGGACGAGAGGCCGAAGCAAAGATGTCGAAGCCAAAGAACCGAATAGAAACGAGGCCGAAACACCAATAAACTGAAAGAGGCTGAAGACGAAACGCCTAATAACCGAAAGGATGGGACACCTAAATGCAAACTAACAGAAAGGGCGGGACGCGTAAAAGCCAATGAACCGAAAAGCCGTGTCGTCTAAAAACGAACTTACCGAATGGCCGCTTTGTCGAAATGCCACCTACCTGAAAGGCGGCGTCGCCTACAGGCCAAAGGACCGACTGCCGCTCAACAGAAAAGTCCAATAACGGACATGACGTTGCCGGGGGGGGCGGGACTTGTCAGTGTTTGTCCAGACCCCCGCGTCCATTACATCACTGTGAAGGCAAGAACATTATCCCAAACCTCTGCTCCACCCAACTGCAGCCCGCGGAGGGTGGCCGTGGGAGAGTGGGGGCTGTACACCTTCGGCCGCTTTCAACTTGGTGCATGGGTTCAGATTGCCCAGTCACCTATGGCTTGTGTGGGAAAATGAACCCCATGCTCCCGTCTCCCCCTTCTCTCTCCCCTCTTCTTTCTCTCCCCCCTCTGTCTCCCTTCTCTCTCTCCCTTCTCTCTCATCCTCTCTCTTCCCTCTTCTCTCTCCTCCTCTCTCTCTCTCCACTTCTCTCTCTCCTTCTCTCTCTCCACTCTTCTCTCTCTCCTCTCTCTTCCCTGTCTCTCTCACCCACTCTCCCTCCCTTCTCTCTCCCTCCCTTCTCCCTCCCTTCTCTCTCTCTCCCCCTTCTCTCTCTCCCCCTTCTCTCCCCTCCCCCCCTCTCTCCTCTCTTTCCCCTTCTCGCCCCCTTCTCTCTTTCCTCCATCTCCACCCGCGGGAGCGTCCCACAGTCACTGACCGCGATGCACCGCCAACGGACCCCAACCTCCACGCCAGGGTGATTCACCCCCCCCCCCCCCGACCCCCGGACACCGAAGTAAAATTAACTGGCGTATATCACGTATTACATGTATAAATCGTTCTTACATTCGGGAACATTTGTTTTAGCCAGTGATTTGGGACAATGTTCATGCCTTCACAGTGATGTGATGGACGCGGGAGTCTGGACCAATCGCTGACAAGTCCCACTCCCCGGCAACGTCATGTCCGTTATTGGACCTTTCTGTTGAGCGGTAGTCGGTCCTTTGACCTGTAGGCGACGCCGCCTTTCGGGTAGGTGGCGTTTCGACAGAGTGGCCATTCGGTAAGTTTGCTTTTAGGCGACGCAGCTTTTCGGTCCGTTGGCTTTTAGGCGTCCCACCCTTTCTGTTAGTTTGCATTTAGGCGTCCCATCCTTTTGGTTAGTAGGCGTTCCGTCTTCGGACTCTTTCGGTTTATTGCCGTTTTGGCCTCGTTTCCATTCGGTTCTTTGGATTCGACTTCTTTGCTTCGGCTTCTTGTCTGTCAGCTCCACATCCGGGTACCTGTTTACACACTGTACCTAAACTAAACTAAAATAGTAAGATTAAACGAGAACTTACCAGTTTGAAGTTTGATGTTTATTTTATGAGGAGTTACGATGAGGGATTACATGAAGAAGCCCCACCAGGCACACACGCGTCATACTTCAAAGCAGCGGCGTGAAAACACAGAAACTATAGTCGAAGTGATGTAGTAAGACTCAGAAGACTAGAACTACCAGATGATCTTTGCGATTATGAGGGCAGGGAGCGGAGGGCACATAATCCCTCATCGTAACTCCTCATAAAATAAACATCAAACTTCAAACTGGTAAGTTCTCGTTTAATCTTACTATTTTACTTCGGAGTCACGTGAGTGACTACGTGAAGATTTCAAAGCTCTGTGATTTCATGCCGTAGATCCATTCCATACGACACACTGCTTCAGTTGACACAGTAGTGAATAAATAATGTATTGAACATTGCTTCAAATTATACAATAATCATTTTTAATAATAATAACAAACAAAACAGTAATAACCCCTCTGTCCCAGGGGGAAATTACAAATGCAATTTAGAAAGAAAAATAAATCAAACCGAACTCCAAACAGCATGCCCAAAACCTTGCACTGTCAGGACAGGTTTATCATAAAATTTGGAGAAGGTCGCCTCCGTAGACCATCCTGCGGCCACGAGGATTTGGTCTAGAGGCATGTCCTGTGCCTTCGCTGCGGATGTTGATGCCGCCCTGGTGGAGTGAGATTTAAACACACGAGTGTCTACTTCAGCACAATCCAAAACCTGTTTTAACCATCTAGAAATAGTTTGTACTGACACCTTTTTATGAGTTTTTTTGTGGCTGATGAGCATTGCTGTCTCAGAGCCTCTAAGACTCTTAGTTACCTCAATATATTGATTCAGGTGCTTGACTACACATAACATTTGGTCAACAGGGTATGCTTTAAAGCTTATTTTGGTTACGGCCATTCCTGGCCTGCTTTGTTTGATTAAATCATACTCATAAAAAGGAAATGTTATCTGCAGACGAGTACATACTATCTAGTAGTAGCTTTTGCAATGTTTGAAATTGTTGCGCTGATACTAGCGCCATGAGCATAACCACTTTAAGTGTTAATTTCTGAAAAGACAGTGACGTAATTGGAGCCCATTGCCGAAGCAGTGTGAGAACTATACTGACATCCCAGATATCTGTATATCTAGGCTTGGGAGGTTCTTGTTAAAGATTCCTCTCATGAATCGGGATACTAACAGATGAGACCCGATAGATTGTTGTTCTGAAAACTGCCCTAAATAGGAGGAGAAAGCACTCCGAGCACTATTAATGGCACTATAGCTCAAGTGTTCATCAAAATACAATGTAGCAAGGAACTCCAATACATCCGGTATGCTTGCAGTATGATAAGATATATCTGACTGCAAGCAAAACATCTCCCATTTCTTAATATGAGACACATATTGTTTTTTAGTGCTATCTCTCCAAGCTGCAGTTATCACATCCATGGTCCTACTCCACAGTCCAAACGCTTGGAACGGTCTGGTCAGAACCTGCAGATTATTAAATTAATCCGATCGTGTAACGGATTACTTTCTCCGGTTACTGGATGCACCAACAAATTACTGCAGTTGGGGATACCATGAATGGCTGAGTCATCATTCTCAACACTAATGGGAACCATGGCTGTGTAGGCCAATCCGGAACCACCAAAACGCCTGCGGCGGAGTCCTGCTCTATTTTGGTGAGACATTGCCTAATGAGGCAGAATGGGGGGGAAAGCGTAAAAGAACATATGTCCCCAATGTAGCGAGAATGCATCCACCGCTACTGCTCCTGGATCTGGTTCCCACAAAACTTATTTAGGCAACTGGTGATTTAGCCTGGATGCAAACAGATCAATATCTGGCAATCCATAGCGGCTGACAATCATCTTAAAAATATCAGGATTTAGCATCCATTCTATGTTGTTATTAAATTTTCGTGACCTGTTGTCTGCCACCACATTATCTCTACCTGGTATGTAGATAGCTGAGACCCAGATATTTCTGGAAATACACCAGTCCCAAATGAGGTTAGCCAGTTTATCACATGATACTGACCGTATTCCTCCCATGTGATTGATATAGGCAACAACCGTGGTATTGTCAATCTGGAGCTGAACATGTAAATTATTCATTGCTGAACAATAAGCTTTTAATCCATAGAATTCACACATCAATTCTAAGTAATTTATACCATGCCTGTGCAGGATTAAATCCTCTTGCACACTCCATCTACCACCACAGCTAGACTCGCTGTCCGTGGCTCCCCATCCCAAAGCACTCACATCTGTTTGTAAAACCATTGAAGGTTGTTGAACCAAAATGTTTTTGGTAGTTTGTACAATATTGATGATCCACCATTGTAATTCGGTGATGGCTTTGGCTGGCAACTGCATAGGTCTATCAAAATGGCCTGCATGTTCTTTAAGTGCTTGTTCTCTAGCTCGTTGCAGACTTTGATAGTGCAGGGGTCCAAACTCCACTGCAGGGAAAGCCGCCACCAATTTACCAATAACACTGGCTACTTCCCGGATGGAGGGTTGTGTTTTTCAGCAAGACTGGTACAGACCTCCCTGATTTTAACAGCCTTGGCTGTCGGCAAAGTCACTGGCATATCAACTGAAGCAATGACAAACCCCAAATAATCAATTTTTTGGGATGGCTCTAACTTGGATTTTGTTGAATGGACAAGAAACCCTAACCTCTCAAACAGATGTTTGGTTGCTGAAACCGACTCCTCAGCTGTTTCCTGAGTGTTGCTTATAATTAAGATATCATCTAGATAAGCCATCACAATGTGATTCTGGGCACGAAGTAGCGCCAGAACTGGTTTTAACAATTCCGTGAATAACCTAGGAGCTGAGGTTAACCCATTGGGTAATGCTTTAAATTGCCACAGATGTCCCATCCAACTAAATTTCAAGTATCTTCGGTACTGATGATGAATTGGTACTGAATAATATGCATCTTTCAGATCTATGGTTGCCATATAATAACCTTCTGATAACAGCTGTTTAGCAGTACTGAAGGTGTCCATTTTAAAATGCCTATACTGGACATAGGAATTTAACTGGTTAGATCCAGAATGACTCGACATCCACCATCTTTTTTTCTGTCTGGGGAATATATTGGACACAAATTGTTGAGGATGGTATGTCGTCCTCTTAATTACCCCTTTTTGGAACAAAACCTCAATTTCTTCATTTACCTGCCGAGTTTCTGGTCCAGAAAAAAACAATACCCGACTAGGCATATTTTGTGCAGGTGGATGAATTCCTGACATAAACTCTATTCGAGACCCTGAGACAGTGTCCAATATAAACAGATCAGATGTTATGCAGCACCATTCATCATAAAATAACTGTAACCTACCCCCAACTGGAGGTTGTTCTCCAGAAGATTTATCCTGGACTGAATGAATCACCCGTACCTCCATAGTCGACCTTGAAGTTCTCGTCCTTCTTGCCATGCTAGGGTTGTAGTTGGAGTATACAAGTGGGTAATACCGCCGTTCCACTGGCCCCACTCTGCTGTTCCTGCCCCCGGATCTGACCCTCTTCATGTCAAAAAGGACTTGCGAGGTGGCATCCTGGTGGAAGGGACGTAAGTCTTCATGAGGCCTATCGTCTTGGCCTCTTCTTCCAGGTCTTTGACTTGTTTGAGCAGGTGGTCCCTAAATAAATAATTTGGCGCTTGAATATTGGTCAACCTGCATAAAGCTGCAAATCGCGGGTTTAGTGTAGGCGTCATAGCTATCTTCCGGATGCAATTCGCTTCAAAATATGCATTGCACAGCAGGGACAACATATACTGCTGTGTGCCGGACATCGGTGCCCCTCGGACCATTTTGCCAAAAGCCGTGATGCCTGCTCCCACCAATTTGAGGTCCCGCTGGAATCGAATCTCTTGTCCACGCATCGTTGCACTCATTTGTGTCCAGATAGCAGAGTTCACAGTGGGCACTTTGAGCGATGCACAATTCACAGGTATTATATATTGGGTGGCTGTTTGTTCCATTATGGAACCTTGTAGCTAGTGAGAGGCCATGCAGTTGATATTGGCCGCCAGGTTTTCCTCCATGACTTCACCAGTACCTTCCGGAATAGCAAAGTTTCTTGCCAAATCCGGGACACCTGGAGCATGGCTCATGTGCTTTGGTGTGTGCCCAAAAGCAGTGACACCAACTTCAGGGTCAGACTCCTCCTGCCATGGCTCTCCCGAGTCTTGCTCCAAGGAGGTCTCTACCAGCCCTAAACAAGGTGCTGGAGAGGGTGATTCCCACTGATATTCATAAGCGGTATAGTCTTCTTCGCTGTGTGGGCCTCTACATGGGGCTGTCTGGGGAATCCTAGGGGCATTTGACCCCGATTGAAAAATTTCATGGCTCATTAAAGTTTGGAGCATTGTCTCCATCTGGTCGAGCCTTCCCCATACCTTTTTATTAGAAGGAGGGGAATTTTCTTTTGGCCTTCCTCCCTGGTGGAGTGGCCTCAGTGCCCTGAAGCACTGGAACTAACGGAGGCAGTTGAGCTGCCGGTAGATCAGCAGCCGGTATCGGAGCCAGCGTTACTGCAGCCGGTATCTCCCGACCCGATCTGCGAGCACTAACCGCGGGCCAGCGCGTTACGCTCCTACTACGGACAAATTTCTTCTCAACACACTCCATTACAACAACTCCCGCTTGCTCGCGAGCCAGACTCACGGAGTTTAAATACCCGCAGAAAAAGTTTTAAATTCACTTACCTGCGGATTTACTACTTACCGCTGGTGGAGCTGCGCTCTCCAGCCCGTCGGTGCGGCATGCGTCGGACGTAATGATGCACACGCGCCTGGCAGGGCTTCTTCACGTAGTCACTCACGTGACTCCGAGTAAAATGTATTCTTGGTGTAGAAGTTCACTGCTCACCTGCAAAAGTGGTGTGTAACACCACCACAGACCAAGTAGCCTGAGTTCTGAAGGACTCTTAACTTCTTCCATTTACTAGCTGGCCAGACAACTTGTTTGCAGCTCATCCGTGTGGTTATCCTGGATTTACCCCATCAGAGATGCACCCCTCTCCCACCCTCCCGGCAGCTTTACCAGTTTCTTTTGTCTCCTTTTAAGTCTCTGACCTGAAACATTGACTCTATTACTTTTCCCACGGATGTGGCCTGCATGGATATATTCTGCATTTTTTTTGTTCAAAATCAATAGCTGCTAGCGTTCTGTTCAACCCTAACAATTTATGCAGAATTATTCAAATGCACTATACTATCCTTTTCTACAAAGTTAACTGTGAGGATGTCGTTAAATATTCAAATATAATCTGAAGAAGGGTCTCGACCCGAAACGTTGCGTATTTCCTTCGCTCCACAGATGCTGCCTCACCCGCTGAGCTTCTCCAGCATTTTTGTCTACCTTCTATTCAAATATAAGTGTATTTTTGATTATTATTATTGAACTTCTTCTTCTTCTTGCGTGTGGCGTGCACAGCCTAAAGATGTAGGACAACTTGTTCTATTTGATCTTATTTGATTCTGCACGCCGGGTTGATTGCATTCGTCGAAACAGGGCGGACCACGTGAAGGTTGCAATCTCTCACCCCATTATTATTGAACTAAAGGCAGCTAATAACAAGTAGGTAAATTAAAGCTCTTGCAATTATTTACATGTCGCCTGGGCCTGGGAATTGAGAAGTTTGAACATTTGGGTGGAACTGTACATTAGCATTGTTAAATCATTGAAGAAATGATTGTACCAAGTTTATTGTTTATTATTCACATTGTCGGTTTCTGAATGGCAACATTAATAACATTCTAATTTCATTCATTTATGCTAGTTTTCTGAGCTACTTTACCTTGGGGAACGAGGGCTGAGATCTGTACAAAGTCAGATACTCTGTTCTGAAAGATTTTAATGTTGAGGAAAACACAAAGTGCTGGAGGAACTCAGTGGGTCAGGCAGTATCTCTGGAAGGAATAGGCAGACAACATTTCGGGTCGGGGCCCTTCTTCAGACTGATGTTGACATTTTTTAACCAAAAATGAGCTTGTTATTTCTCCTAGAGAATTCACACAACAAATCTAAAAAAATAAAATAAAATTAAATTTCCTTCATCAAAAACTTCAAGACAAAAACTGTACCAGATGTTGGTGAGGCCACGCTTAGAGAAATGTGTGTAGTTTTGGTACCCTGCCATAGGAAGGATGTAATTAAGATGGAAAGAGTGCAGAGATAATTTACAAGGATGTTACCAGGACTTGAGGGGCTCAGCTACACTGAGAAGTTTTGCCATCATTCCTTAGAGCACAGGAGACTGCGGATATATCTGGCAGAGGTGTAGAAGATCATGAGGGGAATAGATAGGCACAGTGTTGTTTACCAAGAATAGGGGAGTCAAGAACTAGAGGACATAGGTTTAAGGTGAGAGGGACAAGATCTAATAGGAACCTGAGGCACAACCTATTCACTCAGAGGGTGGTGGTTATATGGAACAAGCTGCCAAAAGAGGTAATTGTACTATAACAGCATTTAAAAATACTTGGACAAGTACATGGATAGAGAAGTATATGGGCCAAATGTGGGCAAATGGGAGATTGGGAAACTTGGTTGGCATGGACAAGTCAGGCTGAAGGGCCTGTTTCTGTGCTGTGTGATAAGCAAATTATTTGGGAAGTTTCAAAATGCATGCTCAGTTTACTTGATCTCTGAGTGAATATCTGTTTTTAATCAGTTGAGGAAATGTGGGACCCTGAGGAAAATACGTTTACTCCCTGGAATAACAGGAAGCTGAAGTCTCTGATTATTTTAACAGGGGATGTACTACTGAGTATCAATGGTTCGGATCTGACCTGCCTAAGTCACAGTGAAGCAGTGGCTACGTTGAAAGCTAGTGCTAACTCCCCGATTGTAATACTGAAGGCACTGGAAGTGCAAACTGTAGAAGAACAGGAACAATCTGCAGAAGAGCTTCTGAGCTCAAACACTGAGAATGAGTTGGATGCCAGTTGGTCACCATCATGGATCATGTGGCTGGGGTTGCCCAGGTGGGTGTCTTATTAGATTGTCGACGTACAGCACGGTAACAGGCCCTTTGGCCCACTGAGTCTGCACCAACCACCGATCACCCTGAACACTAACCTACAAACACTTGGGCTAATTTTACAACTTACCAAACTAATTAACCTGCAAACCTGTATGTCTTTAGAGTGTGGGAGGAAACCAGAGCACCCAGAGAAGGTAGGCTGATTCCTCACAGTGTCAGAAATCTGGGTTAGATCTTGACTACGGGTGCTGTCTGTGTGGAGCTTGTACGTTCTCCCTGCGAATGCATGAGTTTTCTCTGGGTGCTTCATTTTCCTCCTACATTCCAAAGACTTTGTAGGTTTTGTAGGTTAATTGGCTTTTGTAAATTACCCCCTGGTGTGTAGGATGCGAACTGAGAACTTGGGAAATAGAAGTAGTGTACAGATGAATGATGATCGGCGTGGACTCGGTAGGCCGTAGGACCTGTTTCCATGCTGTATCTCTATTTACTTACTTACTGCCTATTATGCCTCCTGGCATGTAGGGCAGCAACAATGGTCCTCTACTCCTGTCTGTTCTGGGCTAGCTTCTGGACAGCACCCCAGATCAGGTCCATGGTTTTTACTTCCTCCTCTACAGTTCGACACCAGGTGGTTTTTGGTCTCCCACATTTCCTTTTCCCTTCCGGTGTCCAGTGCAGGGCTATTCTTGGGATGCTGTCTGGTTCTCTTTTCATCCTAGCTTATGTCGATAGCCCTGGAAGTCCATCACGCCCAGTAGTGTTAATTCCTTCAGTTGTTGTTTCTGTAACATATTTGTTTTACGAGACATGGTTGTTAGCCCTGTGCTCAACCCCCAATCTGGAGGACCAGTGGATCGCTCTTCGTCTCGCCTCTACCGTTCGACCTGTCCAGCATGGGAGACCCTAACAGGAGATGAATCTCCCGCTGGCATAGCTCTAGGGGTCACTGAGACAAACAAGCTCCCCGACCACAACAAGGTTGCAATCCAAAGGGGAGGCTGTATCTCTAGGCTAAAGTAAACTAGTCTGGCATTCCCACTTTCTGTCCTCCTCCTTTCTTGAGTAGTGTGAGAAGTATGCATATAACCATTCACAAAACTCGACTGACTGCTCTACAACAATCTAGTTTAACTTTTTAGTGCCGTTATATCTTACGGTGCATACTGTCACAAAAAAACACTACATATACTGTTCAATTTGCTTGCCCATTTTCAGAATCTGAAGAATTTCTGATGATAATCTTTGCACCTGCGATCGTGTGAAAAATAAATAATACACAGTAGTCAAGTGAAAATACACAATAATTTATTGCAATGTTTGATTTCTTTTCAGCTCCCTTCATGTCAGCCGTGACACTGTTCTACGGAGGAGTAATTCAGGAAACTGGGGCTTTAGTATTGTCGGAGGATATGAAGAAAATCACTGTAATCAACCTTTTTTTATCAAAACAATTGTGTTTGGAACGCCAGCATATTATGATGGAAGACTGAAGTAAGTAATATTTCTTTGCTATTTATTTTGGAGAAGTTGCCATTTTGAAATTAAACTACTTATAGGTTATCACTTCCTTTATTGCCAGGCAGAATTTAATCCCAAATGGATGTTTAGCAAATCTCACAATACCTGTAATTGACTGACACTACAGAAAGAAGCAGTTACGTTCCAACTTAGATGTGCATGCCCAAGAGCTGAGAATTCGGTGAATGAGGATGACTGTCTGCACCAATTACATTGTTAAAATTTGACACCGCTCACCTTCATATTTAATCGACATGTAACAGTTAAATCAAAATACGTGAATGTGAGCATTATATTTGTAGCAGTCATTATATTGGGTAGAATCCTACAATGCCATAAGCAACTAATGTAATGTAATGTAGTTTGCAGGGCAAAAGTCTGCAAATGCTGCTAAATTAAAGAGTGATTTTCCACTACATCAAGTGTAGTCTAGGTAGAGCAGGATGAGGTATAATTAGAGAAGGGTATGGAGATGTAATTCATTCACCATTTTGAGAGAAATGTTGTGTCCTTATTTTTATTTGATTATTTTAATTTCCTTTGTTCTACTTATAATGGAACTGCCAATGCGGCATTTGCTCATATCACGATGATTAAATTGCAGTGGTGGGGGAGTGCAATTCCACTGTGGCACTTTACGTTAAGCAGCCCTACAATAAATGCAGTTACAGGAATGTATGACCTTCAGGAGAAGGAAATCAGAGTTTTGCCTAAAAGTGTCTCCAGACTCACAATAACATGATTGTTCCTTCTGTAACAAAACAGTTATCGTAATGCAGGATATTAATAAAACTGCAGATAGACGCAAAATGCTGGAGTAACTCAGCGGGTCAGGCATCATCTCTGGAGAAAAGGAATAGGTGACGTTTTGGGTCCCAACTCAACATGTCTCCAGTCTGAAGAAGTGTCTCGACTCGAAACGTCATCTATTCCTTTTCTCCAGAGATGATACCTGACCTGCTGAGATACCGCAGCATTTTGTGTATAGTTTTGGTGTAAACTAGCATATGCAATTTCTTCCTACACATCAATAAAATTACAACAGTTCCAGTCATAATCAGAAAGCAAAGTCACTTCCAAACCAGCCCATCTTGCAAAGTTCAGCACACAAGTATATAGAGGCTGGTGTCGAAACCAGGAGATCTGTCCCACAGGCTCATCAACGGTTATCTCCTGCGCAAAGTGCAGCTTGGTGCTCACAATCCCAGTGCAGAATTGTTAAAGGCAGCCATGCCACATGGAGCTTCGTGGAGGCCACATTTGAGCTGCTGAAGATGAGATTCTGCTGTCTGCGCCACTCTATGGTATTCGGAGCCAAGCTTTGTCATCGTCATTAAATGTGCTCACTAACTACTGATGTGGACCAAAGGCAGGACCATTAGGCAAACCAGCAGGAGTAGCAGGGTGAAGATCCACACCAGAACAAACATGATGAAGAAAAGAAAGGTGATCAGAGCAAGGAGCCCCTCAATCCAGATCTCCACAGTAGGAGTCTCACGAAACGGTTCCTCAAAGTGAACACCTTAGCAGACCTATAAGTGTGCATTTGATCTCCTTATGCCGGATCTAAATGCATAATGCTTTTTGGTACCCATTTGATTTCCCCCAATTAAACACATTTCACAACATTCTAACCTGTTAGATAAAACCTTCATTAGGTTTAATTACATTTTTTATAGTATTTTATTTTATTCATGCTTTATATTATTTACAAACTTTGTCAAAGAACAACTAGTGAATTTTTTTTTTAAACACCTCAAGGGTTTTGATAGGTGAAGCTCTGCCCCTATCTATGTCAGGGATCTTGGGGCAGGGTCTCACTGGTATGCTGCCAAAGACCTTCATGTCACTGAAGCCTCGCTGCACGTCACAGGAACTTAGTTGTACGGGCGGGCAGGGTCCATAGGTGAGGCCAAATCCAGCACAATTCACCAACTTACCCCAGTAACACGTTCGCCGAGGCCTACGGGATCTCGCGGTTGCTAACCATTTCAACCCATTCCTGCACTGACCTTTCTGTCTTGCGCCGCCTACATTTGGAGTACTCCAAAATCTCTGCGAATGCTGTCTGCATCAGTCTCTTTTGTTGGGCATTTGGATTGACAATTTTGCATTTCTTCTTCAGAGACAACTGTTTAAAATTTAAAGAAAAAAAACCCACTGAAAGCATTAACAGAAACAATGATAAACAAATGATAAAGTTAAACGTTAAAACAAATAGTAAATGCCCAACAAAAAAATCATATTCATCAGTTTCATCAAATGAATAAAATTCATCTAATCAATTAAATGAATCTAAATATAATTACTAGATCTAAACATCTATCCATTTCTTCTGAAAAAGCTAAAATATTTAAATAGCCAAAGTATCCAAATAACAAATAACAAACTGATCCCATTCACACAAGAATTCACAATATAACATGATTTTTAAATCTCATTTTGTCATGAATTTATATGCCAAATGGAAGGAATTTAATGTTTAAATTCCCATAAATTAATCCAAAACATCCACTCTCAAGATAATCAAAATCATTTTTTTGCACGATACATCTGACAAAAACTGTACTAGGGATATTTAATATGAAAATTTTGCTCATGGATAGACAATAACACAAAATATAGATGATTTAGATGTTCTTATGACATGATTGTGCAAATAAATAATGAATTTGATTATCTTGAGAGTGGATGTTTCTATCGGCAAGCAAGACACAGCCAATTCATATTGGGGCCTAAATAACATTTTTCGCATCATAAGATTAAAATTAAGCCACACCAAAAAGCAAAATATTATGTTAAATAAACAACATGCCTTTTATTTTGTCCTGCACTTACGATCCGTGATGTTGAAGGCGTTCGAAGTCGCGTTTAACTTCAATCCAGCGATTCGATTGACCAGCAACTTTTTTTTATTTAAGCGGGAAAGTGTTTGCAGAACAAAATGTCTTCATCAGCTAGCAGTCCGAGAAAATTCCTCTCCAACAACCAATACAAACCTGCATTTTAATCCCCCCCCCCCCCCCCCCCCAAAGCCTCCGGAGTCGCACGCACAGGCAGGAGGCAGATCTGCAGCACCACTGATGGTAGGTTTTGTCACAATGCTACACAGTTTGCAGGTGGAAGCAGAAGCACCTTGGGAGATTTTACTATGGTAAACAAAAAAAGTGTTATCACTCGGAAGTGTGGAAGAAAGATACTCCAAAGGCTGTCCTCTCTGATTAGACACAATATGCTGGATTAACTTAATGGCTCAGACAGTATATCTGGAGAAAAAGGATGGGTGACGTTTCGGGTGTGGCCCTTCTGAAGACCCAGAACATCACCCATCCTTTTTCTCCAGAGATGCTGCCTGGCCTGCTGAATTACTCCAGCACTTTATGTCTATCTTTGGTATAAACCAGAATCTGCAATTCTTTGTTTCTACATTCTGGCTTCTCCAGTGTTAGGTATCTGGAAGAACTCAGGATATCACTCTCATTGTGCAAAATCTCAGCTATCATTCACTGAAATGTGAGGTAATTGCATACAATTATTAAGAACAATATTTTGGTGTGATTTTACACTGAAGAGAATATAGTAAAAAGAGGCATTAAATCTAAAAAACTGTCCATGTGAGAGTGTAGTTATGTTTTAATATTTTTCTGCAGTTAGATGATACTGAGAATATTTTAACAATCATGGAAACTGCCTTTAAAGACAAAGTAAAAGTTGTGAAATCTATAACGTGTCGTGTCTTCACAGGTGTGGTGATATGATCGTAGCAGTGAATGGACTCTCAACAGCAGGCATGAGCCATTCAGCACTCGTCCCAATGCTAAAAGAACAACGGAACAAAGTGACATTAACCGTCATTTCATGGCCGGGAAGCCTTATTTAAATCAAATAAGAATCATGCATTGTATGAGAACATCAGATTCAAATATTAAAAAATATTCACTGAATATTTTAAGCAATCAATATTTAAATGCAAAATCTGAAGTGTTTTCTTATGTAATTTAAAAAATATATTTACATTTGCCGTTCCACTATTTGATCAGTATATCTAATCAAGATTTTAAATTAATATTATTTGTTCATGAATATCAAAAGGACAACAATTCAAGAATTTTAAGAGGTACATAATCAGATATTATTCTGAGCAACAAATCATAAAAGCCTTACCAGTCGGATGGTAAATTTCAGACAGTCACAAATTTCAAGCCTTAGTGACTTTTGAACCTCATGTTACCATGAATGTAGCTTCAATCGTGTGAAACGGATGTGTTAAATAACTGCAAGAAATAGAATACAGCTGGTGTTTGAATATATATCACTGAATCATTGTACAGTATACATATAATTATGTGTATGTTTAATTCCTACTACAGTGCATTTTTGTGGAAGGGTAATAGTTGGCAATACTGGCATCAGAGGATATCAACCTCCCAACCTCTAGCTTGTTGTATGGGAGCAGAACATTGAAGAACTAAAAATATTTAAACATACAAGTAGGCAATGCTCCGTTTTAATCCAATCACTTTTGTAGTTCAAAGCCTTGAACTTTCTGACAAACAAATAAGAGTGCCTGTTTTAATCTTATTTAAGAGTTGGCATTTTATATTTTAACAGTGTTAAAAATCTTTTTTGTGTTTTTGCTGAATTATTGTCTCATCACAACAGTGGCATTAAAGATATTAAATAGTGCTTCGATTATATATTGTAAATGAGAATTTACAAAGCATTATGATCTCAAATAAAAACTGTGTCTGAGATGATCAGTAATAGAAAGCAAGCAGACTTTTTATTAAATATGCTTTCATTTCATTAAATGTACTTAAAAAAATGTTTTAAAAAATCTATTTTTGGGGGGAGGGAATATAAACATATGTGGGAAGCAACTGCAGATGCTGGTTTAAACCAAAGACAGGCACAAAAAGCTTAAGTAACTCAGTGGGTCAGGCAGCACCTCTGGAGAAAAGGAATAAGTGACATCTCAGGTCGAGACCCTTGTTCAGACAGAGAGTTGGGGAAAAGTGGAACAAGAAATATAAACGGTGCTTAGGACAATATTCATACTGCTGGATTGTAAGCTGTACAAGCTAAATATGAGCCTGGGCAGCATACAACCCAGTGGTATGAATATTAATTTCTCTAACTTCAAGTAACCTCTCACTTCGTCCCTCCCCCAACATAGTCATCGTACCAGTATTACTGTTAGTTCCACTGTCTGTATAATTCGTTATCACTATCCCACAGCCAACAATGAACCATTGTGGGCTCCACATTTCCTTGATTATCGTTGCTTTTTTGCATATCTTCCATTCATTTGTGCTAAGTACCCTTTATATCTCTTTTCCCTGACTCTCAGTATGAAGAAGTGTTTCGACCTGAAGGGTTTGATCTATTCCTTTTCTCCAGAGATGCTGCCTGACCCGCTCAGTTACTCCAGCTTTTTGTGTCTATCTGCAGGAATATATACAGTTGGAAATGCACATGTGGGCAGACAACATTTAAAAAAAGGATGACATTTTGCATAGGGTCTTTGATCATAACTTTTTTATTGAATTTTATTGTTCCTCTCAAAATATGTTTTTTCTTTCATTTTTACACGATGGTGGCTTGTACAATTGCATAACTTCTAGTTTTCATTTTCAATTTCTTCCATTCGCAGCTTTTCCTTCCTGTCTAAGGTTAGCATAAATGAACAAATAAATTATTAGGACTAAGGGTCAATGTATTTCCTTTTGTAGCTCAGGTAAACAATTCAGTTAAACAATACCTCTTTATACGTTACCTCTGGATACATAATCCATAGTTTGGTTTAGTTTAGTATTGTCACATGTACCAAAGTACACTGAAAAGCTTTTGTTTGCATGCTATCCAGTCAAAGAAAAGACCATAAAATGCCCTCCATAATGTTTGGGTCAAAGACCCATAATTTATTTATTTGCACAATTTGAGACTTTTGAATGAGAGAAAAATCACATGTGGTTAAAGTGCACATTGTCAGATTTTATTAAAGGGTATTTTTACACATTTTGGTTTCAACATGTAGAAATTACACCAGTGTTTATACATGGTCCCCCCATTTCAGGGCACCATAATGTTTGGGACACATGGCTTCACGGATGTTTGTAATTGTTCAGGTGTGTTTAACTGCCTTAATGTATGTATCAGAGAGCTCTCAGCACCTAGTCTTTCCTCCAGCCTTTCTATCACCTTTGGAAACTTTTATTGCTGTTTATCAACATGAGGACTAAAGTTGTGCCAATGAAGCCATTATGAGACTGAGAAACAAGAATAATACTGTTCGAGACATCAGCCAAACCTTAGGCGTACCAAAATCAACTGCTTGGGACATCATTAAGAAGAAAGAGAGCACTGGTGAGCCTTACTATTCGCAAAGGGACTGGCAGGCCAAGGAAGACCTCCACAGCTGATGACAGAAGAATTATCTCTAAATAAAGAAAAATCCCCAACCACCTGTCCAACAGATCAGAAACACTCTTCAGGAGTCAGGTGTGGATTTGTCAATGACCACAGTCCGCAGAAGACTTCATGAACAGAAATACAGAGGCTACATTGCAAAATGCAAACCGCTGGTTAGCCGCCAAAATAGGATGACCAGGTTACAGTTTGCTAAGAATTACTTAAAAGGGCAACCACAGTTCTGGAAAAAGGTCTTGTGGACAGATGAGACGAATATTAACATATCAGAGTGATGGCAAGAGCAAAGTATGGAGGAGAGAAGGAACTGCCCAAGATCCAAAGCATACCACCTCATCTGTGAAACACGGTGGTGGGGGTGGTATGGCCTCGGCATGTATGGCTGCTGAAGGTACTGGCTCACTTAATACAACTGCTGATGGTAGTAGCATAATGAATTCTGAAGTGTATAGACACATCCTATCTGCTCAAGTTCAAACAAATGCTTCAAAACTCATTGGCCGGCAGTTCATTGTACGGCAAGACAATGATCCCAAACATACTGCTGAAGCAACAAAGGAGTTTTTCAAAGCTTAAAAATGGTAAATTCTTGAGCGGCCAAACCAATCACCTGATCTGAACCCAATTGAGCATGCCTTTTATTTGCTGAAAAGAAAATTGAAGGGGACTAGCCCCCAAAACAAGCATAATGTAAAGATGGCTGCAATACAGGCCTGGCAGAGCTTCACCATGTTCTCGTTGTTGGGGGAGTCCAGAACCAGGGGTCACAGTTTAACAATAAGGGGTAGGTCATTTTGTACTGAGATGAGGAAAAATGTTTTCACCCTGAGAGTTGTGAATCTGTGGAATTCTCTGCCACACAAGATAGTGGAGGCCAATTCACTGGATATTTTCAAGAGAGAGATTTAGCTCTTCGGGTTAAAGGAATCAAGGGATGCGGGGAAAAAGCAGGAACGGGGTACTGATTTTTGATGATCAGCCATGATCATATTGAAAGGCGGTGCTGGCTCGAATGGCCTACTCCACGTATTTTACTATGTTTCTATAATTTTATATACTTCTATCAGATCTCCCCGCCACCTTTGGCGTTCCAGAGAAATCAATCCAAGTGTGTCCAAATGCTCCAAGTAGCTAATACCTCCTAATCAAGGCATAATTTTGGTAAACTTCCTCAGGAAAGCCTCCAATTCCTTCCTGTAATGGGGCAACTAGAACTATACGCAATACTCTAAATGCAGTCTAACTAAAGTCATTTAAAGCTGCATTATGACTTTCTGACTCACCCTGCTTTTGGAAGGATGTCATTCAGCTGGAAAGAGTGGAGAAGATTTACGAGTGTGTTCCCAGGACTCAAGGGCTTGAGCTAAAAAAGATTGGCAGGCAAGGAACTTATTCCTTGGAGCACAGGAGGGGTGATCTTGTAGAGATGTATAAAATCACGAGGGGAATAACTAGGGTGATTGCACAGAGTCCTTTACCCAGGGTAGAGGAATTAAGAATTAGAAGACATAGGTTTAATGTGAGAGGGGCAAGATGTAATACAAATATGAAGGTCAACTTTTTTACATAGAGGGTGGTCAATATATGGAACGAGCTTCCAGAAGAGGTAGTTGAGTCAGATGATATTACTGCAGTTAAAATAAATTTGGATGGGTACATGGATAAGAAAGGATTATAGGGCTGTGGGCAAATGGGACTAGTTTAGATGGAGCATCTTGGTTGGCATGGGGCCTCTTTCTGTGCCATATGACCATGATTCTAGCTATGGAAAATAATAAAAATGCACCTACTATCACAACATTTAAGAAACATTTGGACAGGTACATGGATAGGATAGGTTTAGAGGGATGTGGGCCAAACACAGGCAGGTGGGACTAGTGTAGATGAGGCATGTTGGATGACATGGGCAAGTTGGGCCTAAGGCCCTGTTTCAATGCTCTGAGACTCTATGACCAGGAGTTAAGTTCTTGACTTAGCTAACTCCTTTTCAGCATCATGAGACAGGTCCTAGCACTAGTAGACTAGCCACAGTCACGTGCAGGTGGGTGTATATCCAATACGTTGGAAGTAAATTGTAGAGAATCCAGGTCTAAAATGTTCCCAGAAGGGTGGAAGGTAAGAACAACAAATTCTAGAAAGCCTGCATGTCAATTGCTAGAGGGTGGAATGAAGACATTTTTAAAAAGCAAGTGGTGGTGTGCAGGAATTAAAAATTAAACCCAACAGGAAGTGTGGGGAAAACTTAAAGGAATAAGGATGTCAAAGAGAGGGTGTCAAATGCTACAGGAAGGCAAAATGAAACAAAATCTCACAGTATTGCATGTGTAAGGGGCATATTAAGGGCAAACGGGTAACCAGGAAAAGAGTAGGACCTTTTGAGGGGGGGGGGGGGGGGGGGGGGAGCAATCAATGTATGGAGCCAGAAGTCTTCTATTAATATCTATCATCTACATTCACTTAGGATGTTGGTTGGTTGAATAGCCTGTCCAGTAAACAGGAGGTCTTGAGTTCGAATCTCAGCGGTGCCTATGAAGAAAATAATATTATAAGCGTGGCACAGTGGTGCAGCGGTAGAGTTGCTGCCTTATAGCGCCAGAGTCCCAGGTTCTATCTGGACTAAGGGTGCTGTCTGCACGGAGTTTGTACATTCTCCCTGTGACTGCGAGGGTTTTCTCAGGATGCCCCGGTTTCCTCCCACACTCCAAAGACAGATAGGTTTGTAGGTTAATTGGCATCTGTAAATTGTCCCTGGTATGTAGGGTATAATCATGGTTGGAGTGGATTCATTCGTTCAAAGGGCCTGTTTTCATGCTCTATCTCTAGACAAGCATGACAAGCTGTCAGAGGAGGTCATTGAGGCAGGCACCAGCATATTTAAGAAACATTTGGACAGGTATATGGATACAATAGGTTTAGAGGGCTGCATGCAGGCAGGTGGGACTCGTGTAGATGGGGCGTGTCATTCAAACAAGAAACACACATAAAGGTTAAAGTCAGTGATCATTAATATCCCAGGCTCAATGATGGTGTATGCCTGTTTATTAATAGTATTCACTGTCAACAATTGCTAAGTAACTACAAGTAGACGGCACTGATTTATGAAAGAGCATCAATTTATACTTGCTAAAATTCTTCATTGCTAATTGAAAACTTTCAATCATGTATAGTGACATTTTGATGGATTAATAGCTCGGGGTAAAAATTTCTGATAAACGTACTTAACACCATTGTAACCAGTAAGCAAACTGCAATTATGTAACGGATAGACATATTCAATGTTGTGCAGATTAATATCTCTGTGATTTGATTTGTAAAACATAATATTTAATGCAACCTATTCAATTAATATGTGGTAATTACATTTTACAGCATACTTTATTCCTATCAGAATACATCTGTTTTGTTTTACATCATCAATTTTTAGAGCTTGAATAGACGCATCAAATATTTCTGAGAATAGTTGTAACTTCAGGCGCTGGCTGTTATTTAATGATCCACCAATGATCTTCCCGCTGACTGATTAGCACACAACAAAAGCTTTTCACTGTATCTCGGTACATATGACAATAAACTAAACCCAAACTCAAAATATACATTTTAAGCTTGATTTAAAAAAAAGAAATGTTCAAACTTATACATCAACCTATACATCTTCAAAGTTTGCAGTTTCAGCAGTGAAATTCAATTCAAAAAGACTAAAATATTTAACTAAATGATTCCGATCTAATGTTGCCCTATAATTACTTAACCAACAAAAATGTGTTTTGTGCCAATAAAATATTTAGAAACTACAGAAAGACGTAATTTTATGTATTAATAATTTAGTTTACGCAGTAGATTGTAGACACCTTAAGTTTAATATAAAGCATTTGAAATACATTTGTTATGGGTGTGTTATTACTGGAGCCCCAAAATCAATGTACTGTAGTAAAAGATTCGAGGTTCAAAATTCAGTTTTATAGCAAGCAATAAAGGCAAGTGAAAGTTGAAATCAGTACTTTTCAAAAAATTATTTTGATGACTGTTCTACTAAAGAGGACAATGCTCCTTAAGAGAGGAAGGTTCGTAGAATTAAACCAAATAGTGGATGTGTATTAAAATAATAAAACCATTTTGCTGAACACTAACACTCGGTCTGCCAAGGCCTATAGGATCATCCGGTTGCTAACCATTTTAACTCTTCTTCCCATTCCCTGTTCTGGGCCTCCAACCGTGCCAGAGTGAGGACACATGCAAATTGGAAGAAAAGCACATCAACCCAGTGGTATGTACATTGATTTAAAAAAAAATTTGATTAACTTCTCAATACACTCCCATTCCCCCTGTCCTTGCTCTCCCCCCCCACCTCCCTCCCCCTTTTCTCAACTAAAAGGTGGTTAAACAGTTCTACAGTCTGCAATGATGTATCCCTCTTGGGATCATAGTCCCTAGCTAAGAAATGGCCTATCAGTGAACCATCCTGCCTGAGGCCATCTGTGGCCGGCCATGATTTGTCCTGGTCTTTTCTTGTTTCCAGTTCCCTCTGTCCCCCCCACCCCCCTACAATCAATATGAAGAAGGGTCCCAAGTCGATACATTACCAATCCACTTTTCTCCAGTGATGCTGCATGACCTGCTGAGTTACTCCAGCGCTTTGTGTCTACTGGATGTGTATTCCTCCCTTGCCAACTGGAGTCTTTTCAACCCATTAACATAGTTGGAACTAGCTGAAACCAGACAGTAGATTCATGAAGTATGAAGTTAATTTTCTCTAATTTTTTCCTCTTACCGAAAGCCACATATTGCTATTTTTCATGAAGACTACAGATGCAGATGAATTTCTATTGTGATGCAGCAGAGTTAATGGATTCCCAGTTGTCCACATTCCAAATCAATACATCCTAGAAACATAGAGACTGCTGATGCTGGAATCTTCAGTAAAGAGCTAAAAAAAACATTTTTTTAAATTGGGCTTAAAACTGAGAAGAACAGACAACGTTGCAGGTTGGGACCCTTCATCAGACTCTGAAAAAGGGTCTTCACTCTGAAGAAGGATCGCAACCCAAAATATTGTCTGTTCTCCGCTTGAAACTGTAAGTAAGATGAGTGAAATTGTAGCTGCTGGTTAATACACAAAACGATACAGAGCGCTGGAGTAACTCAGCAGGTCAGGCAGCATCTCGAGAGAACATGGGTAGGTGAAGTTTCGGGTCAAGACCCGGAATGAGGGATCTGTTGGGGAAGAGAAATGCCACATTTTATGTTAAGCCACCAAATGGAAAAGTAGAAAATCCATTTGATGCGTCTGTAAAATAATAAACAAAAGCTGGTCACTGGAATACAACCTTTTCTGTGTATAATATAAAATATTAAAATGCCAGGAAATAAACTGTCATGCCAAATTTACCTGAAACAAATAATCAGGAAAAAAAATTCAAGTGTAAAAGCTAGATGGATTTTATATTTTCATGACTTGATTACAGATAAAACAATCTGCCATCAGTATGCACTATTTGCTTCTGAAATTCTTTACATAATTTTACTTATGTAATTCTAAAGTTTAGAAACATCCACTGAAAAATTAAAATAATCTAATTAAAATAATTCATTTCACTTAAAGTGCAAGTGAAATGAATTTGCCAGCAGCGGTACAATGAAAATAGAACACACAAAAACACAATAGAAAAATGTAACATACACATCCACCAAAGCATTAATCACTGGTGGACGGCACAAAATTTGGCTAGTCCTCCTCCATTTTCCATTTTCCCCCATGGTCGGGACCTCAACCCTCTGCAGCACCCTTAAGCAGTTCAACTAAGATTTAAATATGTAGGAAGGAAATGCAAATGTTGGTTTATACCGAAGTTAGACACAAAATGATGGAGTAGCTCAGCGGGTCAGGCAGTATCTGTGGGGAAAAGGATTAGGTAACATTTTGGGTCTGAAGAAGGGTTCCGATCAGAAACCTCACCTGTTCCTTTTCTCTAGAGATACTGTCTGACCCGCTGAGCTACTCCAGCATTTTGTGTCCATCTAAGATTTAAATTTGTTGTTTATTTCAATTAGAGAAGAGGTTACATCGGAATTGTTAACCAACTTTCTCTGCCAATTACTTAATAAACAATTGATTTATTTTAAAAAATCTACTTTATAACTCTCCAATCTATGATGGCATTTTATTTTTCTGTAATTGTAACTTTTTTTTAAAAAGAGGCGAAGAAAAGTTAAGCTCGACCCAAAATAACAAACTGCAAGCATTTCCCAGCCGCTGCAGTGTCTCTGCACACAAAAGCCACCAGCAGTCCTCATTGTAACAGCCTGCCCGCTACTCCCACTGCATGCCCACTATGTACAGAATGTTAATAGCCCGCAGTGGATGAATAGGCTTTGTGGTGTACTTGAAACATATAAAAATGGCCTAAGCATTAAACAAGATAAAAGGGAAAAGGGCAGTAATGAATTTTGTAGAAAATGAACATTAATGGTACTAGCATTACTCATGTTCCATATAACAAATTATTGGAAATTTGACAAGCACACCAAATTATCTACTCATCTACTGCTGTAAGCCCTTTGGAGCCATCCAAAGCCAGCAGAAGCAAGACAATTTAAGCTAATTTTACTATTTATAACAATAGAGTAGACCATTAAGACAAATTAATGTCATTATCAAGTTTCTATGAAAATGACAAATACCACCGTTTCAAGCAGCTTTAGAGGCTGTTGACTATAATGAAATTGCCTGAACAGGTACTGAAAAGAAACACTCCAAATAATTATTTTCTAGTAGCTTGTTTGTCTCCTGTTCATTCATTTGCCTACACTACAATTAGTTCTACACACAATATATGGACACTAACAGTCAACATTATGCAGCATTAGTCCTAATTGGGCAATTACAGTGCAGTTTTCCTCTTTTATAGCCACTGAAGAGAGAACCATATACACATTCTGAAGGGCATGAACGGGCGTGCTGGAGTAACTTGAAAATGATCAATTTCTGTTCTGCTATTTTATCTGTGCTCACCAGCCTTGTAACAAAGCTCTTATTATGAGACCATAGGTAGGGATTCATTCATGATTATTAATATTCAGTCTTGGCTTTTTATCATGTTCGCCGTAATATTAAAGATACAGTTTATGCAAATATTCAACCAATAACAACAATGGGGTGTGAAACGCCTTGCGTTTAATGTGCTAGAAGTACTGTCATATTTGAAGAGACTGCTTGATATTAAAACCCTGCACAAAAGTCTTCTTTTAAGACGACAACTTGAATTCAAATTCTACCGATGTAGCTTAAAAGATGGATATATCATTTGATTTTCACCCAAAGGCAAAATGTATCTTTAATGTATCTAAACTTTGATTACTGTTTATCTGCTCTACGGTTCATTCTTATTTGGATTTCAACCATTAGTTTAATAATAGCTTAAAACGTTCAACTCATATCTATCTGTGTCAGATTTCCATCAGCTTCAATTTACTGTGCCCATCAAAAGAACTTTAGCAAAATAAAAATAAAAAGCAGTAACAAATAGTAATCGTGACACCCAGGCATAATACAAAGTTATCAACTAAAAGGGTTTATAGATAGACACGTGGATATGCAGGGAATGGAGGTATATGGATCATGTGCAGGCAGATAAGATTAGTTTATCTTGACGTCATGTTTGGCACGGACATTGTGGGCCGAAGGGCCTGTTTCTGTGCTGTACTGTTCTGCATTGTACGCAGATGGGCAGGATTTACAAGGACCTGCTTGACAGACAGAATGATAAAATGGATCGATTTTGGCTGAAATGGCGGACTTTGCTCACCCTGGTCTTTCCTTTCACAAGAGTCCTCATCTGAGCTAGCACTACACACACACACACACACACAAAGGACAGAAGAAACCTAAAAATAATTAAAATTGCCTTGTTGCTTAACCGCAGCTGAAGATCGCTAAATAATTAATTCACTTTTTGTACCAAAAGATACAGCCTTTACTTCATGAGAAAACAGCCAGCATGCTTTATGGGATAGTAGTTGTACAGAATTAAACCTTCCTGGGTAAACTTATCAGCTGTCATCCAAAATAGTACGGCCACAATTACTGTCATTCCACCCATTCTGTTAGTGAAGATGGCCTCTATAGCTTTAGTGGAGCTGCCGCCAGTTTCTTTCATTTAATTAATTGACAGGAAACATATTGTTAACACCGTTCTGCGCCTTGTGTTCTGAGGCTGAAAGAAGTGGATATCTTTTCTTGTCTTTACAACTACTAAGCATTACTTTTTTTTTGGTAGTCAACGCAGTGCAAGTATTACATAAAAGAGTGACACATTGAAATTCAGAGGGGAATCTGGCTTGGGATGTGCGTTAGCATTGCTGACAACTTCATTTATTTGCAAGTAAACATCAGCATCAGCTCATCTCTCACAATCAGCGTCATTATGCATCAACTAATTAAACTCTCTTCCACAGCATTTATTCTATTAAGTGCCTCTGAGTGTATCATGCATTAGTGTAAACCATGGTATCTGCATTTAAGATAATGGATATATTTTTATTGAAGTGAAATATGGGCTATTAATTACTGCTATCAATATTGTTGTTGAGCAGCATTATTAACTCACACAAAAGTCCGCAAGCAGCACTCAGCGTCAATATTCTCCATATAATATTTCCGTTGAATGGAAGCTTTATTGTCACACCAAAATTTTTCTGCTTATTAAAATAATTATCTCGTGGTACAATATTATATTCAAAATTACATTTTTAAATGATTATGAATGCTGTGGAAGAAAATGTATGCATATTTGTATTGAATACGTACGTATCATTGACACAAAAAGACAAAGGAAAAATATTCAACCTGTCTCATAATACAAATACAATTAACAAAATAGTTTAGGAGCTGAATAGAATACCTAGACAATATAATAGAATATTTTTTTAAAGAATGAAATGTCCAGAATAATATTTTCTGCCAAATTAGCAGTCTACTTTTAAATTAATTTTAAAAAATAAATTACAGGTATAAAAAAATTAAAAAGTTCTAAATATTCAATGGTACAACTACTAATTCAGTATTTACAAGCAGAACATTTATTACTTCAAAGATTTTAAAAGGTTGTTGATAAAATAGATTTCCAAGGTAATTTTACTATAATTAATGAATACTACTAACTGGTGGCATTTTCAGGTTACTGGTTAAATCCAAAGTATGTGTGAAAATCTAAACAAAAAAATAAGTTAAATTGAAGAGATGTTTTCTTTAAATATATGCATCCATTCGGCTGTATCACATTTAAAGCAAGTCCCATGATCACACCAGTGCATCAACGGTGTAATTATAAAACCAACTAACTAAGCATCAGGAAGCCCTCTTTTCAAACGTGAATAGGCTTTCATTCTGTTCCATAGTTAAACTTTTAAAATCTGCTGAACCATGCCTGCAGCTCCCCACCTGTTTGAAAGAAACCCACAGATTTAATGAAAGCTATCTTTTCTATTTGGTTGTATAAACATTCAGCGTATTAACTGCAACTTCCATCTTTTGTCAACCTCCTGTTCTCCTTCTAACGTTCCCCACCACCCCAAGATCAGCCTTCCACGGCTCTTTTGAAGGCACCAGTCAGTCTTTCAGTCATATGAATCGCTTGCTATGCCCGGTTTTATAGAAGAGCTGTATTGAAATCACAAAACAGTCTCTGATATCAATTCAAATATTACATAGTTGTAGATTTTTTTAAAATTAACTTTACAGTGTGTTCAGACAGGAAAGCTGGAAGGATAGCTGCCAAACTGGCCATTCCTTTTCCACTCTTCTACTGACAGTCATAGAGTCATACAGCATGGAAACCTAATTTGCCCTAATTCAACCTAACTTGCCCACGCCGACCAAGATGCCCCTATCTACGCTAGTCCCACATGTCCACATTGGGCCCACATCCCTCTAAACCTTTCCGATTCATGTACCTGCCTAATGTTTTTTAAATGCTGTTATAGTACCTGCCTCAACTACCTCCTCTGCATCTCATTCCATACACCCACCATTGTCTGTGCGAAGTTACCCCTCAGATTCTCATCCCATCTATCCCCCCATTATTCTATATATCTCCGTGGGAGTAGATGAAGGAGCCTGAACGCAGGGAATTCCAGGCTTAAAGGTAGCATCTTCCGTCATCTCAAAGTATCCTTTATTGTCATTCAGACTTTTTAGTCTGAACGAAATTACAAACCTTGCAGTCATAACATAGAATAAAATAACAAAACACACAATGAACACAGATTTATCATCCGCCACAGTGAGTCCACCAGGCACCTCCTCACTGTTATGGAAGGCAAAAGTCTTAAAGTCCTTGTCTCTTACCTCCTTGTTCTCCCTCTGCGTTGAGGCCATGCAGGCTTCCGATGTTGGGACACCGCCGGGTGATGGTAAGTTCCGCGGCCGAATCCGAGCTCCGCGAACGGGCCGGTTCAAACTCCGCAGCCCGGGGCAGATGAAGCTGCCACCCTCCAGTCCAGCGGACGGAGCTGTTGTTGCGGGAGCTCCGGAGAACCGATCACCAACCTGGGACCTGCGAGCTCCCGACGATGTCGTCCACTGGGCTCGTGGCCGAGTCCACTGGGGCCGCGGCTCCGAAGTCAGGTCGCCGCCGCCGCAACGCCACCACAGCCCCTATCCAACTCCTGAACCTATCACCTCTTTTACATCTCATTCCCAGAGGTATTGCCATGTACCTTACCTCATTGGTTATTCCATTATTATAGACAATAGACAATAGGTGCAGGAGTAGGCTATTCGGCCCTTTGAGCCAGCACCGCCATTTGAGCCACCACCGTCATGGCTGATCATCCCCAATCAGTACCCTATTCCTGCCTTCTCCCCATATCCCCCGACTCCACTATCTTTAACAGCCCTATCTAGCTCTCTCTTGAAAGTATCCAGAGAATCAGCCTCCACCACCTTCTGAGGCAGAGAATTCCACAGACTCACAACTCGCTGTGTGAAAAAGTGTTTCCTCATCTCCGTCCTACGACCACACATTTCACTGTACCAATTGGTACATGTGACAAATAAATGTATCTTGAATCTTGTAAATGGCTTACCCCTTATTCTTAAACTGTGGCCCCTGGTCCTGGACTCCACCAATTTCGGGCATATGTTTCCTGTCTCTAGCGTGTCCAGGCACATAATAATCTTATATGTTTCAATAAGATATCCTCTCATCCTTCACAATTCCAGAGTATACAAGCCCAGCCACTCCATTCTCTAGGCATATGACAGTCCTGCCATCCCTTGTGAACCTATGCTGTACTCCCTCAATAGCAAGAATGCCCTTCCTCAAATTTGGTGACCAAAACTGCACACACTACTCCAGGTGTGGTCTTCCTAGGGCCCTGTACAACTGCAGGAGGACCTCTTTGCTCCTATACTCAACTCCTCTTGTTATGAAGGCCAACATGCCATTCGCTTTCTTTACTGCCTGCTGTGCCTGCATGCTTAATTTCATTGACTGATGAACAAGGACCCCCAGATCCCGTTGTACTTCCCCTTTTCCCAACTTGACACCATTTAGATAATAATCTGCCTTCCTGCTTTTGCTACCAAAGTGGATAACCTCACATTTATCCACAATAAACTGTATCTGCCATGCATCTGCCCACTCACCCAACCTGTCCAAGTCACGCTGCATTCAAATAGCATCCTCCTCACAGTTCACACTGCCACCCAGCTTTGTGTCATCTGCAAATTTGCTAATGTTACTTTGAATCCCTTCTAAATCATTGATGTTTATTTAAATAGCTGCGGTCCCAGCACCGAGCCTTGCGGTACCCCACTAGTCACTGCCTGACATTCTGAAAGGGACCCGTTAATCCCTACTCTTTGTTTCCTGTCTGCCAACCAATTTTCTATCCATGTTAGCACTACCCCCAATATCATGTGCCCTATTTTTGCCCACTAGTCTCCTATGTGGGATCTTATCAAATGCTTTCTGAAAGTCCAGGCACACTACATGCACTGGCTCTCCCTTGTCCATTATCCTAGTTACATCCTCAAAAAATTCCAGATTAGTCAAGCATGATTTCCCCTTCGTAAATCTATGCTGACTCAGACCGATCCTGTTACTGCTATCCAAATGTGCCGCTATTTCATGAGTGACTCCAGCATCTTCCCCACCACCAATGTCAGGCTAACTGGTCTATAATTCTGTTTTCTTTCTCCCGCCTTTCTTAAAAAGTGGGATAACGTTAGCTACCCTCCAATCCACAGGAACTGACCCTGAATCTATAGAACATTGAAAAATGATCACCAATGCGTCCACGATTTCTAGAGCCACTTCCTTAAGTACCCTGGGATGCAGACCATGGGGGCTAATCAGTCTTCAGTCCCATCAGCCTACCCAACACCATTTCCTGCCTAATATGGAATTCCTTCAGATCCTCCGTCACCCCAGATCCTCTGGCCACTAGTACACCAGGATGATTGTTTGTGTCCCCTTAGTGAAGACAGATCCAAAGTACCTGTTCAACTCATCTGCCATTTCCTTGTTCCCCATAATAAATTCACCCCTTTCAGTCTTCAAGGGTCCAATTTTGGTCTTAACTAATTTTTTCCTCTTCACATACCTGAAGAAGCTTTTACTATCCTCCTTTATATTCTTGGCTAGCTTACCTTCGTACCTCATCTTTTCTCCCTGTATTGCCTTTTTAATTATCTTCTGTTGCTCTTTAAACATTACCCAATCCTCTGGCTTCCCGCTCCTCTTTGCTATTTTGTACTTCTTCTCTTTTATTTTTACACTGTCCCTGACTTCCCTTGTCAGCCACGGTCGTCCCTTACTCCCCCAGAATCTTTCTTCCTCTTTGGAATGAACTGATCCTGTACCTTCTGTATTATTCCAAGTACTATATGCCATTGTTGTTCCACTGTCATCCCTGCTAGGGTATCTTTCCAGTCAACTTTGGCCAGCTCCTCCCTGATGGCTCCATAGACCCCCTTGTTCAACTGTAATAGTGACACCTCTGATTTACCCTTCTCCCTCTCAAATTGTAGATTAAAACTTATCATATTATGGTCACTACCTTCTAATGGCTCCTTAACCTCAAGTTCCCTTATCAAATCCGGTTCATTACATAACAGTAAATCCAGAATTGCCTTTTCCCTGGTAGGCTCCAGTACAAGCTGCTCTAAGAAGCCAACACAGAGGCACTCCACAAATTCCCTTTCTTGGGTCCAGTACCAACCTGATTTTCCAAGTTTACCTGCATGTTGAAATCTCCCATAACAACCATAACATTGCCCTTATGACATGCCAATTTTAACTCTTGATTCAACTTGCACCCTGTATCCAGGCTACTGTTTGAGGGCCTGTAGATAAGTCCCATTAGGGTATTTTTACCCTTACAATTCCTTAGTTCTATCCATACTGACTCCACATCTCCTGTTTCAATGTCACCCCTCGCAAGGGACTGAATTTCATTCCTCACCAACAGAGCTATCCCACCCCCTCTGCCCAGCTGTCTGTCTTTTCGATAGAATGTATACCCTTGAATATTCAGTTCCCAGCCCTAGTCCTCTTGCAGCCATGTTTCTGTATTTCCCACAACATCATACATGCCAATTTCTAACTGAACCTCAAGCTCGTCCACTTTATTTCTTGTACTTCGCGCATTCATATACAACACTTTGACTTCGGTATTCACCTCCCCTCTCACTCCGGTCCCTATTGGCCCTGACCTTACTCTCTTATCCCTCCTCAAACTTTCCTTCCCATTAATTTGGAAGTCTTTTGTAACTTTTCCTGTACTCACTTCCCCTTTAACTCCATCTTTATACTCCCAATTTGTCAATCCCTTCCCCCCACTATTTAGTTTAAACCCACACGTGTAGCCCTAGCAAACCTTCCTGCCAGAATGTTGGTCCAGTTCCAGTTAAGGTGTAACCCATCCCTTTTGTACAGGTCACCCCTACCACAGAAGAGATCCCAGTGGTCTATAAATCTAAATCCTTTCTCCCTGCATCAGCCCCTCAGCCACACATTCAGATCCCCTATCTCTCTGTTCCTGCCCTCACCAGCACGAGGTACTGGAAGAAAACCAGAGATAACCACCCTAGAAGTCCTGTTTTTCAGTCTTCTTCCTAACTCCCTAAATTCGCATTGCGGAACCTCCTTCCTCTTCTTCCCGATGTCGTTCGTGCACACGTGCACAACTACTGCCGGTTGTTCACCTTCCCTTTCGAGGATGTTCTGAAGTCGGTCTGTGATATCTTTACCCCTGGCACCAGGGAAGCAACGGACCATCCTCGAATCTCGGCTGCCGCCACAAAATCTCCAGTCCATGTACTTGTCTTTGTAATGTAAAAAGAAACAGGAGCACTCAGAGAAAACCCATGCAGGTCACAGGGAGAATGTATAAGCTCTGTACAGACAGTACTTACAGTCGTGGCACTCGAAGGTGGCAACTCTGGTCTCTGGCAACTCTACCACTGCGCCACTGTGCCACTCATTTTGAACTACAGTGGTGTATCATTCCGCTGTTTTTCAGTCATCATTGCATTTATTGTGATATTTATCATTGCTGTTGCCACAGAATCTTACTCATTGGTGATTCCAATGTTAAACTTCAATATATATCAATTTGGGGTGGCATTGTCGCTCAACAGTAGAGTTGCTTCCTTACAGCGCCAGAGACCCGGGTTTGATCCCGATCCCGAGTTTATGCTTCTCACTGTGACTGCGTGGGTTTCCTCTGGGTGCTCCGGTTTCCTCCCACATTCCAAAGACGTGCAGGTTTGTAGGTTAAGTGGCTTCAGTAAATTGTCCCTAGTGTGTAGGATAGAACTAGTGTACTGGGATCACTGGTCGGCGAGGACTCAGTGGGCCGAAGGGCCTGTTTCAACTCTCCAACTCTAAACTAAACTAAACTACTCAGTGCACTTTAATTTGCACCAATCTGCTGTTTTTCACTTGCCATTGTATTTATAATTGTACTATCATTATCGTATATATGCTTTATACTCTGTGAGCCTCTTGTGAAGAAGGAATTCCATTGCTGCCTGGTATATAAGGCAAAATAATAATCTGTACCAATGCAGAGGGACTAACTCAACCATACAGATAAGCTTCAGGCTTGAACCCTGATTGTGCTGAATTAGTTGGGCCCAGCGATGTAGCATTGTAACAATTGCACAACATGCTCCAAGGTTACCAAGTGAAAAACCGGTATAATTTCCTGTCCACCACTGCTATCAAGTGACAATTTGCAAGAAGGGAGGAGAGAAATGATGAGAATACAAATCTAAGGCACTTTGTTCTAGTTTATTTTAGTGCATTCTCACCACAATAAAAAAATTATCACAATTCTCTTCATAATTTAACACCCGTGAGCAGAATTCAAATTGTACCTGAATTAAGATATTGAATAGTGCTGCATAATATTAGAGACAATGACATGATGGAAATTCAGTGGTGGGGGGGGAGGGGTCAGGTCTGTATGATAGACTGAATTACATCCTCAACTCTCTGCAATTTAGAAACATAGAAAAATAGGTGCAGGAGTAGGCCATTCGGCCCTTCGAGCCTACACCGCCATTCAATGTGATCATGGCTGATCATCCAACTCAGTATCCCGTACCTGCCTTCTCTCCATACCCCCTGATCCCTTTAGCCACAAGTGCCACATCTAACGCCCTCTTAAATATAGCCAATGAACTGGCCACAACTACCTTCTGTGGCAAAGAATTACAGAGACTCACCACTCTTTGTGTAAAGAATGTTTTCCTCATCTCGTTCCTAAAGGAATTCCCCCTTATCCTTAAACTGTGACCCCTTGTTCTGGACTCCCCCAACATCGTGAAAAATCTTCCAGCATCTAGCTTGTCCAACCCCTTAAAAATTGTGTAAGTTTCTATAAGATCCCCCCTCAATCTTCTAAATTCCAGCGAGTACAAGCCAAATCTATCCAATCTTTCCTCATATGAAAGTCCTGACATCCCAGGAATCAGTCTGGTGAATCTTCTCTGTACCCCCTCTATGGCAAGGATGTCTTTCCTCAGATTTGGACACCAAAACTGTACGCAATACTCCAGGTGTGGCCTCACCAAAACCCTGTACAACTGCAGTAGAACCTCCCTGCTCCTATACTCAAATCCTTTCGCTATGAATGCTAACATACCATTTGCTTTCTTCACTGCCTGCTGCACCTGCATGCCTACTTTCAATGACTCGTGTACCATGACACCCAGGTCTCGTTGCAGCTCCCCTTTTCCTAATCTGCCACTATTCAGATAATAGTCTACCCTCATATTTTTGCCACCAAAGTGGATAACCTCACATTTATCCACATTATACTGCATCTGCCAAGCATTTGCCCATTCACTCAGCCTATCCAAATCACCCTGCAGCCTCCAAGCATCCTCCTCACACCTAACTACCCCCCAGCTTGGTGTCATCTGCAAATTTGGAGATGTTGCATTGAATTCCCTCGTCCAAATCATTAATATATATTGTAAATAGCTGGGGTCCCAGCACTGAGCCTTGCGGTACCCCACTAGTCACTGCCTGCCATTCTGAAAAGGACCTGTTTACTCCTACCCTTTGCCTCCTGTCTGCTAGCCAGTTCTCTATCCACATCAATCCTGAACCCCCAATACTGTGTGCTTTAAGTTTGTATGCTAATCTCTTATGCGGGACCTTGTCGAAAGCCTTCTGAAAGACTAGATATAACACATCCACTGGTTCTCCCTTATCCACTCTACTAGATACATCCTCGAAAAATTCTATCAGATTTGTCAGACATGATTTACCTTTCGTAAATCCATGCTGACTTTGTCCAATGATTTCACCACTTTCCAAATGCGCTGCTATCCCATCTTTAATAACTGACTCTAGCAGTTTCCCCACTACCGATGTTAGACTAACTGGTCTGTAATTCCCCGCTTTCTCTCTCCCTCCTTTTTTAAAAAGTGGGATTACATTAGCTACCCTCCAATCCTCAGTAACTACTCCAGAATCTAAAGAGTTTTGAAAAATTATCACTAATGCATCCACTATTTCTGGGGCTACTTCCTTAAGTACTCTGGGATGCAGCCTATTTGGCCCTGGGGATTTATCGGCCTTTAATCCATTCAATTTACCTAACACCACTTCCCGGCTAACCTGGATTTCACTCAGTTCCTCCATCTCATTTGACCCCCGGTTCCCTGCTATTTCCGGCAGATTATTTATGTCTTCCTTAGTGAAGACAGAACCAAAGTAGTTATTCAATTGGTCTGCCATGTCCTTGTTCCCCATGATCAATTCACCTATTTCTGACTGCAAGGGACCAACATTTGTTTTAACTAGTCTCTTTCTCTTCACATATCTATAAAAACTTTTGCAGTCAGTTTTTATGTTCCCTGCCAGTTTCCTTTCATAATCTATTATCCCTTTCCTAATTAAGCCCTTTGTCCTCCTCTGCTGGATTCTGAATTTCTCCCAGTCCTCCGGTAGGCTCTTTTTCTGGCAAATTTGTATGCCTCATCTTTTGTTTTTATACTATCCCTGATTTCCCTTGTTATCCATGGATGCACCACCTTCCCCGATTTAATCTTTTGCCAAACTGGTATGAACAATTTTTGTACTTCATCCATGCAGTCTTTAAATACCTTCCATTGCACATCCACTGTCAACCCTTTAAGAATCACCTGCCAGTCTATCTTGGCCAATTCATATCTCATACCTTCAAAGTTACCTTTATTCAAGTTCAGAACCCTTGTTTCTGACTTAATTTTGTTACTCTCCATCCTAATGAAGAACTCAACCATATTATGGTCACTCTTGCCCAAGGGGCCACGCACAACAAGACTGCTAACTAACCCTTCCTCATTACTCAGTACCCAGTCTAGAATAGCCTGCTCTCTTGTTGGTTCCTCCACATGTTGGTTGAGAAAACTATCCCGCATACATTCCAAGAAATCCTCTTCCTCAGCACCCCTGCCAATTTGATTTACCCAATCTACATGCAGATTGAAGTCACCCATTATAACCGTGTTACCCTTGTTTCACGCATTTCTAATTTCCTGTTTGATGCCATCCCCAACTCCAATACTACTGTTAGGTGGCCTGTACACAGCTCCCACTAGCGTTTCTGCCCCTTAGAGTTTCGCAGCTCTACCCATATCAATTCCACATCCTCCACGCTAATGTCCTTCCTTTCTATTGCATTAATCTCCTCTCTCACCAGCAACGCTTCCCCACCTCCTTTTCCTTTTTCGTCTATCCCTCCTGAATATTGAATATCCCTGGATGTTCAGCTCCCAGCCTTGGTCACCCTGGAGCCATGTCTCCGTGATCCCAACTATAACATAGTCATTAATCGCTATCTGCACCTTCAACTCATCCACCTTATTACGAATGCTCCTCGCATTGAGACACAAAGCCTTCAGGCTTGTTTTTACAACACTCTTACTCCTTATACAATTATGTTGACAAGTGGCCCCTTTCACATCGATCCCTATTACACTTGGCCATACTCTCCTATCCCTTTGTGAGCTTTCTTTCCCGTTAATTCTGGGGTCATTAACCATCCCTTTACTCTCTTTCCCTTTAACTCCGTCCTCGACTATCCCATTTGACACCCCACCCCCCTTATTCAGTTTAAAACCATCCGTGGAGTTTGTGGAGATTTCTTGCAGTCTTGGGCAGAGCTGTTCCCAAACAAGCCATGATGCATCCCGACAATAATCTTTTTATCGTGCATCTGTATATGTTTGTAAGAGTCATTGGAGACAGGCCAAATTTCCTCAGTCTTCTGAGAAAGTTGTGGCACTGGTGTGCCTTCTTAGCTCTTGTACCAATCTTGTTGGTCCACAATATATTGTTGATAATATTAACACCAAGGAACATGAAACTGGAACACTTCGGCACCATTGAAACTGATTGGGGTATGTACTTCATCATGCTTCCTGAAATCAGGTTAACCTATTGTCCTCTGCCTGCATGTGATCCATATCCCGCCATTCCCTCCATACCCATGCGCCTGTTCAAAAGTCTCTTAAATGTCACTATCGTATCTGCCTACACTACCATCCCTGGCAACCCGTTCCAGGCACTCACCACCTCCTATGTAAAAAAAACTTGCCTTGCACATCTCCTTTAAATTTTGCCCTTGTGACCGTTTGAAACACTTCACACTGCCTCAGCAAGGCCACTAACATAATCAGGGACAAGTCTCACCCTGGTCACTCCCTCATCTCCCCTCCCCCATCAGGCAGGAGGTACAGAAAACGCACACCTCCAAATTCAAAGACAGTTTCTTCCCAGCTGTTATCAGGCAACTGAACCATCCTATCACCAACTAGAGTGCAGTTCCGACCACCCATCTACCTCATTGGGAGGCCTTTGGAGTATCTATTATCGGACTTTGCCTTTGACTACACTATATGATATTCCCTTTATCCTGTATCTGTATACTGTGGATGGCTTGATTATAATCATATATAGTCTCTTCACTGACTGGGTAGCATGCACAAATAGGTTTTCACACATGATAATAAAAAACTAAATTAAACTAAAACGTTCACCACTTCAGAACTGTATTTTACTGTCAACAATCTGCTTTAGTATCCTTACAGCCACCAATGTTTTTTCTGAACTGTACCATTCCAGTTCTGCCTCACTTCTGACTAAGCCTCATTGTCAGAAACCACCATTAGAATTATATCTCACAGAAATCTAGTTCACACTAATTCCCAAGTGTAATGTTATGGTAGAAATCATGACCATTTTCCATTGGCTTTTCGTGTTAAAATATGTGGATAATAAATATTGATGAAGCCATAACAAGGTAAATTACTGTTACACTAATGTTTTATTGCATTTTTTGGATATTCCCTGTCACTGTTTATTATTTTAGGGGTTTAAATGAGCGGTTCACTCTAGTTTTAATTTGCTAGGAGGCTTTAAAAATATTTTGTTTCTTGAGCAGATGACAAGGGGGTGTTTTATAACTCATTTATTGATAATACTGAAAATGTCAAACAAAGAGGGGAATTGACAAGTATAAATCACTATACTTTTCTCTTTGCTATTTAGTGAATCTCGACAAACTGTGGAAGGAAAATAAGCACCCTGTTAACATTTTCCTAATATTAAATTGCCACCAACGTGTTGATATTCCTGTCCTGTAAACAACTGTTGTGAATGCAGGGCAGAATGATTTTGTGGTCAGCATGAATATTAATGCACTTGCAACCTAATCCAGTGGTCAGACATATCAGAACAGTGCAGCAAATAAAATCAACCATGGCATCATGCCAGAACAGCTATAGATGTACTCTGGTACTCTCCCAGTGAGCTGGAGGCCAACATGTCATATTGTTTGCTGCTTCTAACAACAGCCAGAAGACACTAATTATAAAATGCTTGCCACAGTGCAAAGTGTTTCTAATCAAAATGCACAAAGTTTTTGAAATTGTGGTAGTGGGGAATTATATGTATAATCTTTGCAACTCTCTGGATGAATGTGCTCAGAAAATTGGATGAATGATTGAAAAAGGATGACATACACTCTTTCAAATGTTGTCAAGACAAGGAAGTAAGTTATTTTTGAAGATAGACACTGTTGTGAGGCAAATAAAAAATTTGAATTTACTTAAACTTTATTTAAGCTTTAAGCAACTCATTTCTGTAATACACATCTTCAAAGCGCCTGGAAATTATCGCTGATTCCGCAGGATTCACCGGCCCAAGGCCCCGCACATGCGCACATTTCATTCTCCCCTCCTATTTATAAGTTGAGACGGTCAGGAGGTCGCAGCACTGGAGCATCGGGAGATAATGGTGTTTCAATAGCTGGTGGTACATATATTGCTTGGTCATCAACTTCACTCATATTGTTATTTACATTTTCAATTTTAGAATTACTTATAGAAGTTTCTATACGGGATGATGGGAGTGTGGAAGGAAGTTCTCGATTAATATTATCAAGGAGTGATGGAGCTGATGTAGAAGACGGACATGGTGCAAGGTCATGAAGTGAGACAGTTGACTGACGTCCATCCTGATACTTGTTAGTTGCATAAAAAGGGTTGACATCAGTCAGTTCAACTTCATCAACAAAGGGCTCATTCGTATTTGATCGGACGATGCTACACAGGCCCAGGGCTAGTCAACCATGATGGCAGAAAAGTACCACTAGAAGAATGCCGTTTGAAGTTAAAGAACCGCTCATTTGGAGTAGTATTGGCAGCAGTTGACAGTAGAGATCTGATGGAATGTAATGCATCTGGTAGAACACATTCCCACTGCTGATCTGGTATGTCATTTAACTTTAAAGCCAGTTTCACTGCTTTCCAAATAATTCAGTTATACCTCTCAACCTGACCATTTCCAATAGGATGATATGGTGTTGCCTTACTTGTTGCAATTCCTGTATTAGAAAAGTAGTCTTTTGTGACTACCTTTCTAATACAGGAATTGCAACAAGTAAGGCAACACCATATCATCCTATTGGAAAATCGTGACCTAGAATTATATCGCTACATAATTTTTTCAAAATAGCAAGACATACAGATTTATAACTGGTTTTGTTCCAAATAAAGACTACAATACAAGATCCAATAATTTGAGTATTGAGAGTTCTCAGAGCCATCGAGATTTCTCTATTTGAAGGAATTACAGTTCGATTTAGTCGAGACACAACTTTTTCACTTATAAAACTTTTTTAACTGCCAACATCAAGTAATACATTAAGTGTATGGCCATTGATAGATACTGTTGTAGCTGCATGAGACAAGCTCTGAAGAAATGCAGCTGTAATTGCACATAAAGAAGGCATATACATGGCAGCAGTCACACTTTTAGTAGTTGCTCTGGACTTGCATAGAATAATGTCCCTTCTTGCCACAACTATTACAAGTTGCCTCTCAAGCAGGACATATCTCTCTACTATGAATATTATGGACAACACATACTGCCGCACTATTGAGTAAGGCAAGGCAGCGCCTTTACCACCTCAGACAGCTGAGGAAATTTAGAGTCTCTCTGAGGATCCTTCAGTGCTTCTACTCTGGGGCTCTAGAAAGCATCTTGTCCGGCAACATCACAATCTGGTTTGGGAACAGCTCTGCTCAGGACAGGAAAGCTCTGCAGAGAGTAGTGCGTTTGGCCGAATGCACTAGGGGAACTACACTAGCCCCCCCCCCCCCACCTTTACAAGACCTATACACCAGGAGGTGCGGATCCAGACCCCTACCACCCCAGCAACGGACTGTTCCAGCTGCTATGATCAGGCAAACACCTCCGCTGTCATGCTGGGAAAACAGAGAGGACGAGACGGAGTTTCTTCCCACAATGTAAAATTAAATGTAAAAGCGCTCTAACAATAGTAAAAAAAGACTGCGGTAATTAAAACTATCGGAATTACTTTGGCGGCACCTATGCGATTCATCTCCTGTACATTAGACCCCCCCCCCACCCACCCACCACATGAATATTTTATCTGGGGTTTTAGACTGAGCTAATCTTGCAGAGGGTTGATGGATTACCTGCGACCACAACAAAACCTCAAATCCTCTGTACGCTTGATCAGACAAAACTCAGGGCAGTTCTTCGATCTTCACGATGATGTACCTTAATGTCAAGGATAGACACGAAAAGCTGGAGTAACTCAGCGGGTCGGAAGAAGGGTCTCGACCCGAAATGGTGCCTGTTCCTTTTCTCCAGAGATGCTGTGTGACCCGCTGACTTGCTCCAGCTTTTTGTATCTATCTTCGGTTTAAACCAGCATCCGCAGTTCCTTCCACTTTAATGCCATTACATTTCCGAATTTATTGAGTGCAACGTTATCTATTCCCACTTTTTGTATCAAAGCTTCTCAGCGTGTGATTACCAAATTGCAGACAATTTTGCCAAATTTCAGGCTACCATCGTGTTGTAAACTTTTGACTGTACTCTATACCTGTCCAATCCATGTACCTGTCTAAATGTTTCTTAAAAGTTACGATAGTTACCATATGCAAAAAAGGTTGCTGATCCCTGGACTAAACCCAACCCTTGATCCTGTCCCGCCAGCCTTTGTGTTTATTGATATTTTATTCACAATATTAGGATTTCGTAATTTCGTACAGGGAGAGAGAGAGATATGTTGAATGAATGAACGAAAGAAAGAAAGAAAAAGGTTGCTCAACAAATAATTAGAGATCACAAGAAAGAAACAAGAGAATATATATATATGTGTGTTATATATTTATGTACTTATATGTCACACATATATATATGCATCATATATATATATGTATCATATATATATATGCGTGTGTGTGCTGCACACATATATAAATGTGATATAGATGCATATAATTATATAACACACATATTTTTCTAGTTTCTTATATATATAAACACATATGTATTCATTATATATATATAATGAATACATATGTGTTTATATATATATAAGAAACTAAAAAAATGTGTTATATAATTATATGCATCTATATCACATTTATATATGTGCAGCACACATATATATATAACAAATATATATGTGTTGATATATATATGTATATATATATGTGTGTGTGTGTGTGTGTGAGCGGGTGTGCGCATGTGTACATATATATATATATATATATATATATATATATGTATATGTGTGTGTATATATATATATATATATATATATATATATATATATATGTGTGTGTGTGTGTATATATATGTGTGTATATATTTGCCTTTATGGGTGCATACAAGCAGTTGTGAACAATGGGATTAGATTAATTACAGAGTGCAAGTTTAATACAAAAATCAATTCAAACACTGGACATGAGCTATTTAAAAAGAAAATTCTAAAAACATTTAAAAACACACAAACTGTTGCCTCGCAACGCTGATTACTGCAAGTTTAATTCAAAAATCAATTCAAACACAGGACATGAGCCATTTAAAAAGAAAATTTTTAAAAAGCATTTAAAACATTTAAAAACACTCAAGATGTTCCCCTGCAACGCTGATTACACTGCGAGAGGCATAAATGAAGTTGGGTCGGGATTACTGAAATGGCGGAGGTTTCGCTCCGTTGTGTACTTACATGGAGGAGTGTACCATTTTGCTCCGCTCTAAGATCTTTGATCAGGATTGTAAACTCTTATCTCACCAGGGACTAATTTAGTATACTAATTAACTGTTGTGTCTTTAAAAAAAAAAAAAATTCTAACGTAAATACTGATTCTGTTCTATAGTTTTTGCACAATCCCCAGGCATTGCCATTTTCATTTCACTGCGCATCTTATATGTGTATTTGACAAGTAAAGTTGACTTGACTTGACGACATTTATCAGTAGAAATTGTTTCAGCTTGCTCCATGTTAGTACTTGGGTGAGATTCTTTTGTAGTAGTTGCAGCAGAATACACATTAGAAGTCATAAGCATCTGAATTTTTCTTGAGTCAAGTCTAATGAGCAAGCTGACGGTAAATCCAAGGTTTTGTTTTCTAATAGTCTCTGTCGTATTAAAGGCGATGCCAAACCATTGATAAAAGAGTCTCGAATAAGTTCCTGTTGATATTGATCAGCTGTAACTGCTTTGAAGGCACAGTCTTTACTAAGTCTTTGAAATTCTTGTAAAAATTCATCAAGTGACTCACCAGGTTTTTGTTTACAAGTAGCAAGGAGGTGTCGAGCAAATATTACATTGGGTGTCTTAACGAAGAGCCTGCTTAGTACATCCATAGCAGAATCATAAGTTGTACATTCCTCTATGTAATCATATAACCATATAACAATTACAGCACGGAAACAGGCCCTCTCGGCCCTTCCAGTCCGTGCCGACCATTTATTTTCTCCTAGTCCCATCTACCTGTACTCAGACCATATCCCTCCATTCCCTTCCCATCCATATACCTATCCACTTTACTTTTAAATGTTAAAATCGATCCTGCCTCCACCACTTCTGCAGGAAGATCATTCCACACAGCCACCACTCTCTGAGTAAAGATGTTCCCCCTCATGTTACCCTTAAACTTCTGTCCCTTAATTCTCATGTCATGCCCTCTTGTTAGAATCTTTCCTACCCTCAATGGGAAAAGCTTATCCACGTCAACTCAGTCTATCCCTTTCATCATTTCAAAGACCTCAATCAAGTCCCCCCTTAACCTTTTGCGCTCCTAAGAATAAAGACCTAACTTGTTCAACCTTTCTCTGTAACGTAGTTGCTGGAACCCAGGCAACATTCTAGTAAATCTCCTCTGTACTCTATCTATTTTGTTGACATCCTTCCTATAATTAGGCGACCAAAATTGTACACCATACTCCAGAATTGGTCTTACCAATGCCTTGTACAATTTTAACATTACTTCCCTACTCCTATATTCAATGCTCTGATTTATAAAGGCCAGCACACCAAAAGCTTTCTTTACCACCCTATCCACATGTGATTCCACCTTCAGGGAACTATGCACAGTTATTCCTAGATCCCTCTGTTCCACAGCATTCCTCAATTCCCCACCATTTACCATGATATACATCATAAGAGACAGAGCTTATTAATGTCCTGAATTTGTCAGGTGCATTGTCGTCACACTCATCAAAGAAGTTATTTAATGTACGAAGCCAGTGCTTCCATTCCTTTGCAGCAGTAGGTGAGTTGGGATCCAGATCCAAGCGTCGTGGTTTCAATAGTTTCTCCATCTCGATGTCACACTGCTTAACTTCTGAGATTGAGTTGCTTAAATTGTTGTAAGGCAAATGAAAAATTCTAATTTACTTAAACTTTATTTAAGCTTTAAGCAACTCATTTCTGTAATACACAACTTCAAAGCATCTGGAAATTATCGCTGATTCTGCAGGCCTCGCTGGCCCGAGGCCCCGCACATGCGCACACTTCAGACACCAATGCTGGAGTAACTCAGCGGGTCAAGCAGCATCTCTGGAGAAAATGAATAGGTGACGAGCCTATCTACCTATAGGTCATCCATTCTATTTGTCCAGAGATACTGCCTGGCCCGCTGAGATACTCCAGCATTTTGTGTCTATCTTCGGTATAAACCAGCATCTGCAGTTCCTTCCTACACAAACGTTATTTTTGGTCTGTTGTAATATGTAAGCCACCATAACTATCAAGCATAGATTCATAGTGCCACAGAATCAAGAAGTCACACAGCAGGGAAACAAGCCCTTTGGCCCAGCTCATCTATTCCCATCCAGATGTCCCAACTAAGCTACTATTTCCCCGTGTTTGGCCCATATCCCACGAGACCTTTCCTATCCATGCACCTGTCCAAGTGTCTTTTAACTGCCCTTTAGGAAAATAATAATTATATTTTATTATAAATGAAAAGTTACAACAATGCTGTTCTGGGAGTGAGTGGCAAATAAATCAGCCCAAAGCTCATCTTTGATCTCCGTGGGAGTCTGGTTTGTTTTATGTAGGGGGTGGGTGGGGAGGTCGGAGGAAACTTTTTTTTCCAATCTCTTACCTTGTCGGAGATGCAATTGTGTTCCGGATCGTATCTCTGGCCGCTCTGCGGCTTAACATCATGAAGCTGGAGGCCTTGCTCGGGACTGGCTTAGAGCCCCACCGCGGGGACGTGGACTTACCATCGGAGCCGATTCCTTGCCTGGGATTGACGCACCAACCGCGGCCTGTGGATTTCACCATCGAGAAGCTCGCAGTCTTGGGTAGAGACCAATGTTGGGAGCTCCAAACAACGCAGATGGTTTTGATTAGCCCCGACCCTGGGTCAGATCACCCGGCGCGGGAGAGCTGAGATCCCCCGATGCATGAGCTAGATTGCCCTGACGCGAGGGCCCAAACGCCGCCGGCTATGAGAGCCAAGATCACCCCATCAACAGAAGGCTCAAGGCCCCTGACCACGGGAGAACGGAGAAGGGAAGAGATTGAACTTTTATTCACCTTCCATCACAACGAGGAATGTGGAGGAGTCACGGTGCTGGATGTTTATGTTAAAATGTATTTTGTGTGTTCTGTTGCTTTTTATTGGTATGACTGTGGTGGCAAATACATTTCCTCGTATTTTGCAAAACATACTTGGAAAATAAAGTATTATTATGATTATGAAATCATAAGAGTACTGGCATACATTATAATTGTTTGGATTAATGACCAAGACAAATTAGCTAATTTTATTTTGGACAACTTTGTCAGATTGCTTTCACGTGGGAGTCAAATATTATCCTGATAGTGATGATTCAATACCATTCATCATTAAAAGAAGTTAGAGTTGTAGAGCTCTACAGCACAGAAGCAGGCCCCTCAGCCCAACCCATCCAATAATGACCTTAATGCCAATCTACATCAATCTCATTTGCCTGCATTAGGCCCAAATCAATCTACTATTTTCTTATGGAAGCATCTATCCAAATGCCTTTTAAACATAATTGTTCCTGCCTGTACCACCTTCCATATAACCACCACCCTTCGTGACAAACCTGTCCAAGTTACACACACACATTGATATTGGACCAATAGTTAACAAGACCAAAACAGATACAGTGGCTTGCAAAAGTTTTCATACCCCTTGAACCTTTCCACATTTTATCACGTTACAACCACAAATGAAAATGTATTTTATTGGGATTTTATGTGATAGACGAACACAAAGTGGTGCTTAATTGTGAAGTGGAAGGAAAATGATACATGGTTTCCAAATTTTATTACAAATAAAAAACTGAAAAGTGTGGCGTGCACAAGTATTCAGCCCCATTTACTCTGATACCCCTAAATAAAGTCCAGTGCAACCAATTGTCTTCAGAAGTCACCTAATTAGTAAATAGAGTCCACTTGTGTGTAATCTAATCTCAGTATACATACAGCTGTTCTGTGAAGGCCTCAGAGGTTTGTTAGAGAACATTAGTAAACAAACAGCATCATGAAGCCCAAGGAAAACCAGCAATCCCCGCACACTTACACTATCCCATACACACACTAGGGACCATTTACAATTATACCAAGCCAATTAACCTACAAACCTGTACGTTAGGAGTGTTGGAGGAACGGAATATTCTGGTGAAAACCCACGCAGGTCACGGGGAAACGGAACAAACTCCTTCAGACAGCATCCGTAGTCAGGATTGAACCTGGGTACCTTGCACTAAGACTAAGGCAGCAACTCTACTGCTGTGCCACCGTCACGCCCGGTTTTAAAACATCACACAAAGTGCTGGAGTAACTCATCGGGTCAGGCAACATTTCTGGAGAACACAAATAGAACATAGTAAGTACAGCACAACACAAGAACACGCCCTTCAGTCCACTACGTCTGTGCCGAATATGATGCCAAAACTATCTCTTTTCTACAGGGACAGCATAACGGTAGAGTTGCTGCCTTTCAGCACCAGAGACCCGTGTTTGATCCTGACTATAGGTAGGTACGTTGCAAAACTTACCTTGAGCAGCGCTGCAGTTCTGCCGCTCCCCGTGTGCGCGACTTTGGCGCCTTTCAGAGGGGGGCGGGCTTAAAGTGCCGTTTTTCCACAGGCAGCAAAAATCGATCAATATCGGGCAATTTTGTTGCGGAAGAAAAATCGCTCCGACATTTCATGAATGAAGGTATTTTTAAATTACTCTAAATTATTTATTAACTAGAGTAATTTAAAAATCACCTTCAAAAGCCGTGAGTGCCGACAACCGGAAGGATTTTGCGTAGGGGAGAAGAAAAGGTAAATCGTTTATTTTTATATTAAAAGTTGGTTTTTAACTTTTAATAACATTTTTACGTTGCGAAATGGGGTCCCAAAAAAATGTATGAACAAACAGTATTTTTCCTCCCGACTTCACCGCTAACCGCAACGTTCCAATCCACCGCATTCCACTAAAACCCACTCGCAAGTTGATTTAAATGGCCATTAATTTACAGGAATCAAACACTAAATTCCTTCCATTTGGCCCAGAAATTCATGAAAATGAGATTTAAAAATTATGTTATATTGTGGATTATTGTGTGAATGTTATTTGGACACTTAGGCAATTTAAAAAAAGTTTATCTTTTCTTAAGAAATGGATAGATGTTTAGATCTACTCATTGAATTTTGTAATTAGCTACAATTAGATAACTAATTATATGCTTTAATTTCAGGTCATCCAAGTAAGATTGTTTCATATTTGTTTCAGAATGCTTCAATCTATAATAACTGAAAATTTCATTGAGTTCTCTTAATTTTTAAGAAAGTTATGGGCTTTTAACTTTTCCATATCACAGCTTTTGAGTTAAGTCAATTGAAAGGCAATGGGGAACAAGATGCTAATTTCCGAGTATGAAAATGGCCATAACTTTCTTAATACTGAAGATATGAAAGTAAATTAGGTGTCAAATTAAACTTCTTTTTATGCTTTATCTGATGGGATAAATTGCAGACTTGATTTTTTAAATCTCAAAATTTTGTAACATTGCTACTATAGGTGTTGTCTGTACGTAGTTTTATGTTCTCCCTGTGAACACTGTGAAACCTTTCCTATCCATGTACCTGCCCAAGTGTATTTTAAATGCTGATATTATACTTACCTGGGCCACCTCTTCTGTGCAGACAGTAGGTGTTTTATTTCACCTGGAATCTGCCCTTTGGGTCTTTCACATTCATTGGGCATTGCCAGACTCTGCACCTCCTCCTCCCCCTCCATCTCCTCCTCCCCTCTCCGTCTCCCGCTGGCTCAGGGAGATTTGCCTCAGACAGCACTGTGTTTCTGGCGGATTTCACCGTCCACCCGGGAGTGGGGATTGGAGCTGCGAAGAAGAGACTCGGGTGGCGGGTGAGTGCATTACGCGAGGTCCGGGGCCTGGGCCGAAGCCTCGGGCCCAGAGTCGGGGCCAGGCCGGGTGGGCTGGCGCTCGCTCGGCCTGGCCTGCAGCTGGAACCGCGAGTGAGCTGAAGCCGCCCTGCAGCCGGGCTGCGACCCCCTCAAACCCTAGCACTGGAGAACTGCTCATCAGCTTGAGACCCTCCTTCCCTGACCCAGTCACTTTTAAATTTTGTTCTCACTTTAAATCCTGACTTGGTGCTTTTAACGATAAATCGTTTTTTTAAATTTTCCCCATTTTTAATCGTGCACGCGTTATACTAAAATGTAATAAAATGTTTCACGAACATTGCAGGCTGAGGGGAGATCCTTTATGAGAGGCATAGTTAGGGTAAACAGTCACCTTTTTTAAAGATATGCAGGGCAAGTTTTTTTACACAGAGGCTGGTGGGTGCCTGGGACATGCTGCCAGGGATGGTGATGGAGGCAGTGGCGTTTAGGAGGCTTATGGATAGGCGCATGGATATGTAAGGAATGGAGGGGTATGCATCATGTGCAGGCAGATGAGATTAATGTCATTTTCTCATCATGTTCAGCATTGTGGGCTGAAAGGCCTGTTCCCGTGCTATACTGTTCTATGTACATGCAATCCAACAGTATGAATATTGATTTCTCGAACTTCAAGTTTCACCTTAGTTCTCCAACTAGTTTCACCGTCCTCCTGATTAATTTTACTGAATTTATGCCTAGTTCTTCCCTTCCACTCAACTAACAATAAACCATTCTACATTTCCTATATCGTCTGTTTTGATCTGTTGTTTTTACACCTTTCCCTTCCATATCTCTAGTCTCCCTCTCCCCTGACTAAGTCTGAAGAAGGGTCTCAACCCAAAACTTTATTCCTTCTCTCCAGAGATGCTGCCTAACCCGCTGAGTTAATGAGAGACAAAACAGCATTTTGTCTCTCATTATGTTGATGGAGCATGAAATTGAGGAATTATTGTAGCAAAAAGGGGTCCAAGAACAAAGAGTAGGGGTTAAACAGATTACTTGTTAGCCTAATACATTTCTATAATTCCATATCATAAACATACCTCTAAGAAAGGAGATGAGTAATTTATTTGTCAGAGGGTGGTGGATCTATAGAATTCATTGCCAGACAGCTATGGAGGCCAGGTCCTTGGTTATTTGTAAAGCACAGACTGACAGATTCTTGATTAGTAAGGGTAAATAAGGATATGGGGAAAAGGCAGGAGAATGAGGTTGAGAGGAAAAGTAATCAGCCGTGATTGAATGGCAGAGTAGACTCGAAGGACAAAATGGCCCAATTCTGCTCGTACAGCTTATTAATATGAATTTTTTAATACAGCTTCCTAAGCTGGAGCTCGTTCCTTATTCCTGTTTCATCCAAAAAGCATGGTAGTTTCCTTTTAAGTTAATCAATTCGTTGAAACTTGACAGTAACAACACTGAAAATCATTACACAGCCAAAGTGGCATAAAATTCATCAGCTTGTCTCTACTGTATTGTTTTTTAGGATGGCTGCAAGTTACGCATGGAAAATTGCTTTCAAGACACTGCAAACTAAAGCTGGCTGGTATGTTTGCAATGAGAATGCAAGATATTTTCATAGTTTATTGTCAAGGACAGTGATGAAGATTCGCCCATCCAGCTGTATCAATCCCTACTGGCAACAGGCCTGTAGGATGCCGCCTCCAAAAACCTTTACAACTGGCGAGGATCAGCCTGAGACGGCGCAGCACAAGATCAAAACAGACCCAAGAGCACGGAAAGCAATAGGAAGCATTGGTAGAAAAATTCGTCACCGCATCATTCACGTAATAGATGAAAATGGAGAAAATCTTGGGAATCAGCACAGGGCCGACGTTATTCGCATGATGGATGAGCGTGGCATCAAAATTGTGCCTCTCAACGAAAATGCAGATCCTCCAGTGTACAAGCTAATGACAGGAAAACAGATTCACGAGGAACAAATGAAACTCAGAGAAAAACAGAAGGACAAACTCAAAACTGGTAAGTGGATGTCATTGTTTCTCATGAAATTTCAAAATCTTGTAAAAATATACTTTTGAATATACTGAAAAATATACTTCTGAATATACTTTTGTTATAAAAGTAGAACCATCCATTTCTGGGGTTCGCGATTCTCTCGTTGGACTAATGTTCACTGCAAAACTCGTGTCATTGTTTGATGTATGTACAATTCTTTTCAACATAATTTCTGTCAAGTGTGTTATTTTCAAATTTCCCAAAATGGAACAATGAAATTCTTACTTGTAGCAGCACAACAGATATGTAAACATAGTACTCTGTAAACCCCATACCAAAGTGCAGCAGTATATATACTGTAGTTGTTGTGTTTTAATAGCCCGATGGTTATAAGAAAGAACCTGGACATTAGTTTTCAGGCTCCTATACTTTCTTCCCAATGGCAGGAATGAAATTAGTTTGTGCTCAGGGTGGTGTGGGTCTCTGATGATGCTGGCTGCCTGTATGAGGCAGAGACTGTTGTAGATCCCTTTGATGGTGGGGATGTCAGTGCCTGTGATGAACTGGGCAATGGTCACCACATTTTGCAATCATATTCGTTCTTGGGCATTCGAATTGCCGGACCAGGCAGTGATGCATCCTGTCTCAATGCTCAGGTACCTCAATGCTAAAAGTAAAACAAATTATAAGTTGTTTATTTACAGGTCACATTGATGCTCAGAATCTCTCCATTGCCATCCAGTGGGCAGAATATAGAAGCATCGCTTTATTGGGAAAATCTTTAAAAACCATCATTAATTGTGGACTCAGTATAATTCAAAACAAACACAAGCCTACTGTTATGGTTGACTTCTTGAACAAAAATAGATGAACAAAGGAAGCTAAATACTACAGGTGCTGGGAATCTGATATATAAATTACAAGATGCTGAAATTAAAAGCTATGCAGGTTTATCAAAAGAAAGATGAAGTCATAGATACCTCCCCACTGTGAACATTCAGTGTCCCCTCCTGTGTGCTTCAAAATAGCATGAAGGATTGTGTAGGAAGGGACTGCAGATGCTGGTTTATATCAAAGATAGACAAAGTGCTGAAATTACTCAGCAGGTCAGACAGCATCTCTGGAGAAAAAGGATGGGTGACATTTCAGGTTTTTTCAGACTGGGTCTATCTAGCACAAAGAATTTACAGGTTTTGAACTTGTGCTTTGGCCACCTAGACCACGTGTTTTTAAACATTAAATAGTTGGCTTTTTCCCCCCGTTTTGAACATAGGAGCTTGCCAAATGAAGGAACAGACTTTCTCAGCTGATATTGCAAAGCATGACCTACAAACAAAAATTAAACATATCCAGCAGTGGGTTGAAAAGCATCACCATGTTCGGATTACTGTTCGAAAAGGAGCTGCTACAGATAAAGTAGAGGAAATGGTAAGACTGCATGTGATGAACAAAATGTTTTTGGTTCAATCTATTATGCTGCTCTTGATCATGAAGCTACTAAATGAAAGATGGTCTGAGATCAAAGTATTTTGACTCCCATCTTTGTATTACTTAGTTCTTGGAAGATTTGTTGAATTAGTTGCAACCTACTGTTTGAAACATTGGAGAACAGAAAATGAGTATTAAATCCAATTGCAACCTTAATTTTATACAGCTTTGTTGATCAAAATAACAAAAGTGATGCAATCAACAAAGTACGCACATTTTGTTTGAAATGTATTCAGATGCCAAGATAGACTTTGCTTGATAGGTGTATGATATCAACATTGGTCTCAAGACAATTTATTAAATTGGAAAGATTGTTATTTGAACATGCTTGCTTTTAGAGAATGATAACGTTAAAAAATCTCTTGATTTTTACAATGATGTTGTAAACAAATTGCACATTATATACCAATCACAACATTACTGAATTTAATCCATGAAAATTTTGCACCAATATAATGCTCTGACGGCAAAGGGTTTGATAACTACAACAACAGCAAAATCTGCATTTAATCTGCTACCTTGACACTTATTTAATGAAGCAAGAATCTCCAGTTTTAAAAATTGAGTTGAAAGTAGACCATTTCCACTTGGAAATTGAACTTGTTCAAATGAGAATTTCTTCTCAGATGAGTATTTTGCAAGTTTTCATAGGATTACTAAATTATGAAAAAAAATCCAATTTATAATATACAAAAAAGTTTGGAAACTTTTAGCTGCCTCTAAGAGCAATTGACTGTGCAGTGTAAAGTTAGAATCCTTCAAAGACCTTCCTTCATGTTTTTAATTAATCCAACATTCTTCATAAAGTTGAGTGGCAGTGGCGCAGCAGCAGAGTTGCTGCCTTGCACGACCAGAGACCCGGGATTGATCATGATGGGTGCTGTTCGTAGTGTTTGTACGTTCTCCGTGACCACATGGGTGCTCCTGTTTCCTCCCACATTCCAAAGACACAAGGTTTGTAGGTTAATTGGCTTCTGTAAATTGTTCCTAGTGTATAGGTTAAGATAGTGCTAGTGTACAGGGTGATCGCACGTCGGCGTGGACTCGGGCTGAAGAGCCTATTTCCGCAATGTATCCCTAAAGTCTTAATTCATCTAGTTTCAACAGCATGCAACACAGCTACTGTTTATACTCTGAACAATATTTCTAACTTTAATGTTTTAATCTCTTAAAGGAATCATTGCTGGATCAAGTTGTTCAGTCCATGCCAGATAAAGCTACCTTCATGTTGAGACCAAAGATCATTAAAGAAGGGAAAGCAGTTATGTGTGTTCTGCGACATCTGTCTGAAAAAGAAATGAAGAAATTGAATCAAAGTGAAGGCTGAATCAGACTGCCTAAAAGGTGCAATGTTCAGAAACTTTGACGGAAACTATTTCAAAGAGCACTTTAATTTTAATTACGTTTTTGTACATAGCTTTTAAAAATCCTTCACATTACAGATCAACGATTAAAGAAAAAAAACAATGTAATATATTTATTCTTGGATATGTCAATTGACTGAGAAATGATCAGACTGGCTCAAAACATGAATTAAGGCAACTTTGGTCATGTCCTGCAGTGAAATAGCAGTGATGCAACTGAAAGAAAGTTTCAATTAAATGGAAGAGGAAAAAGTTGCAAAGATTGTTGAAACAGAAAGAGGGGCTATCTGACATTAAAGCTGAAATGTAGCAAGGGCAGTACAGTGGAGACTGCACATGCTGGAATCTTGAGCACAAAAGAGACTGCTGGAGGAACTCAGCAAGTCAGGCAGCATTTGTGGAGGGAAATTAACAGACGATTTCTTGGGTCAGGACCTTTCTTCAGACAATGTCTGAGTCTGAAGAAGGGACACGACACAAAAGTTCATCTGCTGTTTCCCTCCACAGAAGCTGTCTGACCCACTGAGTTCTTCCTTGTGGGTACACAGAAGGCTGGAGAAACTCAGTGGGTGCAGCAGCATCTAAGGAGCGAAGGAGGTAGGCAACGTTTCGGGCCAAAACCCTTCTTCAGACTGATGGGAGATGGGTGGGGGGGGGGGGGCGGGGAGAAGAAAGGAAAAAGGACGAGTCCGAGGGCTGGGGAAGAGATGGGAAGGGGAGGAGACAGCAAGGGTTAACAGAATTGAGAAAATTCAATGTTCAAGCCCAGAGGATGCAGGCTCCCCAAGCGGAATACGAGGTGCTGTTCCTCTATATTTGCGGTGTTGCTCACTCTGGCCGTGGAGGAGGCCCAGGACAGAGAGGTCGGATACGGAATGAGAGGGGGAATTGAAGTGCTGACCCACCGGGAGGTCGGGTTGGTTATTGCGGACCAATCGGAGGCGTTCAGCGAAACGATCGCCAAGCCTCCGCTTGGTCTCACCAATATAGATCAGCTGGCATCTAGAGCAGCGGATGCAGTAGATGAGGTTGGATGAGGTGCAGGTGAACCTCTGTCGGACCTGGAAGGACTGCTTGCGTCCCAGAAAGGAGTGGAGGGGGGAGGTAAAGGGACAAGTGTAGTATCTCTTGCGGTTGCAAGGGAAAGTGCCCGGGGAAGGGGTGGAGCGGGAGGGACGGGTAGAATTGACAAGGGAGTTGCTGAGGGAGCGGTCTTTGCGGAAGGCCGACGGGGGGGGGGGGGGGAGATGGGAAGATGTGGCGAGTGGTGGAGGTCATGTTGGAAGTGGCGAAACTGGCGGAGGACTATGTGTTGTATGTGCCGGCTGGTGGAGTGAAAGGTGAGGACCAGGGGGACTCTGCCCTTGTTGCGAGTGAGGGAATGGGGATAGAGGACAGTGTTGCGGGGTATGGAGGAGACCCTGGTGCGAGCCTCATCTATAGTGGGGGAGGGAATCTACGTTCTCTGAAGAATGAGGACATTTGTGATGACCTGGTGTGGAACACCTCATCCTAGGAGCAGATGCGGCGTAGACGGAGGAATAGGGGATGGAGTCCTTACAGGAAGCAGGGTGGGAGGAAGAGTAGTCCAGGTAGCTGTGGGAGTCAGTTGGTTTGTAGTGGATGTCGGTCAGGAGTGTATCACCTGCAATAGAGATGGTGAGGTCAAGGAATGGTAGGGAAGTGTCGGAAATAGTCCAGGTGTATTTGCTTACTGGATGGAAGTTGGTAGTGAAATGGATGAAGTCAGTCAGTTGTGTGTGGGTGCAGGAGGTGACACCAAAGCAGTCATTGATGTAACGAGGGTAGAGGTCTGGGATGGGGCCCTGGTACGACGAGAACAAGGATTGTTCGACATACCCGACAAAGAGGCGAGCGTAGCTCGGGCCCATGCGTGTGCCCATAGCTACGCCTTGTGTTTGGAGGAAATGGGAGGAGTCAAAAGAGAAGTTATTGAGGGTAAGGACCAGCTCCGCTAGGCGGAGGAGGGTGTCAGTGGACGGGTATGGGTTACTCCTCTGGTCGAGGAAGAACCGGAGGGCTTTGAGGCCATCCTGGTGGGGGATGGAGGTGTAGAGTGACTGGACGTCCATGGTGAAGATGAGAGGATGGGGGCCTGGAGAATGGAATGCGCGGAGACGACGGAGGGTGTCTGAGGTGTCTTGAATATAGGTGGGGAGGGATTTAACCAAGGGGGATAGGATGGAGTCAAGGTATGTGGAAATGTGTTCGGTGGGGCACGAGCAGGCAGAGTGTTTAATAGCAGAACTTTTGCCAAACAACTCAGTTGAAATAAATGAAATTAGGAATTAATTACATGGAGAATACTTTATTGCTATTAAGTATTTAAAAGATAGACTTAAATCTCCAAATCACCTGTATAGCATTGAAAAGCCATCCAACGTTTCAGTTATTGTTCTTTACAATCTCATCGATCTTTGGAGAAGTTAAAAGATTTACAAGTACACTACATTACACTATCAATATGACAAACTTTTAAAGTTCAAGGTTTCCTCAACAGTAATAATTAATTGGCTACGACAGGCTCCAGCAGCTCAGTTTTGTTCTTTATTTCTGACATCTTGGCCTTTTCAAGCATTTCAGATAAATTAGTCACGGCCGCAGCGGACTGCTGTTTCCTGGGAGGAAGGTATCCAGCCAGGCGCGAGGCAAGAGAACGTTTCGGACGTGGCCGTTTTCCCTGTAGGAAACAAATGCAAACTGTAATAAAACTAAATGCTTTCTTCTAAGACTGTTGCCGCTTTTGTGCTTCATGTGCCAAATACAAACGCACATTTAACTTGTTTTTAAAAGGCGATAACTGGGACTCCCAGAAGTTGAGCAGTGAACATTTTCTGCTCTGAGATTTTACCAGTTACCACTTCTCACGACACTGATGGATTATTACACGTGTTAAAACCTTTGATTTTTGGCTCTCGAAGCTGAATTAAACTATTCATACAAATGGAAATGGCAACAGGAACAAGGTTTCTGTAGATTGGATAATCAAGCCTAATGCACAAGGAAATAATTTTGCATTTGAGGAGTACGAAACTGCCTTCTGCTGAAGGACATTTTGATTAGCCATACAATTCTGATGACAGTTTAAAACATTGTGGAAATTAACAAGTGGCCAACTCTGTGTTTCAGTTGTCGCAAGACAAAACTTTATTGTCCTGCAAAAGTTAAAGCACTGAAAATTTCAAGATATTCAAGTCTCGTGGATGGTTCTTTCACAATCACAGAGGCATTAAATCTTTCTTTTATTAAGATGCTCAGTGGTGAAAAAAATTATCACACTAGCTTCCACAATGTATCTCTAAACTAAACTTGCAGTTGCAAGAATGAATAGACCATCATTTGTACCAAAGTTCAATTACATATTTGAATATAGCTACTCTTTAGTTCCCCATATATTCGTAAAGCACACTGCTAAATAAAAATGTAAACTACAATATGTACCTTTAATTTCTGTTTTTTAGGGTCATGCATAACAGAATGGCGGTCCAAACTTTGCTGCAAGAAAATAAAGTGGTAATATTTTAAGCATCTTACATTATCGATTTAGTCAAAGCATGCATGTCATTCAAGAGAGATTTAATCCATGAAGTGTTCATAAACCAATACATATATAAATTAGCCAACACTTATAGCCTTCTTGAATTTACAGCAAATTAAAAAATGCGAATGAATTAATAAGGTAACATTCACACCAAAAGTTAAGGTCCTATGTGGTCATTTTTGGTGTGCTTAAATTCTGAGGAAATGAAAATGGGCAGGTGGTAGAATTGTCAGTGGGGGAACACTTTGGGACACCCTGGCAGAAGTAAATTGGAAGCAGATGTTTGTGAGTAACACAACATCTAGCAATTAGGTGTTATTTGAAAAGTGTCACCAAGATCGTATGATTAAGGCGGCACGGTGGCTACTGCCTTACACCGCCAGAGATTTGATCCCGATAAGGTGCTTGTCTGTACAGAGTTTGTACGTTCTTCCCATGACCTGCATGGGTTTTCTCCGAGATCTTCGGTTTCTTCCCACACTCCAAAGAAGTACAGGTTTGTATGTTAACGGGATTGGTACAAATGCATATTAAAAAGTCTCTAATGTGTGCAAGGTAGTGTTAATATGTGGGGATCGCTGGTCAGTGCAGACTCAGTGGGCGGAAAGGCTTGTTTCCGCTCAGTATCTCTAAATTAAACTAAACCTTACCCTAAACTAAACTAAATTAGGGCCAAATGGATATTGAAAGTTTGATCAGGATTTTTATTTAAATGGATGCACATGGCAAGTCGTGTCAACTGGAATCAAGCAAGTCTCTTGAGAAATATAGGTATAGGAGAGAATTTTAAGAAACTGAGAGCAAATTTAACTTATTATTATCTACAGTGCCCTCCATAATGTTTGGGACAAAGACCCATCATTTATTAATTAGCCTCTGTACTCTACTATTTGAGATTTGTAATACAAATTACATGTGGTTAGAGTGCACATTGTCAGGCCATTTTTATACATTTTGGTTTCACCATGTAGAAATTACAGCTGTGCTTATACATAGTCCCCCCATTTCAGGCACCATAATGTTTGGAACACATGGCTTCACAGCTGTTTGTAATTGCTCAGGTGTGTTTAATTGCCTCCTTAATGCAAGTATGAGAGCTCTCAGCACCTAGTGTTTCCACCAACTTTGGAAACCTTTATTGCTTCTTATCAACATGAGGACCAAAGTTGTGCCAATATACGTGCAAGAAGCCATTATGAGTCTGAGAAACAAGAATAATACTGTTAGAGACATCGGCCAAACCTTAGACTTAACACAATCAACTGTTTGTAGCATCATTAAGAAGAAAGAGCACTGTTGAGCTTACTAATCGCAAAGGGACTGGCAGGCTAAGGAAGACCTCCACAGCTGATGACAGAAGAATTATCTCTACAATAAAGAAAAATCCCCTAACACCTGTCTGACAGATAATAAACACTCTTCAGGAGTCAGTTGTAGATTTGTCAATGACCACTGCCCGCAGAAGACTTCATGAACAGAAGAAAAGAGGCTACACGGCAAGATGGAAACCACTGGTTAGCCACAAAAATAGGATGGCCAGATTACAGTTTACCAAGAAGTACTTAAAAGAGCAACCAGTTCTGGAAAAAGGGTTTGTGGACAGATGAGACGAAGATTAACATATCAGAGTGATGGCAGGAACAAAGTATGGAGGAGAGAAGGAACTGCCCAAGATCCAAAGCATACCACCTCATCTGTGAAACACGGTGGTGGGGGTGGTATGGCCTCGGCATGTATGGCTGCTGAAGGTACTGGCTCACTTATCTTCATTGATGCTACAACTGCTGATGGTAGTAGCATAATGAATTCTGAAGTGCATAGACACATCCTATCTGCTCAAGCTCAAACAAATACCTCAAAACTCACTGGCCGGCGGTTCATTCTACAGTAAGACAATGATTCCAAACAACTGCTAAAGCACCAAAGGAGTTTTTCAAAGCCAAAAAAGGGTAAATTCTTGAATGGCCAAGTCAATCACCCGATCTGAACCCAATTGAGCATGCCTTTTATATGCTGAAGAGAAAACTGAAGGGGACTAGCCCCCAAAACAAACGTAAGCTAAAGATGGCTGCAATTCAGGCCTGGCAGAGCATCACCAGAGAAGACACTCAGCAACTGGTGATGTCCATGAATCGCAGACTTCAAGCAGTCATTGCATGCAAAGGATATGTAACAAAATCCTGTACATAACCACTTTCATTTACATGACATTGCTGTGTCCCAAACATTATGATGCCCTAAAATGGGGGGAGTATGTATAAACACTGCTGTAATTTCTACATGGTGAAACCAAAATGCATAAAAATGGCCTTTATTAAAATCTGAAAAGGTATACTTTAACCACATGATTTTTTTTAATTACAAAACTCAAATTGTGGCATACAGAGGCAAATACATAAATGATGCATTTTGTCCCAAACATGGAAGGCACTGTATCTATTGAGTATTGTGTTAACAGATCTGTAATGCTGCTGCAAGTAAGAATTTCATTATTCTGCTTTGGTACATATGTCTATTAAACACTTTGACTCTCTAGAAATATCCTTGGCATGCAATATCAAGACATACAATATCAGCAGCAAGACAGTAACCATATAACATATAACCATATAACAATTACAGCACGGAAACAGGCCTTCTCGGCCCTTCCAGTCCGTGCCGACCATTTATTTTCCCCTAGTCCCATCTACCTGCACTCAGACCATACCCCTCCATTCCCTTCCCGTCCATATACCTATCCACTTTACTTTTAAATGTTAAAATCGATCCTGCCTCCACCATTTCTGCTGGAAGATAATTTCACACAGCCACCACTCTCTGAGTAAAGATGTTCCCCCTCATGTCACCCCTAAACTTCTGTCCCTTAATTCTCATGTCATGCCCTCTTGTTTGAATCTTCCCTACCCTCAATGGGAAAAGCATATCCACGTCAACTCTATCCCTTTCATCATTTTAAAGACCTCAATCAAGTCCCCCCTTAACCTTCTGCGCTCCAAAGAATAAAGACCTAACTTGTTCAACCTTTCTCTGTAACGTAGTTGCTGGAACCCAGGCAACATTCTAGTAAATCTCCTCTGTACTCTCGCTATTTTGTTGACATCCTTCCTAAATTTAGGCGACCAAAATTGTACTCCAGAATAGTAAGATTAAACGAGAACTTACCAGTTTGAAGTTTGATCTTTATTTTATGAGGAGTTGCGATGAGGGATTTCGTGAAGAACCCGCCAGCACGCATGCGCGACATACTTCAAAGCAGCGGTGTGGAATCACAGAACCAAGACCAAGAAATGACTTGTTATAGTAAGATTGAAGAGACTCTAGTTACCAGTTGACTTTATGATCGAGGGTTGGGAGCGGAGGGCACGAAATCCCTCATCGCAACTCCTCATAAAATAAAGATCAAACTTCAAACTGGTAAGTTCTCGTTTAATCTTACTATTTCATTTCGGAGTCACGTGAGTGACTTCGTGAAGACTTCAAAGCTTCTGTGATTTCACGCCCTGGACAACGTCCATGCTATCACACACGCTACTGAAAGGATGGACAGGAGTAACCAATTTCCGAAGCTACTATTCTGAAAAATAATAATATTTATTAATAACAACAACAAAGAAAAAAACCCTCACTGAGGGGTGACTGTATGTTCTCGGCCTGCATCTAGCACGGCTCCTGCGAACATTCCAGGTATGGTGACGGGTTTATTATAAAACCGCTGAAAGGTGGCTTCACTGGCCCATCCTGCTGTGGCAAGTATCTGGTCCATGGGCACCTCCATGACCTTTGCCGCCGACGTAGATGCTGCCCTGGTGGAATGGGATTTAAAAACATCAGTGTCAATACCTGCCTTTGTTAAGACGATCCTGAGCCATCTGGAGATCGTCTGTGCCGTCACTCTATGGTGAGGTTTTTTGTGGCTGATGAGCAGGTATTGCTCCATTCCCCTTAATTTCCTCGTCACTTTAATATAGTGGCGGATATGGGTGGCTATGCACAGCCTAGCATCAGCAGGGTATGCTGGAAACACCAGCTGCAGCCCTGTGAATCCAGGTCTATGCTGCTTCAGCAATTCATCAATGAAGAAAGTGACCCGCTCAGGGGTAGAGATTATCTTGTCGATATTGGCCTTGTGAAGCGTCTGCACCCTTTGTGCCGAAGTGAGCGCCATAAACATCACCAACTTCAGGGTGAGTTTGTCCAGTTCAAGCCCAGCCATGGGTGACCACGTCCTGAGTAGGGTCAGTACTTTTCCAATATCCCAGGTGATGTTGTAACGGGGCCTTGGCGGGTTGGAATTAAATATTCCCCGCATCAGCTTGGAGACCAGTTTGTTAGATCCTACCTCAATATTGAGGTAGGATGATAGGGCACTCCTGGCGCTATTGATGGCACTGTAACTGAGATGTTCATCATGGTGTAGCCCCGCAAGAAATTCCAGCACGTCTGTGATGGAGACGGAGTCATATGCAATGTCCAGGCGGCCGCAATAGGTTTCCCATTTCCTGATGTGCGATAAGTATTGCCGTCTTGAGGACTCCCTGCATGATGCTCCCATGGTATCCATTGTCCTTGATGATAGACCATACTGTAGTAATGGTCTGTTCAAATCCTGCAAGCCAATAGATTCAAGTGACTATAGCAGGGGTGTGGTTTCCCTGTGACAGGGTTCGTCACCAATTGTGGGCAACCCTCTAAGAGGACCCATGGTTGACTTATCATTCCAAGGACCACCGGATACCATGACTGCGTAGGCCAGTCGGGTATGATAAGGATGCCCTTAGCAGCATCGAGCTGGATTTTCCGCAATACCCGACTGATGAGGCAAAATGGAGGAAATGCATAGAAAAACCATTTCCCCCAATCTAGCGAGAACGCGTCCATCGCCATTGCCCCAGGATCTGGTTCCCATGATGCGTATGTTCGTACCTGATGGTTCAACCGTGACGCAAAAAGGTCAATATCCGGTTTACCAAATTTGGCTGTAATTTTGGTGAATATTTGGGAGTTCAACATCCACTCGATGTTGTCATTAAATTTCCGTGACCTGGTGTCCGCCACTGTGTTGAGCTTACCTGGTAAGTAGGTAGCTGAGATCCAAATATTCCGTTGAATACACCAGAGCCAAATTGTATTTGCCAATTCATCACATGAAATTGACCTGGTACCGCCCATATGATTCAGATATGCCACCGCAGTGGTGTTGTCTATTTGGAGACGGACATGAGTGTCAGTAATGTTTGAACAATAAGCTCTTAGTCCGTGGAATGCTCCCAGCATCTCCAAATAGTTTATCCCCTGTGCTGACAACAGAGTAGCTTCAAGTGAGTCCCATCTACCTCCACAACTGGTGTTGTTGTCCGTAGCTCCCCAGCCATGGGAGCTTGCGTCTGTTTGTAAGTATACCACCGGACGAGGCACAATGATGGGTTTGAATGAGTTATGGATATTGCCAATCCACCATTGCAACTCAATTTTTGCCTTGAGCGGCAGCTGCATAGGTCTGTCAAAATGTCCAGCATTTGATTTTAATGCTGCTATTTTTGATCTTTGCAAATTTTGATAATGTAAAGGTCCAAATTGAGCAGCTGGAAAGACTGCTACAATTTTCCCAATTACCTTGGCAGTTTGTCTAATTGACGGTATACTGGCGCAGACCAGATTCTTACATGCTTGAAACACATCCCCAACTTTATTAGTTGGTATGGTGGTGATCATGCGATTGGCGTCTACCGTGAACCCCAGGTAGTCCATGATCTGTGCGGGGAAGAACTTTGATTTGTCTGGATGGATAATAAATCCCATTTTTTGAAAAATTTCCACTGTGGCTGAAACTGCCAATTCTGCTGACTCCAGTGTATGTCCAATTATCAGAATGTCATCCAAATAAGCCATGACCGTATGATTTTGCCTTCTTAGTGTAGCTAGTACTGGCTTGAGTAGTTTAGTGAACAGTCTGGGGGCTGTGGTAAGCTCATTGGGTAATGCTTTGTATTGCCAAAGCTGATCCATCCAGATAAACTTCAAGAACTTTCTGTGATGTTTCCGAATGGATACTGAATAGTATGCATCTTTTAAATCAATGCATGCCATGAAGCAGCCCTTCGAAATCAAAGATTTGGCTGTTTCGAACGTGTCCATTTTGAAATGGGTATATTTTACAAAGGTATTCAAGTGAGTTAAATCTATAATGACCCGACATCCACCATCTTTTTTGGTTTTAGTAAATATATTAGATACGAATTCAATTGGTTCATGTGTGGTTCTTTCTATCACCCCTTTCTCTTGTAATCTCAAGATTTCAGCATAGCCTTCTGCTGATTCCTTTTTGGAAAGTGCAAATTTGCGATTTGGCATATGCTGAGGTGGAGGCAATTGGCCATTAATAAACTCAATTTCATAACCCTGAATACTTTGTAAGATAAACTCATCTGAGGTGATGGTTTCCCATGCCTCCTTAAATCCCCGTAGTCTGCCCCCAACCTGTGAGGTTAGACATGCAAGTGCATGGAATCCAGACCGCCTTACCTTCATGGTTATCGGTGGTCCCTGATATGTTTGGTGGGACGTGGAGGTGCTGGGTTGCGTAGTTGATGTGGAGTCCGCATTTTCCATGCTGGCCGCTGAGGGCCTAGTCCTAAAAAAGGCCTGGGCTGAGGAGGCTGTTGATATTGAGGAGGCGCCGGAATGTAGGTCCTTGCTGGCCTGTCGGTTTGACCTCGCGGCCTAAAATAAGGTGTTTTCTTGGCCGGAAGTCTGGTCACAGTATGTGATCTCATCAGACCCACTGTTTTAGCATGGTCATCTAGGTCTTTGACCTGCTTCGGGAGGTCTTCTCCGAACAGCTGTCTGGGTGGTGGTGTAGGAGGTGCTCTGCATAGTCCCGCAAATTTGGGGTTCAATGAAGGTTTAATTATGCTTTTCCTGAAAGCGTTGATTTCGTACTGCGTATTACAAAGCAGTGCTAGAGCATCCTCCTGTTCGGTGTTTAAATCAACTCCGTCCACTGACCTTGCAAAAGCGGTAATCCCAGACGTAAGTAGTTTCAGGATTCTCTGCAGTTTCACTTCCTGCGCTCTGATGCCCGGGCTGATATTGCCCCAGATTGGCATGTTTACAATCGGCACGTTGAGTGAATTGCAATTTCCTGGAGCCTTGTGTCTTTCCATGGCCTTCGCAAAGACCTCCTCCTGTAGCTGGTGGTTCGTGAGGTAATCTATGGTCGCGGCCAGTTTAGTGTTGAGGGGTTGTCCTGAAGATACAGGTAACCCGAACTTGGCTGCCACATCCAGGAGCTCTTCCTGGGGGACCTCAGGTGCTGCTGGGGCATGTACCAGGATCTCCTCCTCTTCTGGCCTCATGCTGTCCATAGATGGTGATGGGGATATGTCCATAAGTCCCCTGGAACTGGGGGCGTCCTGTCTTTGATTTAGTAGGACTTGTTCCAATATCCTCTCCATACGGTCCAAGCGCCCTTCATCGTGCATGTATGGGCGGTTAGAGTCCTCATGCCTGAAGGAACTACTGAGGCTCCCGTCGTCGGCCCGTACCTCGTCGAGGTAATATCGGTGCCGTGACGATGTGTCGCTATCAGCCGCCTCGGCGAAGCTGAGCGATTCCCGCGCGGATCTGCTCAAGCGCCTCCTTTTCGCTGAGCTGCATCCGGCTGCCTCTGAGGGCATAGGTGGGGAGAGGTCGGCACCCAACGCCGCAGCGTGGTGACCCGACATCCGCGCGGGTTTGCCGACTGTCCTTGATCTGGACCCAGACGGCGTACGGTCCCGACCCGCCCCCAGCGGGGGAAGCGGTGACCGTGACGAGACTCCACCCGCGTGACTCCTCCTGGTCCCCCTGGGTGGTGAGTCCATGCTGGCCCTCCTTGGTCTGCCAGTGGATTCGGGTCTCGCCGATTCACCAGACCACATTCTGGTGGCTCCTGGTGAGACCTCAGCCCTAGAAGGGCTAGGTAGTCGAGCTCTATCCCTGGTTCCTTCGAGAGGGCTCAGGGAGAAGGGCCGTGCGGCAGCACGCGGGTCCCTTTTGCTCGTCTCCGCCAATGACCCAGTGGGTGACAGAGAAATGGAGTCAGGGTGCCCCTGCTCCGGCGCTGTACCGAGTTCTTGCTCTGCGGGACCCCCGCTAGAGCACAGCTGCGTCGGTGAACCGGGTCCTGTGATAACAGGGCTCCCCGATTTGCGCGCCTTTTTCCCGGCCCGTCCTACCGCTGTAGACGGGGACTCCGGGATGGGTGGCCGGCAACTCCTTCCAGAAGTTCTGCGGCCCTTACTCCTTTTTACGTCCATGTCCCTGTGGGAGAAAACACAATTACTCACACAGGACAACCAACTCAAGGTTGTCTATACTTACCTGAGTGGCCCTTATGAAGGGCTGGTGGTGAGCCGCGCTCCTCTCCAGCCGTCGGCTGCAATGCGAGCGACGATATGTCGCGCATGCGTGCTGGCGGGTTCTTCACGAAGTCACTCACGTGACTCCGAAATGAAATTGGTCTCACCAATGCCTTGTACAACTTTAACATTACTTCCCTACTCCTATATTCAATGCTCTGATTTATAAAGGCCAGCACACCAAAAGCTTTCTTTACCACCCTATCTACATGCGATTCCACCTTCAGGGAACTATGCACAGTTATTCCTAGATCCCTGTTCCACAGCATTCCTCAATTCCCTACCATTTACCATGTACGTACTATTTTGATTTGTCCTGCCAAGATGTAGCACCTCACACTTATCAGCATTAAACTCCATCTGCCATCTTTCAGCCCACTCTTCCAAATAGCCCAAATCTCTCTGTAGACTTTGAAAATCTACTTCATTATCCACAGCACCACCTATCTTAGTATCATCTGCATACTTACTTATCCAATTTTCCACCCCATCATCTAGATCATTGATGTACACGACAAACAACAGTGGACCCAACACAGATCCATGAGGCACCCCACTGGTCACCGGCTTCCAACCTGACAAACAGCCAGCCACCATTACTCTCTGGCATCTCCCATTCAGCCACTGTTGAATCCATCTTGCTACTCCGCCATTAACACCCAAAGATTGAACCTTCTTAACCAACCTTTCATGGGGAACCTTGTCAAAGGCCTTACTGAAATCCATATAGACAACATCCACTGCTTTACCCTCATCAATTTCCCTAGTAACCTCTTCAAAAAATTCAAGGAGGTTTGTCAAACATGACCTTCCAGGCACAAATCCATGTTGACTGATTCTTGATCAGACCCTGTTTATCCAGATGCTTATATATTATCTCTAAGTATCCTTTCCATTAATTTGCCCACCACTGACGTCAAACTAACAGGTATATAATTGCTAGGTTTATTCTTTGAACCCTTTTTAAACAATGGAACAACATGCGCAGTACGCCAATCCTCCGGCACTATTCCCGTTTCTAATGACATTTGAAATATTTCTGTCATAGCCCCTGCTATTTCTACACTAACTTCCCTCAATGTCCTAGGGAATATCCTGTCAGGACCTGGAGACTTATCCACTTTTATATTCTTCAAAACTGTCAGTACTTCCTCCTCTTTGAATCTCATAGTTTCCATTGCTACTCTTTTTTCCCTTACCTCACAGAGTTCAATATCCTTCTCCTTGGCGAATGCCGAAGAAAATAAATTGTTCAATATCTCCCCCATCTCTTTTGACTCTGCAGATAGCTGTCCATTCTGATTCTCTAATGGTCCAATTTTATCCCTCGTTATCCTTTTGCTATTAATATAGCTGTAGAAACCATTTGGATTTACTTTCACCTTTCTTGCCAAAGCAACCTCATATCTTCTTTTAGCTTTTCTTATTTCTTTAAGATTCTTTTTACATTCGTTATACTCATCTAACACCTCATTTACTCCATGCCTCCTATAATTATTGTAGATATCTCTCTTTTTTCGAACCAAGTGTCCAATTTCCCTTGAAAACCATGGCTCTTCCGATTTTTACTATTTCCTTTCAACCGAACAGGGACATAAAGATTCTGTACTCTTACACTTTCCCCTTTAAATGTCCTCCATTTCTCTTCTACATCCTTCCCATAAAACAAAATGTCCCAATTCACTCCTTTTAAATCATTACGCATTCCCTCAAAGTTAGCCTTTCTCCAATCAAAAATCTCAACCCTAGGTCCAGTTCTCACTCTCTCCATAATTATATTGAAACTAATGGTATTGTGATCACTGGTCCCGAAGTGCTCACCAACGCATACCTCCATCACCTGACCTGGCTCATTTCCTAACAGGAGGTCCAGCACTGCCCCTTCTCTGGTCGATACCTCTATGTATTGCTGCAAAAAACTATCCTGCACACAATTAACAAACTCCAAACCATCCAGCCCATTTACAGAATGTGTTTCCCAGTCTATTTTTGGAAAATTGAAATCTCCCACAATCACTACCTTGTGCTTACTACTAATATCTGCTATCTCCTTACATATTAGCTCTTCCAATTCTCGCTCCCCATTTGGCGGTCTATAATACACCCCTAAAAGTGTTGCTACACCGTTCCCACTTCTCAGTTCCACCCAACTAGCCTCCCTAGACGAGCCCTCTAATCTATCCTGCCAAAGCACTGCGGTAATATCTTCTCTGACAAGCAATGCAACACCTCCACCTCTGGTCCCTCCAATTCTATCACACCTGAAGCAACAAAATCTTGGAATATTTTGTTTCCAATCACAACCCTCCCACAACCATGTTTCACTGATTGCCACAACATCATATTTCCAGGTGTCAATCCAGGCTCCAAGTTCATCCACCTTTCTTACAATGCTCCTAGCATTAAAATATACACATTTTAGAAACCCACCATCCCTTATTCTCTGTTTATTATCTTTTTCCTCTTTCTCGCCTACATTTTGGGTCCGAGTGCTTCCCTTCTCTACCTCTTGCCCCTCACCCTGTCCCCTAGCCCCCTCTACCCGAGTCCCTCCCCCCAGTAGTTAGGAAAACAGTGGGACAATCTATATATGGAGCCAGATCATGTGGGCACTACATGATTATTTCTCTGCATTCACCAAAAGTGTGAGAGATCAGTGCGTTTTCTTATTAGTCTCGAGCTTATCAATATTGAAGGAAAGGTGTTCGATGTCACAGAATAGGGGTTGCTAAATCACCAAAGCTAAATATTATCTATCTGAGGATGCTCTTGGAACCAACAGAGATTGGTAGGACCCCAAAATAGATTGTTGCATCTTCAATAGCCATATACGGGTTACTAGAAGATTGGAGAATACTCAGTTATTTCTTTATTTAAGGACAGCAAGGATATTAGTTAATAACAGGGTTGTGAGCCTGAAATCAGTCATACAAAAATCATTGAAGAACATTCCAAAAGATAGAATTCCTCCACATTTGGAACAACGGGGCTTTGTGTGAGGGAAATCTTGTCTCATTAACCTGGAGGTTTATTAAATGTTTGAAATGTAATAAAGGCAGGGCAGTGCATGTTATATATCTGAACTTAAGTTAGGCATTTGACAAAGTCACACTGGTTCAGAAAGTACAAGTTATCCAAGATTGGCTTGGTGAGAAGCAGACTGCAGTGGAAGCTTGCCTTTCGGATTAGAAGCCTGTAACCAGTGGTATACCGCAGGAATCTGTGCTGGGATGTGTATTAAAAAACTCATTGCAAATTTTGGAATGATTATCAAGTTTGTGGCTTACACAAAACAAAGAGTGGTGATGTGGATAGCAAATAAGGTTTTCTAATGGCAAAGCAGGATATAGTTTTGATGGAAAGTTGAACAGAGCATTAAATGGAATTTAATCCTGAGCCTTACAAGGAATTTAATAGTTCCCTTAAAAGTGGCAACAGATATTGAAGGCGGCCACCAAATATAAAAATCAGTACATTGTGTTGCAACTTGAGAGAACACTGGTTAGACCATAGTATTGTATGCAATTCTGTTCGCCACACTATATGAAACATAGAAACATAGAAAACATAGAAAATAGGTGCAGGAGTAGGCCATTCGGCCCTTCGAGCCTGCACCGCCATTCAATGTGATCATGGCTGATCATCCAACTCAGTATCCCGTACCTGCCTTCTCTCCATACCCCCTGATCCCTTTAGCCACAAGTGCCACATCTAACGCCCTCTTAAATATAGCCAATGAACTGGCCTCAACTACCTTCTGTGGCAGAGAATTCCAGAGACTCACCACTCTCTGTGTAAAGAATGTTTTCCTCATTTCGGTCCTAAAGGAATTCCCCCTTATCCTTAGACTGTGACCCCTTGTTCTGGACTCCCCCAACATCGGGAACAATCTTCCAGCATCTAGCTTGTCCAACCCCTTAAGAATTTTGTAGGTTTCTATAAGATCCCCCCTCAATCTTCTAAATTCCATCGAGTACAAACCGAGTCTATCCAATCTTTCCTCATATGAAAGTCCTGACATCCCAGGAATCAGTCTGGTGAATCTTCTCTGTACCCCCTCTATGGCAAGGATGTCTTTCCTCAGATTTGGAGACCAAAACTGTACGCAGTACTCCAGGTGTGGCCTCACCAAAACCCTGTACAACTGCAGTAGAACCTCCCTGCTCCTATACTCAAATCCTTTCGCTATGAATGCTAACATACCATTTGCTTTCTTCACTGCCTGCTGCACCTGCATGCCTACTTTCAATGACTGGTGTACCATGACACCCAGGTCTCGTTGCATCTCCCCCTTACCTAATCTGCCACCATTCAGATAATAGTCTACCCTCATGTTTTTGCCACCAAAGTGGATAACCTCACATTTATCCACATTGTACTGCATCTGCCATGCATCTGCCCATTCACTCAGCCTATCCAAATCACCCTGCAGCCTCCAAGCATCCTCCTCACACCTAACTATACCCCCCAGCTTGGTATCATCTGCATGAAGAATGGGGTTGCACCGGAGTGTTTAGAGGAGATTCACCAGGACGTTGCCTGGATTAGAGAACTAAAGTTTTGTTTCCCCCAGAGTGAAAGACACCAAGGGTTGATCTGAGGTAAAACGGGCATTGTCCTGCATATCAACAATGATTGGTTTTTGATATTCCTACTACATGGTAGGAGCATCAAAAAAAAAGGTTGATATCCAGAACTGCCAGAAGTGGGCGAATCAGATAGATACAATCACTACATTTTACCCATGTTTAGACAGGCATGCGAACAGCCAAGACATCAGTATAGAGTTGTAAAGTATTAGGATTTAGGCGGCAGATAAGCAAAAGGTCAGCATGGATGTGGTGGGGTAAAAGGCTTGTTCCTATGCTGCAAAACTACAACTTATTTAAATTTAGAATTTTAAAGAACTTACTTTCATTGAAAAAGCTTTCCTACAGTCAGGATGGTTACAAATAAAGTTTTGCTGTTGCTCATGAAAAGAAAGAATATGGCTTTGCAGATTGAATGGTGTGGTATAAGTTCTCTCACAGCCATTTCTGGGACACCGAAAGACCTCCCTCTCTTGACCATGAATTTTAAGATGTGCTTGAAGATTGTCGTTCCGTTTAAATTTCTTACTGCACTCACTGCAAACAAAGGCTTCTATATAACAAAACAAAATCAAATCAATACAACATTTACATTCTTATCACATCCAATTGTCAACTTCCCATTACACATTTCACATGAATCATGAATTATTCTAGTGAGCTAAATGTAATCCAAATATGAATAAGATCATAGCATAATAACTTCTCAATGATTGAACTAATCCACCATCCACAAGTTCTGAAATGGAAGATACTTTTATTATCCTTTAAATTTTAAAATTAATATCTTTCCAATAACAACTTCTATGATTTTGCAATGAATAATCCAAAGAAACCTCAATGTAGAAATAAGGAACTGCAGATACCAGTTTACACAAAAGACACAAAGTAATAGCAGCATCTCTGGACGACATGGATAGGTGACGTTTTGGGTTGGGAGTCTTCTTCAGTCTGAAATTAAATGTTGCCTATCCGTTCTCCAGAGATGTTGCCTGACCCACTGTTAGTCCAGCACTTTTGTCCTTCAACGCTGGAAATCTAAAATTACAGAAAATGCTGAAACTCAACAGGTCAGACAGTATCTGTGGACAGATACATTTTAAGGTCAAAATCTTTATCAAAACTGGGCAAGGAAAAGCAGGTTGCAGGAGAGATGGTAGGGCAAAAGGAATAAGCGACCCAACACCAGGGCGAGGCCCAGTTCTTATGGTAATAAGTTGTTAATGACGCCATGTGGTTGACAAGTTAATGATAGCAAATGAGCAAGAGACCACACAAAGAACAGCCAACAAAACCTGTGAAATGCAGAGATGTAGGAAATGCGCAACAGATCAGGCAGCATTCATTGTACAGTCAGATAAACTGAAGTAATACAGATGGCATTCATTCATTCATTATTATTGAAGAGTCGAAATGAAGGTAGAGGCACACTCCAACTTAAAATTAAAACGTTGTATTTCTTCATTAGATAAATGGAAGTAATATTATTATGTATTCATTTTACAGGAAAGATAACTGAAAGAGACGTGGGGGTTAAGAAGAAAATATCAAACTCTTTTAAAAAAAGAAAATCAAATACATTCCATTGAATAATTTAAATGTACAGAAATCCCAAAAATAAGTGAGACTGTGGCACAACCAGCTAGATGACTGTCCATTTAAATGAAAAACGCCTATCTATGTTGTAACAGTTATTAAGCAATAGTAGACCCAATATTTCAAATGCATATTTCATTATTCCTCGACAATTCATTTCAGTTAATTTACTCTAGATGGCTAGGTTATTAAATACCAAAAAAAATCAAAGGATTATTCCAAATCGTATTAACACAGAATCAACTTTATTCCCTACTTTTATTAAATAAGTTGCAGTGCAATTTATAATATAAAACAGAATTATACAATATGTATTTGCCTCCCATTGAATGAAGGCTAAGAGCCGATACTCATTTCTGTGCTTACCTGTGTGTTCCTTCCGCTTGTGATTAAGTAACTCTGTCCAGGTTTTTCCAATAAATGAACAGCATTCTACTTTGCACATGTAACCTGCAGAATTAAATAACATTTCAGTTAATTGTTAAAACTTCAAGAGTTCAAAGAAGTACATGTGCTTAGGACAAAGTTTCCTTCAAATTCAATTTTACATTTTTCATTAATTTGTGGTATATGTTTCTAGCTTTACAATCAATGCTGACAATCAGAGAAAAATAATTCTTGTCTGTGCTCAGTGTGCTTTCAGCATATGACAATCCATAACATTTGTAATTATTAAATACAAAATCAACATTTTGACGTGCTGGATCAATATCAGATCATGCAAGAAACCAAATAAACTGTTGCCAGTCACAAAATATTTAACCTTAATCAAGTTTAGCTGGTTAGTTGCTGATCGCATTTAATCAAACTAAATAGAACTATGTACTGTTTTAAAAATGAAAGAGCACCAGTTAAAAAGTTTCAAAATAGCAAAGAAAATCTTAACATCCAAAGTATTTTTTAAGCGACCCAACACCACCTCCTTAATATCAACACGGCCAAAATCAACATGCTCCTCCCTAATCTCACCCACCATCTTCCTCCTCTTTGGTGAATACTATTGTGAAGTACTCATTAAGGACATTGTCCACTTCCTCTGGCTTCATACATAAATTCACTCTTTGTCCACAACTGGGCTTACACCTTCACCAGCTCCCTGCATATTTTTAATAAATTAATAAAATGCCTTGAATTCATCTAGATCCTACATACCAAGGATATTTAATAATCCCTTTTATCCCTCCTAGTCCCACATTTAAATTATTTCCTACTTTCTTTGTAGCCCTCAAGGGCCTTGTCCAATTACAGCTTTGTAAACAATACAGGCTCCTCTTTTCTTTCTGACTAACAATCTGTCTCCATCCAAGGTTTGTATACTTTCATCCTCATAGAAACAGGTTGTGTCAGAGCTCCAACCATCTGCCCTTTAAAAGACACGCACCTATCAGAAAAAACACAAAAGGCTGGAGTAACTCAGCAGGTCAGGCAGCATCTCTGGAGAAAAGGAATAGGTGACGTTTCAGGGATCTCAACCCGAAACATCACCGATTCCTTTTCTCCAGAGATGCTGTCCGACCCACTGAGTTACTCCAGCTTTTTGTATTTGTCTTCATTTTAACCAGCATCTGCAGTTCCCCCTTTCACTCACGTCAGATGTGGATTTACCCACAAGGGGCTGCTCCCAATCTGCTCTCCCCAGTTCCTGCCTAATACTGCTATAATTAGCCTTCCCCAATTCAGCAATTTAACCCAAGGACCAGCCTTATTCTTATCTATAACTACCTCAAAACCTTATAATAACTGTTCCCAAAATGCTCCCCCACTGAAACTTTGATCACTAGGCCAGGCTCATTCCCCAGTACAAGATTAAGAATTTATATATTGTTTCCAGAAAACCTATCAAACCTCAAAATTCTGACCCATGCAAACCCCCAGGTCTAGTCAACATTGGGGGACATTAAAATGACCTATTACAGTTAATGTGTTGTTTTCACACCTTACCACAATTTGTTTGCAAATCTGTTCCTCTGATGCCACTAGGCATGGGGAGGCCTATAGTTTAATCCCATCGTAGTGAATTAATATTTATTATTCCTGAATTTAAATTATGTTACCTCACTGAATGAGCCTCCAGGATATTCAAATGCAGCTGTGACATTCTCCCCAATCAGCAATGTAACTCCCCCACTTCTCACACATTCCTCCCGAGAAACACTCAAGACATAGAACATTGGGCTGTCAGTCTTGGTTTCTATAAGAGCTACAACATAGTCCAAGTACTAATCCAGGCTAAGGTCAAGTCAAAGTCAAAGTCAAAAGAGTTTATTGTCATGTGTCCCTGACAGGACAATGAAAATCTTTCTTTGCATAGCACAACAGAGCATAGAAGGCATTGACTACAATTATATACGTAAATACACACATGAATTAATAAATTAATAAAGTGCAAATAACAGATGGAGGGATATTAATGTTCAGAGTTCCGAGCCAAGTTTAATAGCCTGATGGCTGTGGGGAAGTAGCTATTCCTAAACCGGGTTGATGCAGTCTTCAGGCTCCTGTACCTTCTACCCGAAGGTAGCGGGGAGATGAGTGTGTGGCCAGGGTGGTGTGGGTCCTTGATGATGCTGCCAGCCTTTTTGAGGCAGCGACTGCGATAAATCCCCTCGATGGAAGGAAGGTCAGAGCCGATGATGGACTGGGCAGTGTTTACTACTTTTTGTAGTCTTTTCCTCTCCAGGGCACTCAAATTGCCAAACCAAGCCACGCCACGATGCAACCGGTCAGCAAGCTCTCTACTGTGCACCTGTAGAAGTTAGAGAGAGACCAACTCTCCGTAATCTTCTCAGGAAGTAGAGGCGCTGATGAGCTTTCTTAATAATTGCATCTGTGTTCTCGGACCAGGAAAGATCTTCACAGATGTGCACGCCCAGGAATTTGAAGCTCTTGACCCTTTCAACCATTGGCCCGTTGATATAAACAGGACTGTGGGTCCCCATCCTACTCCTTCCAAAGTCCACAATCAGTTCCTTGATTTTGCTGGTGTTGAGGGCCAGGTTGTTGTGCTGGCACCATATGGGCAGTTGCTCGATCTCTCTTCTATACTCTGACTCATCCCCATCAGTGATACGTCCCACAACAGTGGTGTCGTCAGCGAACTTGATGATGGTGTTCGCGCTATGACCGGCTACGCAGTCATGAGTATAGAGTGAGTACAGCAGGGGGCTGAGCACGCAACTCCCGTGCTGATTGTTATCGAGTCTGACATATTTCCACCAAAATGAACAGACTGTGGTCTGTGGATGAGGAAGTCAAGGATCCAATTGCAGAGGGATGCGCAGAGACCCAGTTCTACGAGTTTGGTAACCAGCTTGGAGGGGATGATTGTGTTAAATGCCGAGCTGTAGTCAATGATTAACAGCCTGACATATGAGTTTTTGTTGTCCAAGTGGTCCAGAGCGGAGTGGAGGGCCAGCGAGACCGCGTCCACCGTTGATCTGTTGTGGCGGTAAGCGAACTGCAGTGGGTCCAGGTTTTTGTCGAGGTAGGAGTTGATTTGCGCCATGATCAACCTCTCGAAGCACTTCGTCACCACAGGCGTTAGTGCCACAGGTCGATAGTCATTGAGGCACGTCACCTTCATTACATCTACATTACTCATTCCTGCATTAAAGTAAATACTTTATAGACAACCAGTCATGTTGTGTTCATTCACTTGGCCCTGACTGTTCTTCCTACCAGAATTGCTTGAGCTGACCTTCTCTTCGACCCCTCTAACTGCTGACCTACTGCTCTGACTCCCACACACTGCCATACTTGTATAAATTCCCACAACTAGCACGAGCAAACCTCCCTGCAGGAATATTAGATTAATCTTCAATGTCATGCCTGCACAAAGAGACGGCTCATCCAGTGAGGCTATATGGGTAGAACTCAGGAATAAGAAAGATTAACATGAGAATATTCTATATTTAATGATGGGATTTTACTGTAGGCCTATTGTATTACGATCAATTGAAACTTTTGCTCACATTTCTGAGAATAAATCAAAAGAAACCTTCATGGATATCTGAAATTGAAGCCAAGTGCTGGAAATCTGAAAGTGCTGGAAATACTCAGGTCAGATATTCCACAAACTGTTGCCTGCTTTGTTGAGAGTTTGAAGCAAACATTACTTTCTGCTTCCTCACCATTTGCATCCACTCTCTGAAGGCATTACAAAAGATCTAAAATAATCAACCAGAATTTACTTAAGAAAAGTCCTAATTTACTGTACATATCCATTTACATGAACATTTCCAATTCAAAGTCGCTGCAAAAACATGTATTTTCTACAAATTCTAACACTGAATTATGAATCTACACTTTGTTAATGACTGGAATTTCCATTTTCTTTTCCAGAAATTCAGAACAAACGGAAAACAGAAATCAAAGACACAATTAATGCAGCATGTTAAGATCACATTGTGCTGGAAACTCCAAATGTCTTATTGAACAGAGCTATTTTTATTACCAAAATGTTCAGAATTTTTAACAGTCTACGGGGTTCGTACACTTGGAACAGCTATAAATTCAAGGACTTTGACTTTCAAGGTCCAAAAATCCCATTTTCAAGGACCAAAATCCAGCAAACATTGTTGTTTTATCGGAGACTTGTATATAAATTGGTTGGTATTGGATTATTTGATTCTGTACCAAATAAAAAGTAAGACGGTTGGCTGGTTCACATCTCAGATTTGCTCACCTCTGGTACAAAGTACACAGCAGAAAAATAAACTTTCAACTCAAAGTTCCATCAAAGTTATGAACCATTGATATAGCTCGAATTATTGTCAAATGCCCATTGGAATTTGGAGTTGAGACCTTGTTTCCTGTTGTGTTACTTGTGTGCTCTGATGTAGACACTGATTTTCAGGGAAATTTGAGGTGGTGATCAGTCAATCCATTAGTCCAGGTTGCACAGAACAACACTAAACTACATAATAATTACAAACAAGATAGTTAACTTATCTATATTCGTACTTGAATAGAGCACTGATGGTCCATTTTCTCATCTCTTTGTTGTTCATTCTGAAACCATGATAATAGAAAACTTTGCTTTTCAACTAGGCCCTGCAAACATGTACTGTGTCCCTTCAAAGTCTCAATTTTTGTCCCTGTACCCCAAAAGACAAGGATTGCTGGTCTTAATGACGACAGGCCTGTCACGCTGACTTCTGTAGTTATCAGGCATGAGACAGGAAAAAAAATTAAAAAAGAGGAAGAGAGATGGGGGTCCAGGGGGCACATCCCTGGCGGGGGTAAAAGGGGACAGCGTCCCCTCTATGCGGAAAATGTTTGATAATTGTACCTTGAAATTACACCATTTCCTTGCTTGTTTACCCTTAATTTATACTGTAATTTTTTTAAATTATACCGTACAACAAGGGGCTCCAAACCTTTCAGCATGAGGGCCACATTATATATTTGGTACATTTTTGCGGGCCGTAGGAAAAAATAAAAAAAATGTTCGTTTTATAAATTTAATGAACTCAAAAAAGAACTTAAGTAAAACAAATGGAAGAAATTCAAAACAAAACATGTAGCCATCAATTAAGGTTAACCAACAAAATCATAGTTTTATGCAACCACATTAATGGGAAGGGTGGAACTGCTTTTTTGATTTCAAAATTTAATTGAAATCCTCAACTTCATAGCCTACGGCAAACTGACATGTACGTTCCCGTGCTACCCAGAGTTACAGTGCTAATTGTTTAGGTGTCGGAGCTGTCAAACAGGGGCGTCGTTTTAAGTTTTGCTTGTGGGGGGGGGGGGGGGGGGGGGGGGGGCAACCTAGTCTCCCAAGAGGGTCAAACAAGATTATAACCTATAACTGAATCCCAGTGTATTAGTTATACAATAAATCATGGAATACTTAATTTGACAAAAATATTGCACGGTTGCACTCACTCTCACACATACCCACACCCACCCATTCCCACACCCGTACATACTCTCACACATACCCAGACACTACCAGTCACCCACTCACTCCCCCCCACACTCACTCTCCACCGGCGGGCCACAGCCGTCACCTGAGCACCAGGCCCACAACCTCACACATGCAGACAGCACGTGGTCTGACTCTGCTGGGTCCTAATGCTCCTCCCTTCCCTCCTACAGGGAACATCCTCTGCTGGGTCCTAGTGCTCCTGCCTCCCTCCTACAGGGTATATCGTTAGCAAACATATGTAACAATGTTTCCCGACTTTTAATAAAAGCTAGACTAAGTGGGACCTGTTGGGTCCCAGTCACATGGGAGGCCTGATCCCCCAACACAACCCGTTCCCGAACGCAATATTCCACCACTCACCCGTTCCCCAACGCAATATTCCACCACTCACCCATAGCCTCCAACTGCACAGGCATGGCTCATTTCCCCTCATCCCCCAGCACTCCTTCCCCCTCCTCTTCATCCTCCCTCTTCTTTCCCCTGTACTCCTCCACTCCCCATCCCTCCCTCACCTCTCCCTCCCCTCTACCCTCAGTCACTCCATCTCTCCACAACTCCTCCCCCCCTCCCTCCCTACCCCCTCATCTCCCTCAACCCCCACCCCCCGCTCACCTCGAGATTGCCGCTCCTTTCCCTCCGTGCGTGCCGTGGGGAAGCCGGGCCGCAGCGGCTGTGGCCGTCCCCTCCGGCTGCTTACGGCCAACTGGCTGTGGCCGTGCAACGCTGGGCGAGGTGGGCGCCGCCGGTGAAGGACAGCGGACACGGCCATTCATTGCAGCCGCGGCCATTCATTGTGGCTGCGTCCACTGTCCCGGCGACGCCCCTTCCTGAGTGACAGGAGAGGAGACCAATCTGCGTGGCAGCGACTGACAGCAATCTGCGCGGCAGCGACTGACAGCAATCTGCGCATGCACGGTTTTTACGATTTTTAAACCTTAATAACTTTTACAATATATCATCGATTGGAATGAAACTTGTTGCAGAACAGGAGAACAGCGAGATAACTGGCGAAAAATCGTAGCGTTATCACGTACCGTTTTGCGCAAATTAAAGAAACCCACAAACTGGAAGAGAACAAGAGTTTTAGTTATGTATAGATACGCATTATAAACGATGAAAAAACACCACTTTACTCTGCATGAATTAATACTTTTATCACAAAAGGTGAATTTTCAAAGACTTATACCCCTGTCCCACTTACGAAACCTGAACGGAAACCTCTGGAGACATTACGCCCCACCCAAGGTTTCCGTGCGGTTCCCGCTTCTTCTGTAGAACATAGAAAAAGCAAAAACCACTTTTGACCATTAGGGAGACTGACAAAAACCTCTGGGAACCGCACAGAAACCTTGGATGGGGCGCAAAGTCTCCAGAGGTTTCCGTTCAGGTTTCCTAAGTGGGACAGGGGCATTAAGGACCATGGATAAATCCAAGAACTTTCAAGGCCTTGAAAAACAGAGTTTCAAATTCAAGGACTTTCAAGGCCCGTACTTGAAACTCTGTTTCATGCAGTGTGACTTTGAGTCAATGAGTCAATCATTATTAAAGTGAATACAATTGTTTATAGACTACAGCTCGGCGTACCATACCATCATCCCATCCAAGCTGGTTACCAAGCTCACGGAACTAGGCCTCTCCCCACCCATCTGCAATTGGATCCTTGACTTCCTCATCCACAGACCACAGTCTGTCCGAATTGGCGGAAATACCTCATCCTCAGTAACAATCAGTACGGGAGCACCTCAAGGCTCCGTGCTCAGCCCCCTGCTCTACTAATTCTATACTCGAGGCTATGTAGCCGGATGTAGGGCGAACTCCATCATCAAGTTCGCCGACGGCACCACTGTAGTTGAACGAATTACAGATGGTGATGAATGAGAGTATAGAAGTGAGATCGACCGATTGACCTAATGGTGCCAGCACAACAACCTGACTCCAGTAAAACCAAGGAACCGATTGTGGATTTTGGAAGGGGAAGGATGAGGACCCGTAACCCTGTTTATATCAATGGTATGATGGTGGAGAGGGTCAAAAACTTTAAATTCCTGGGCGTGCATGTTTCCAAAGATCTTTCCTGGACCCAGCACACTGATGCAATCATAAATCATAAAGGCAGCGCCTCTACTTCCTGAGAAGATGACGGAGAATTGGTATGTCAAGGAGGATCCTTTTGAACTTCTGCAGGTGCACAGTGGAGAGCATACCGACTGGCTGCATCGTGGCTTGGATCGGCAACTTGAACGTCCAGGAGCGGAAAAGACGGCAAAAAGTTGTGACCACTGCCCAGTCCATCACTGGCTCTGACCTCCCCACCATCGAAGGGATCTATCGAATTCGCTGTCTCAAAAAGGTTGCCAACATCATCAAAGACCCACACTTTCCTGGCCACACACCCACTTCACCGTTGCCATCGGGAAGAAGGTACAGGAGCCTGAAAACTGCAATGACCAGGTTCAGGAACAGCTTCTTCCCTACAGTCATCAGGCTATTAAACACGACAGCAAATAAGCTCTCAACTATAACAGACTATTATTATTATTGCACTATATTTGTTTATTTATTGAGTATGTGTGAATGTGTATATATACACACTGAACTTTTTTTCCCCCATTGTGTCCTGTTTATATGTTCTGTTGTGCTGCAGCAAGTAAGAATTTCATCGTCCTATCTGGGACATATGACAATAAAACACTCTTGACTTGTCTTAACAATTCCTCTAGCCTGTCACTGATAATAACGTCATGATGATGGGATATGTTTAGAGGTAATCTAAATTATGGACAGACATTAAACCATTAAATGTCCTCCTGCCTGCATTTCTGCTTGCTTCTGGCAGCATTGTATTTTAAAGAACAAACAATCCTGCACAAGTATTTTGTGGGAATGAGCAAGGATTATGATGGAGAGAAAAACAAACGTGGACCAATCTATTGTGCAAGTCTTTCAGACCTGTACACAATTGTACCATGAGGTACTGAATAATTCCAATCATAACGAGCAATACAATCTGATGTATTTATATAAAATATTTGATGTCTTTGTGATCAGCCACTTTGCACGTCAGGAGCGTTTTGCATCACTACATTACGATTAGTTGAGGAAACAATTTTAAGGAAAATTGAGTGAGTTGAAGACATTTTGGAACAAAGGACATACCTGCATGCACCTTTTCATGTCGTTTCAACTTGCTTGGATGACAAAAACGTTTGTCACACCCTTCGTAATTGCACCTAGCAACAAAAATAAGTCAGTATTTCTTGAATGTTTAATTAAAATGAAAATAAATCAAAGCTTAATACCTGAATGCTGGTACATGTGTGTGGTCATATTGATGGATTTTGAGTTGTTGATGTTTCTTGAACGATCTACCACATCCTTCAAAGTCACACTGCATGACAAAATACAGATTTGTAATCAATAATTTGCTCTTATGCAAGCAAATACATCATTCTGTGTGAAAAACATGAAATCTTACTCTAATTTATATTTCACTAACTGTTAGCTTGACATTGCAATTTAAAAAATATAATGAATTTAATTCCTACTCCACTTTATTACAAAACCTGTACCACATTTGCAGTACTCTGGCACAAGTTACATTGCCCATGATTCTTTCTTCAAAATGCTCTCAAAAATCAATGTGAACCAATAATGGCCTTTACCCAGTGTTCTGCGGAATATTTATACATTAATGTGTACAATTAACTGGCTACGTTGTCATTTCATATTATATGTGGAAGGATGCTGTTACCATATGATGCTTCAGTCATTAAAACTGAAGCTACACAAATAGTTATAGTACCTTTACAAAATCTTCAAAAAGAAACAAGGCAAGAGCATGCAATGAAGGAGGGAATTAGAAACTATGTAAACAAAAAGATAGTTGGTCCAATTAGCTCATCCGGTTTGGTTTAGGATCTCCTGTTATATTCAGTTAAACTCAGCTTTAACCATACAATTAATTAAATGAAATACAACAAAATACATTTTTTTCATACTATTTTTGTTCACTCATAAAGTAAACCAGCCTGCCAAACTTTAGTTTGATCTCATACATAACGAACAAGGTAGCCAAATGGCCAAAGTACATTTCCTCAGTCTCAGAAAAAGATGACAGTTATTGTCAAAAAAAAAGCTGCTTTGTGAAAATTGGTTGTACGAACTTCAAGACCAGATATGTATTACTCTTGCAACTATGTCACCATTTGCTAACAGACTAATTCAGTACACAAGACATTCTCCACCTGTTTTGGTCTGCCAGTTTTGGAATGGTCTACTCAGGAGTTCAACTTCAAATACACTTGTTGTTAATTTTGCAGTTTAGGGAACAGTTAGGGTAGAAGGTTAATTACCAAATAAGGCTTTTCAACAACGTCATGCTTTCTTAAAAGGTGCTTCTTTAAGTTGTCTTTTGTAGTAAATGTTTGATTACATATTTCGTCTGTACACCTGCAAGACATGAATTGTTAGAGGACAACATTATTTTAAGTGCTGCAAAGTTTAAACTCCACTCCACCAAAGGTGGTAACATTTTCAGCTGTTGCAATTCTGAAGACTGGAAACTTCTTCATAAATCCTTCCTCTATTTTGTGCTCTCGCACCACAATTAGAAGTCTTTTGTCATCTCTCCTATCCTAGATTTTCTGCTGTAAAACTCGTGCACTGTCCCAGTATTAAATGAAAAACTCAAATCACTTGAGAACACTTTGATAAAAAAATCTGCAATGCAACACAGTCAACAATAATTGGCATAATTATACATGGCAAGGACCCTGCACATCTATTTTTCTGTATACCTTTCCATTCCTGCCAACTTTGAAGTAGATAATTGGGAGAAATTAGATTCCCAAGCAAAGACAGATGTGCGATATTGTTCTAAGTAAGTGTTGGCCCGGGGACACCTGCAAAAGTGGACTTCTCATGGCCATGAAACAGTGCGAACTTTCTCAGATTCTTCATCATTTATGCTGGCAAATCTGCCCACAATCACTAACAGGGAGAATGGCAAGTAGATCTTTTAACTGAATTAATTTGGTTGATTGAAAAAAATAGCGTGTGCAAATGTTAAGTATTCTAAAATTACAATTAAAAAAAATACTTTTGTAATGCATTTGTAAATGTTTATGCCTGGTCCAAAATGCCCAGGAATCTGCTCAATTGTATTAAAATTACAATTTACTGCACATAATACACATTACAATGGTTCACAACAACTGATCACCATTTAAAGGCCTATCAGGGATGGACAACATATACTGCCTTGTAGCAGTATCTAATATCATGAATGTAAAAAAAAACAATGGAAATAAGGGAAAATACTGAAGGATTTAGGTCTAATATGTAATCAAAATAGCAGTTTTAGTAAACCCAAAGAATCACTCAGATATTCATATTAATTGCTCAAATCAGAATGTTCTGAAGTGATATGCTAAAAAACTTACAACACAAAACAGGGTCAAGAGCCAAGAGCGTTTTATCGTCATATGTCCCAGATAGAACAATTAGATTATTACTTGCTGCAGCACAACAGAATATGTAAACATAGTACACTGTAAATATGATAAACAAGAGAAAAAAAGGTTCAGTGTACTTGTGAATGGCACAGAAGTACACACACAAATTTATATATATGTTTACAAATACACAGGACTAGATGTTAAAAGTCCAAAGTGCCAAATATCAATTTACACCCGATGGTGATGGGAGCCTTCTGCACTCACCTATGCTCCTCCGATGTTGAGAAAGGCGAGGCAGACACGTCATTGGGGTTATCAAGTGGGCACGTACTCTCATCGACGTTTCGCTGATTGAACCCACGACGTCTCCAGTAGGCGCAGCGGTGCATTCTGGCGTCCCAGAACCAATTCCCTCTGCATCTGTCTAGTCGGTTATTTGGGAGACCAAATGGGGTCTTTCCTCTTCAGCCAGAGCCACTGGCTACTCCGCTCTGCCACCCGTGATGTTTCTTTGATGGCTTGGTGAAGGGCTTGTCTGCTGATCCCCAGGTCCTTCATCAGTCTTAAGGTAGATGTTGCTACGAAACCTCGACATCCAACTTCTACTGGGCAGATCTCAGCTCTCCCGCCCCTCTGTTCTGCCACCGCTGCAAGCTCTGTATATCGCAGTTTCTTTCTTTCGAAGGCTTCCTGCACAGCATCCTCACAAGGGACTGTGATCTCCACAAAATACTGAGAGTTCGACCAGAGCACAAGATCAGGCCTCAAGTTGGTGATGGCTATCTCTGATGGAACTGTAAGCCGTTGGGCCACATCCACCAGCATCTGCCAATCCCGGGCTGCCTCCAGCTGTCCAAACCTGGTCCTTGGTGAAATTTTCCATTGCCTTTGTTTCCCCCCCCCACCCCGAACAAAGGCAATTGTCTTAATTGGGTTGGTTGTTCTGGGCGGCAGGGCATTGTTGGCTGTTCTCCTGCGTTCCAGAGTGACTGCCAGGCATTTGAACACAGGGGCATGATGGATCTTCGCCCAGCCATTGGTTGAGATTTTTTGGGCTAGGAAGGACATGAGAGGTCGCCTGAATGAGGAAAGTAATCGTGCTCGCCTCCATCTCCCACATGTCCTTCCAGCTTGGGGGGGTGGGGGGGGTGTGTGTGTGTGTGTGTGTGTGTGTGTGTGTGTGTGTGTGTGTGTGTGTGTGTGTGTGTGTGTGTGTGTGTGTGTGTGTGTGTGTGTGTTGTAAATGTATACACACATTAAAAAAAAAAAATAGTAGTGCAATAATAATAGCCTATTGTAGTTCAGAGCTTATTTAAGGTTGTATTGTTTAATAGCCTGAGCCTGGACATTAGTTTTCAGGCTCCTGCACCTTCTTCCTGATGGCAGTTGTGAAATGAGTGTGTGGCCAGGATGGTGTGGATCTCTGATGATGCTAGCTGCCTTTTTGAGGCAGCGACTCGGATAAATCCCTTCGATGGTGGGGAGATCAGAGCTGGTAATCGACTGGGCAGTGTTCACAACTTTTTGCAGTATTTTCCGCTCCTGGATGTTCCAGTTGCCGAACCAGGCCATGATGCAACCAGTCAATATGCTCTTTACAAAGCCAAAATCGCACAAACTCGTGCATGACAAGTTTGGGGCAGCAGTGCAAGAGACAAACAAGACAAGGGCAAGAAAAATGCAGAGGGCACCCTTTACAGAAATTACATACTCCCAAATTCTAATGGTGTACTATTGCCAAAAAGTTACAAAAATCTGTGCAAGGCTTTGTGTGAAGTTTAATAAAACTACAAAGTATTCAAATTTTGATATTTTTAAACTGTAACAACTCTAAAGAAATGTGTAGAAAGGAACTGCAGATGCTGGTTTAAACCGAACATAGACACAATAAGCTGGAGTAACTCAGCGACACAGGCAGCATCTCTGGAGAGAAGGAATGGGTGACGTTTCGGGTCGAGACCCTTCTTCAGTAGTAGTCTGAAGAAGGATCTCGCCCCGAAACGTCACCCATTCCTTCTCTCCAGAGATGCTGCCTGTTCGCTGATTAACTACAGCTTTTTGTGTCTAATAACTAACTCTAAAGAAACATCAATAGAAATCACTTCAACATCCAACTGACCTGAATGTTTTTTCTCCTCCATGAATCTGAATGTGTCTTGTAAGGTGACCTTTTCTAGCATAGCATTTATTACAACCTTCATATTCACATGAGAATGGTTTCTGGAGGGAAAGAAAGCATAAACTTACTTGTTTTACTACTAGTTCCATTTGCAAACTCCAGGCTAAAGTAAAAAAGCTTTACCTGAAGGACTCTTTGTGTACAACAGCTCTTTTGTTTTAAAGAAGGAACTGCAGATGCTGGAGAATCGAGGGTTACACGAAAAGCTGGAGAAACTCAGCGGGTGCAGCAGCATCTAAGGAGTGAAGGAGATAGGCGACGTTTCGGGTCGAGACCCTTCTTCAGACTCTTTTGTTTTGTCTGTTTGTGTACAACAGCTCAACTGTTTTGTCTGTTCTTTTACTTCTGTTAGTTATTTTTACTTCTGCTGTTCAATCACAACCTTAATTAACTTTATCTTTAACATCCAAATTTCCAGTGAAACATTTATTCTATTCTATTCTTGTTGTTTTCCCCTCACTTGTATTGCTGCCAAAGTTACCTTAAAGGTCACATTTGAGAATTCTGGTACACAACTGCTTTTAACCATTCTTTATCCGATCTTACTTTTAGAGATCTTCTGCAATATCTGTTCTAGACTTCTGCACTCTGTAATTGGCTTCTGTAAATGTGAATTATCGCTAGTGTGTAAGATAGCACTAATGTACGGAGTGATTGTTGGTTGGCGCGGACTTGGTAGGCCGAATGGCCTGTTTTCTCACTGTATCTCTAAAGCCTAATGTAAAGGTTAATTAGTCAGATTAGATGAGCATGATTTTCTTTGATAAATTTATGATGTTTGGTAGAATGGCAGGTTTGTTGCTTGAGGCATGAGCGCATATACTAGCCTCTATTCTCTGGAGAACATAGTGTTAACATTATTGAAGATTCAACAGATTGGATGCAAGGAGGCAGCCAAGATATTCAAAATCTAGAGACTCAGTCTTGGATTGCATTTAGGGCAAGATGAGATGTTACTTCATTCTTTGTAACACTTTGTGGCACTGGCTGTGACAAAGCGATGGCAGAACATCGTCTGACACACGAGCGAACAAGTTCTCGAATAAGGGAAATGAAGGTGTTCAGTCATCAACTTCTTTCAAGGAGAGACTGCAAAATTTCTGGATATCGAGGGAATAAAAAGATATAGGAATAATATACAAAAGAATGGGGCTACTGTAGACCAACTATCATATTGATAAATGTAGGAGCATATTCATGAGGGACAAATTGCCATCTCCTCCATCTATTTCTTCGGTATTTTGTACAAAATATCTGTATACTACACTGAAAATCTAGAAAATGCACCATGGATCATCAACAACCAAATACTAGTTTACCATCACCTCTCATGGCCTTTCTAAGCCGGTGTTGTCAGACTTATCCAGTTGTGGAGAGCTAAATTGTCATTGATTAAACAAGATGATGAAGATTTATTTCAGGCAGAGAAACAAAATACATTTCCTACTCAGTGATCCTAACCCTAATCTGTCCCAGGGTCAGCCAGATTCTTTAAACCTTTCTGACCTCAATCTTCTAAGCTTCCCAACTTCTACACTCAATACTCTTGACTGATGAAGGTCAATGTATCAAAAGCCTTTTTGACCACCCTATCTACCTGTGACATCACCTTCAATTAACTATGTACCTGCATTCTAGATCCCACTGCTCTACAACAGTCCCCAGAGCCCTACCATTTATTGTGTAAGCTCTGGCCATGTTACTCTCCAAAATGCACACCTCACATTCCCCAGGCCACCTGGCCAGCCGATCAAGATGCTACTGCAATTTTTGACAACCATCTTCACTGTCTGCAATACTAACCAATATTGTATCATCTGCAAGCTTGCTAATCTTGCCATGTACATACAGGCCAGCACTCCATTGGAAACCTTTGGACTATCTTTAATCAGACTGTATTCCCTTTATGTGTAGAAAGGAACTGCAAGATGCTGATATGTACCAAAGATAAGCAAAGTGCTGGAATAACTGAGCAGGTCATGCAGCATTTCTGAAGAAAAAGGATGGGTGACATTTCGGGTCAGGACCCTTCTTCAAATTTATTTATTCCCTTTATCCTAAATCTGTACATTGTGGACAGTTGGACTGTAATCATACATTGTCTTTCCACTGACAGGATAGCACACAAGAAAAACGTTTTTCACTGTACCTCAGTACACCCGACAATAAACTAGAAACCAATACATCATTCCTTCCACAGATGCTGTCTGACTCATTGAGTCCCACCAGCACTTTGTCTTTTAACCAGTTGCAGTTTCTTGTGCCTCCAAAGTACCATTTATACTCATCACTATTATTTATGATCCCATAATACAAAAACGTGTCTACCCAATTCTTTGCCACTCAGACTCTAACTTATATCAAGACTCCCTGAACGCCCAGCGTTGCCCTCCACTGGCTCCTCGTGTACAAGCCCCCTGGTCCCAACTGTCCTGGCCTCTCTCCTCTCAGCCGCCCCCACTCCCTCTGTGTCACCACTTCAGACCGCCCGTCATCCCCTGAAGCCATGACCGCCCCTACCTCCCCCGTGTGCCTGCGCAGGTGCTCTTGTAACCGCCAGTTCTTGGCAAACGTGGCCCCGCAGTCGAAGGAGCAGATGAAGAGGCTGCCCGAGGAGCCGCGTCTCGTCAGCCCAGGATTCTTCGTCGACTCCCCGGCGGCGGCCGCAGCCGCCTGTGTCTCTCCGGCCGCCTCTGCCCTCTCGGTGGCGACCGCTCCCTCGTTCTCGCGAGATCCGTTATCCATGCTCGCGGCTCCGATCCGAGCAAAGATCCGAGTGGACGCGAGATTCCCTGCGTGTGCACGAGCGCTGGAACCCGCTCACCGACGGCCACGTGCGCGGGTGCTGGAACTCACTCGCCAACGACCGCCACGCCCACGGGCTGCGGCTCCTCACGTCGCTTCCCCCCAACGTCGCCCCTGGCACGTCACGCCGCTCCGCACGCCCCGCACTAGCGTTAACGTCACGTGGGCGGCAACGGATGCCGCAAAGGCGGTACATGCGCAGACGGTGTGGGAGCCGCTGCGCTTCTGCTGATGGATGGATGGAGGCTGTCCTGCGCAAAGATCCGCTATGGGATCTTTGGTCCTGGGTAAAATGGAGGTTTATTATTGTCCCATGCACCCAGGTACAGTGAACCTCCTTCCCACTCTGCCTCCTGCAAAGACTCCATCCCCTACTCACAATTCCCCCGTCTACACCGCATCTCCGCTCAAGCTGAGGTAGCAAATCATGTTACAAATTTTTTGGGATTTTAAAAATCAAGTCTGCAATTTATCCCATCAGATAAAGCATAAAAAGAAATTTAATTTTACACCTAATTCACTTCCATATCTTCAGCATTGAAAAAGTTATGGCCATTTTCATACTCGGAAATTAGCATCTTGTTCCCTATTGCTTTTCCATTGACTTAACACAAAAGCTGTAAATCCTTAACAGATAGGTAAATAAATTACAATTTCTAGCAATAGACCAAGTCTTTATGGAGAAGATCAGTTGCTAGCTGGTACATTGGCATATCATAATCAATAGCATCATCATACTCCTCAGATTGTAACCAATAAGCAACTCCTTGTTTTTCCTCAACTTTTAAATTTTGGCATTGTAAACTATACGTTTTTGCACTTCAAACCACACGTGACATGCCTTTCTGCCCACTACTTTCCCACTAACAATGTCCTGTAGATTTCAATTCTTAAGAAAATTATATATATTTTAAATAGCCTAAGTATCCCATCAATTAAAGATGGGATAGCAGCACATTTGGAAAGTGTTGAAATCATTGCACAAAGTCAGCATGGATTTACGAAAGGTAAATCATGTCTGACGAATCTTATAGGATTTTTCGAGTATGTAACTAGTAGAGTGGATAAGGGAGAACCTGTGGATGTGTTATATCTGGACTTTCTAAGGCTTTCGACAAGGTCCCACATAAGAGATTAGTATACAAACTTAAAGCACATGGTATTGGGGGTTCAGTATTGATGTGGACAGAGAACTGGCTGGCAGACAGGAAGCACAGGGAGTAAACGGGTCCTTTTCAGAATGGCAGGCAGTGGCTAGTGGGGCACCGCAAGGCTCAGTGCTGGGACCCCAGCTATTTACAATATATATTAATGATTTGGAAGAGGGAATTGAATGCAACACCTCCAAGTTTGCGGATGACACAAAGCTGGGGGGCAGTGTTAGGTGTGAGGAGGATGCTACGAGGCTGCAAGGTGACTTGGATAGGCTGGGTGAGTGGGCAAATGCATGGCAGATGCAGTATAATGTGGATAAATGCGAGGTTATCCACTTTGGTGGCAAAAACAGGAGGGTAGATTATTATCTTGATGGTGGCCGATTAAGAAAAGGGGAGATGCAACGAGACCTGGGTGTCATGGTACACCAGTCATTGAAAGTAGGCATGCAGGTGCAGTAGGCAGTGAAGAAAGCGAATGGTATGTTAGCATTCATAGCAAAAGGATTTGAGTATAGGAGCAGGGAGGTTCAACTGCAGTTGTCCAGGGTTTTGGTGAGACCACACCTGGAGTATTGTGTACAGTTTTGGTCTCCAAATCTGAGGAAAGACATTCTTGCCATAGAGGGGGTACAGAGAAGGTTCAACAGACTGAATCCTGGGATGTCAGGACTTTCATATGAGGAAAGACTGGATAGACTCGGCTTGTACTCGCTAGAATTTAGAAGATTTAGGGGGGATCTTATAGAAACTTACAAAATTCTTAAGGGGTTGGACAGGCTAGATGCACAAAGATTGTTCCCGATGTTGGGCAGGCCCAGAACCAGGGGTCACAGTTTAAGGATAAGGGGGAATTCCTTTAGGACCGAGATGAGGAAAACATTTTTCACACAGAGAGTGGTGAGTCTCTGGTATTCTCTGGCACAGAAGGTAGTTGAGGCCAGTTCATTGGCTATATTTAAGAGGGAGTTAGATGCGGCCCTTGTGCCTAAAGGGATCAGGGGGTATGGAGAGAAGGCAGGTGCAGGATACTGAGTTGAATGATCAGCCATGATCATATTGAATGGCGGTGCAGGCTCGAAGGGCCGAATGGCCTACTTCTGCACCTAGTTTCTATGTTTCTATCCAAATAACAAACTAATCCCATTCACACAAGAATTCACAATATAGCTACATTTCATGGATAAGACAAGTTTGGAGGGAATTGGACCAAACACAGACATGTTGGCCTGTTTCCACGCTGTATCACTCTATGACTCTATACCTCCTCCCTCGACTCCATCCAGTGACTCTGACAGTCCTATCAGATGAGGCAGAGGTTCACTTGCACCTCCTCCAACCTCATCTGTATCCGCTGTTCCAGGTGTGGACTCGTAAACAGTATATCGGCGAGACCAGGCTCAGCGATTGTTTAACTGAACACCTCTGTTCAGTCCACATATGCTTATGTGAACTCGCAGTTGCTAAACACCTTAACACCCCCTCCCACTCTCATACTGACCTTTCTGTCCTGTGCGTCCTCCACTGTCAGAGTGAGGCCCAATGCAAATTGAAGGAACAGCACTTCATATTTTGCTGAGGCAGTTTGCAACCCAGCGTTATCAATATTGATTTCTCTAATTTCAAGTAACCCGTGCTTTCCCTCTCTGTCCCAAACCCATCCTAGTTCTCCGATTAGTTCTACTGTCCTGATTAAATATTACTGATTGTATGCCGTGTCGTCACCTTCCGCTCAACTAACAATGAATTATTCTACATTTCCTTATCTTTATATGCTTTGATCTGTCATTTTCATACCTTACCCGTCTATATTTTTAGACTCCCTGCCCCCAAACTCTTAGTCTGAAGAAAGGTCCCGACCCAAAATGTCACCCATTCCTTCTCTCCATAGATGCTGCCTGTCCTGCTGAGTTACAGTATTTTGTCTATCTACAGTGAAAGCATTGTTTTGCATGCTACACGGAGTAGAAGATTGCAACCTTCACGTGGTCCAACCTGTTTCAACAATGCAATCAACTCGACGTGCACAAATGGAAGATCAAATAGAACAAGTTGTCCAATAACTTTAGGCTGTGCATGCCAAACGAAAGAAGAAGAAGCATGCTACACAAACAAAGTCCTTGGGCAAGAGTGACCATAATATGGTTGAGTTCTTCATTAGGATGGAGAGTGACTTTGTTAATTCAGAAACAAGCGTTCTGAACGTAAGAAAGGTAACTTTGAGGGTATGAGACGTGAATTGGCCAAGATAGACTGGCAAGTGATTCTTAAAGGGTTGACGGTGGATATGCAATGGAAGGAATTTAAAGACTGCATGGATGAACTACAACAATTGTTCATCCCAATTTGGCAAAAGAATAAATCAGGGAAGGTAGGGCATTCGTGGATAACAAGGGAAATCAGGGATAGTATCAAAACAAAAGATTAAGTATACAAATTAGCCAGAAAAAGCAGCCTACCAGAGGACAAGGAGAAATTCAGCAGAGGACTACAAAGGGCTTAATTAGGAAAGGGAAAATAGATTATGAAAGAAAACTGGCAGGGAACATAAAAACTGACTACAAATGTTTTTATAGATATGTGAAGAGAAAAAGGTTAGTTAAAACAAATCTAGGTCCCTTGCAGTCAGAAACTGGTGAATTGATCATGGGGAACAAGGACATGGCAGACCAATTGAATAACTACTTTGGTTCTGTCTTCACTAAGGAAGACATAAATAATCTGCCGGAAATAGCAGGGGACCGGGGGCCAAATGAGATGGAGGAACTGAGTGAAATCCAGGTTAGCCTGTAAGTGGTGTTAGGTAAATTGAATGGATTAAAGGCCGATAAATCCCCAGGGCCAGATAGGCTGCATCCCAGAGTACTTAAGGAAGTAGCACCAGAAATAGTGGATGCATTAGCGATCATTTTTCAAAACTCTTTAGATTCTGGAGTAGTTCCTGAGGATTGGAGGGTAGCTAATGTAACCCCACATTTAAAAAGGGAGGGAGAGAGAAAACGGGGAATTACAGACCAGTTAGTCTAACATCGGTAGTGGTGAAAATGCTGTCAGTTATTAAAGATGGGATAGCAGCACATTTGGAAAGTGGTGAATGTCGAGTCTATCCAGTCTTTCCTCTTATGAAAGTCCTGATATCCCAGGAATCAGTCTGGTGAATCTTCTCTGTACCCCCTCTATGGTAAGAATGTCTTTCCTCGGATTTGGAGACCAAAACTGTACGCAATACTCCAGGTGTGGCCTCACCAAAACCCTGTAAAACTGCAGTAGAACCTCCCTGCTCCTATACTCAAATCCTTTCGCTATGAATGCTAACATACCATTTGCTTTCTTCACTGCCTGCTGCACCTGCATGCCTACTTTCAATGACTGGTGTACCATGACACCCAGGTCTCGTTGCATCTCCCCTTTTCCTAATCTGCCACCATTCAGATAATAGTCTACCCTCATGTTTTTGCCACCAAAGTGGATAACCTCACATTTATCCACATTATACTGCATCTGCCATGCATCTGTCCTTTCACTCAGCCTATCCAAATCACCCTGCAGCCTCCAAGCATCCTCCTCACACCTAACTATACCCCCCAGCTTGGTGTCATCTGCAAATTTGAAGAGGTTGCTTTGAATTCCCTCCTCCAAATCATTAAAATATATTGTAAATAGCTGGGGTCCCAGCACTGAGCCTTGCGGTACCCCACTAGTCACTGCCTGCCATTCTGAAAAGGACCCGTTTACTCCTACCCTTTGCTTCCTGTCTGCTAGCCAGTTCTCTATCCACATCAATACTGAACCCCCAATACCGTGTACTTTAAGTTTGCATGCTAATCTCTTATGCGGGACCTTGTCGAAAGCCTTCTGAAAGTCTAGATATAACACATCCACTGGTTCTCCCTTATCCACTCTACTAGTTACATCCTCGAAAAATTCTATCAGATTTGTCAGACATGATTTACCTTTCGTAAATCCATGCTGACTTTGTCCAATGATTTCACCACTTTCCAAATGAGCTGCTATCCCATCTTTAATAACTGACTCTAGCAGTTTCCCCACTACCGATGTTAGACTAACTGGTCTGTAATTCCCCGCTTTCTCTCTCCCTCCTTTTTTAAAAAGTGGGATTACATTAGCTACCCTCCAATCCTCAGGAACTACTTTAGGGCTTGTTTGGAGCTATGTTTCTTGCGCAGAAGCTTCGTTTTTAGTTTAGTTTTGGACCAACATGAGGAAGGCGTAATCTTTGGCCATGCGAAGTGTAACGGAGACACGATGAGTTTTCTAACCTTTAAAGCGATATGCTGTAGTTCGATGAAGATTATAGTGTACGAGTCGGAAGAGAGTTGGATGTATACCATATTGTTTTTCATCAACAATAAAGAATCTATTAATCAAAAGACTGTGTTGTGAAGATTTATCTGTGAAGAGGCTCTGAAGGTCCCCAACGGAAAGCTCGCATGTGTATAACGACATTATCCTTAATAATGTAGTCCACTTGGTGGCTAGAGGGTGTAATCTCTTGAACGATATTGTTAGGCGCTTTCCCCCCCTCCCCCTGGTGAATGTTATGTACTTAACTCTTCTGTTTCTCTCCTGAGTGCAGGCCCCGTGGCTGGGAGTCAGGAATCAAGGGGTTAAGGGCTCTTGTACTCGATTGGCCAAGCTGCGTCAGGTGATGGGTGACTCATCGGAAGCTTAAATACCAGGAGTCTCCCAGGATTCGCCCTCTTTTTCGTCGACCCTGACTAGTGAACAGGATGCTGGCGTGCGCTGCAGGAGGCCTGGCCACATGGCATAGAACTTTGTGTATTGTTACCTATATTTGTCAATTAATATTGAATTGGGATGGATAAGGACTGACCTGAGGGATTTCGTGTATTTTGTTTCAGGGTTATCTCCATTTAGGCAGGTTAGAGACTCTAGTTCGACGGTCCATTGCGAGGCTGGCTGGAGCACTGTTATATTTGTTTGTTAGTCTATTCTTGTCCCTGACTGTGTTGTTTGAATCAGGTTTGGGTTTTTGTCTTCCCTTAACTAAATTAAAGACTACTTTCTTGAACTTGAGCCTGGTTTTTGACTATGTTACGCGGCTCTGAAGTACCTGCATTCGGGAGTCGTAACAGATATAAAATCTGCCACTACATTAAGTCAAAGGATACCTCCGATGGGGGGGTGAATGCCAGTCCCAGAGAGTAGGACAGAAGATTTGAAAAAGGTTTTGGTCAAAAGACTGGTTCCAGCTGAGGAACTGAAGACAATAGATCTCGGCCAGAGATGGCCTTGAGGTCCATTGACAGCAAAGATACTTATCTGAAGATCTAAGGACATTATCAAGATATTGTGAGTAGAAATCGACTATTATTTCTTTGAATTTTGAAGCTGCAAAGCTTTAGTTTTAAACGGCCTCTGTAAGAAGAGCCAGATAATGAATGCAAGCCATTTGCTTGGAAGATCGCCAATAAAAGTGTTTTCAAAGTTCAACCTTGAAATTATTTTGAAGTCTTAATAACACATTCCTTCTGAATTAACGTCACTGCTAGCCCGTGGATGTTGATGAGTTGTTGGCAACAATCTCAGTTTGTTATGGTTCTGATGAAAATGTTGACAAAACAAAATTAGAGCAACCAGCAGAGGACTTTGTTCGTTAAATTTAAAGACTTCACAATCTGCCAAGACCTATTTGAATAATGGAGCCAGAAGATGAAGAAAGAGCCACGCCTGGGGTACCAGAAGGCGGCGAAGTCAAGTTTAGTCAAGGACAAGCTGCCTACCTGAAAGAAACTAAGAAGGAGGTAAACTCAATATGGAAACAAGTTAACAAGTTAATTGAAAGCTACAGAAAACTCATGTATCGAGAAGAAACAGATAATACACAAGCTGCCTACCTGAAAGAAACCGAGAAGTAGAGAAACAAATTATGGAATCAGGTTACCAGATTAATTGAGAAACAGAAGAAACTAATGGAATCAAATAAGAATGCAATCAAAATGAAATCTAATATTGGCCAACTATGGAACCTCTGCCATGAGGTTGGAAATAAACATAATGCACTGATAGAGTCATCTCTGGAAGAACGCGAAAGACAAGCCCAGTGGTATGATGTACAGGTGGAGATAGTCGATGGTTTCATGGATAAGGCAGAGGTATGGTTATCTGAAATTATACCACAACCTACGTGATTAACTGCTGGAGGTGCGAGACAACAACATGCCAGAATGGAAGATTAAATTTCACCACGAGATAATATCTTGAAAGTATCTACACGAAGATCAGGACATAAATCTGGTTCTACAGCCAGTTCGGTATCAAGGGCTTCTGCTCGATTGGGAGTTGAAGCTGATCTAGCCGCTCTCTCAATAGAAGCGGATGCCTTGAAGAAGAAACATGAGATTGAGCGAGAAGAAGAGCAGATGAAAAAAGAGAAGATGCGACAGACACATGAGATTGAGCGACAAGAAGAATGGATAAAGGAGCTAAGGCGACGAAAGGAACAACTGGAACTTGACAAAAAGATGGCGGTAGCCAAAGCAAAGAAGGAGATACTGGAAAGAAAGGGTTCAAGATGCAGCTCTAGATCATCGAAGACGATGAGCTCTGGACCTAGAGGAAAAACTGCTCCAATTGAGTCAGCAGTTGAATCAATTCCACAATTGAGGTCCATCGATTTCATGGCTTTGAAAACCCATTGGAACAGAGTAAGATGGGTAAAACTTAATCTCAGCTAATGAGTGCTCGATCGAAACAAACTACTAATGGAGTGTCTGTAGATGCTTGGGACAAACCAATAGCGGACCACGCCTTTCCGAGGCCGGATGCAAGCCAGTTTGAGCCAAGGCCTGTCTATCGTTCTTTGGGGCCAAGCTAAGATTATCAGGATGGATTATTGGCATTGGTGAAAAGGCAAGCTGAATTCAACCAGATCATAGCTCGACAAAATACCCCTCTCACTCTACCACCAGAAATTCCTATATATGATAGAGATCCTTTGCGGTATGAAGCTTTCGTAAGGGCATTAGAAGAAGTATTAGAACCGAAAATTACAGATGAAAAGGAGCGCTTACGATTTCTAGTGAAGTACACAAGAGGAAATGTTCATATACTTGTAGAAAGTTGTCAAATTGAGCCAGGCAGCCATGGCTATAAAGAGGCAAGAGGATTACTTAAAAAACATTTTGGTAATGAACAGAGGATTGCTAACGCATACATGGAGAAGGCCCATGCTTGGAAAGAAATCAAACCAGAAGATGGGGAGGCATTGAGTAATTATGCAATATTCCTGAGAGGTTGTTACAGCTCGATGAGAAACTTGGCCACATGGAGGAAATGAATCTTGCAAGTAATACTAGAGTCATTATTAGCAAGTTGCCCAGAAGACTGAGAAACTTGGCCACATGGAGGAAATGAATCTTGCAAGTAATACTAGAGTCATTATTAGCAAGTTGCCCAGAAGACTGAGTGAAAAGTGGAGAGATGAAGCAGGTGGAATAATGGATGAAAGGAAGCAAGTAGTTAGGCTACCAGACCTGGTGGATTTCTTGGACAAGGAAGTACGGTACATGTTAGAGCCACACTACGGGACTATTGAAGATCATAAACCTTTACCAAAATTGAAGAAATATTGGAACCTATGAGAAGTAGTTTTCCTATCACAACCAGACCTGTGGAAAAGACAGATAGAATGAAAGAAAATGTATCTACCAGCAAGCAAATAGTATTTTGTTTGTTATGTGATGAAGTTACACACACAACATGGCCGTCCGAAGGGGGGTTGCGTTTGATGCGACCGCACCCCCCTTTTTTCCCTAGAGTAAGAAAAAATCCCGAGAAAAAAAAAAAAAAAATCGGAAAAAATAATCAGCATTTCCAATTTGTCGGAAAAGCGCCCGAAATTCTGGTTCCGGCCGCTGGATGATTTGGGAGAATAAAATGTGACCATCCGCACCTGCGCAGTTGGGGAAGCGATGCAAAATGACGCTGTCTCTCCGCGCGTGCGTAATGGGCCCGGGCGGGATCAGACTGTAATTTGCACTGCACACATTGAGCTCGATGCCTCGTGTCGTCTACTCCAGGTAAGTAGTGAAATATTGCGTTGCAGGAGGGGAAGTCTGTTTTTTATCCTATGTTCAAACTACCCATGAGGGGGTCTAATCTGGCCCGCGGGATAAGGGAGTGCCCATTTCTCCGGGCCAGGGGGGGAGGATGCGGGGTGCGATGTCTGCCCTCCCGGTCCAGCGTCTACATCCGCGGCGTCGGAGCCTCACCAACGGCCAGCCTGGCGACCAGGAGCCTGTTCTCCCGTCTCCGGGCGGGAGTGGCTGAATATGAACCCAGCGGCTATAACCCCAACACCAGACGCCGCTGCGGAGGGGCCCGCTCCCCTCGCCTCCCCCCGCCACCGGGGCCCAAGCCATCTTCCTCCCACGCCACCCCCGTTGGACCCCCACTGGGCCCACGCCACCCCCGCTGGGCCCATGCCAATCCCGCTGGCCCCCGCTGGGCCCACGCCACTTCCGCTGACCCCCGCTGGGCCCACGCCACTTCCGCTGACCCCCGCTAGGCCCACGCCACCCCCGCTGGGCCCACGCCACCCCCGCTAACCCCCGCTGGGCCCACGCCACCCCCACTGGGCCCACGCCACCTTCATCACCCCCCGCCCGCTGGGTCCCTGCTGGGCCCGTGGCACCTTCATCTTCGTCTCCCCCCCCCAGAAAGAGGGGGGGGAGAGAGCGAGGGGAAGTGAGGGGAGAGAGAGAGATGGGGAGGGAAGAGGGAAAGGCGGATTATCTTTAGTGAGATTGCAAAATTAAGGTAGGTTTTAGAGCTATTATATTTTCTCCTCCATATGAATAATTTTAAACAATATCAAATAATATCAAACAATTGGAACTGCTTTCTTTTCCTTGATAACAATACTGAAAAATATGAATTCCATAGGTTATGACATAAATATACATTTTAATGGGATCATTATATACAGATGTAACATTTCCATTTCGAGGTTGGGGGGGAGGGGTGGGGGCAAATATGTGTCAAGCTGATAGCCTAATCGTTAAAGAGTTAAAAGATAGCCTAATCGATAAAGAGCTGAGAAGAGGAATCAGAGCTGCCAAGGAAAGGTACTCTGAGAATTTCAGGAGCACGTTCTCAGCTAGTGACTCTTCTTCAGTTTGGAAGGGCATGCAAGAAATCACCAGCTATTAGAGGAAAGCCCCCCGTTCTTTGGACAATCGTCAGCTGACGAACATCCTGAATGAGTTTTACTGAGGATATGAAAATCAGAACCGTAACCCTGGTACCCCCTCCCCAACAAACACAGCCAGACCCCAGTCTGCAAAGAATGGATCCTGCACCCTCTCCTTCCCATTCACCACTTCACACCTACTTAAGGCAAGACGCCAGTATGAAAAGAGTAAACCTATTCCCACCCCAACCAACACTTCACACCCAATTATTCATTTTTAACCAGTCCCTGCAAAGATGTACTGTCCCTGCCTGCTTCAAAGTCTCCACTATCATCCCTGTACCCAAAAAGGTAAGGACTACTGGTCTTAATGACTATGGGCTTGTCGCACTGACCTCTGTAGTCATGAAGACCGTTGAAAGGCTTGTGTTGGCCAAGCTGAAAAATATCACAATCCCTCTGCTGGACCCTCTGCATTTTGCATATTGGGCCAATAGATCTGTGGATGACAAAGTCAATCTGGGCCTACACTTCATCCTTCAGCACCTAGACCGCCAGGGGACCTATGCGAGGATTTTGTTTGTTGATTTTAGCTCTGCATTCAACACCATTGTGCCAGAGCTACTACGCACCAACCTTTCTGAGTTGACTGTGCCTGAACCCCTCTGTCGGTGGATCACCAGCTTTCTGACAGACAGGAAGGAGCATGTGAGACGGGAAAGCATATCTCGGATCCGCAAACGCTCAGCATAGGAGCACCGCAAGATGCGTACTCTCCCCTCTCCTCTACTCTCGCCACACCAATGACTGCACCTCCACAGACACCTCTGTCAAACTTCTTAAGTTTGCGGCCGACACAATCCTGATTGGACTGATCCAGGATGGGGATCTATGTACTCTTTTCAGTTTGACATATTTCCTATAGCATGGTGCCCAGAACTGAACACAATATTCTAAATGCTGTCTCACCAACGTCTTATACAACTGCAACATGACCTCCCAACTTTTCTACTCAATACTCTGACTGATGAAGGACAAAGTGCCAAAATACGTTTTGACCACCTGATATACCTGCGACATGACCTTCAAGGAACCATGCAACCATCAACCATTCCTCTGCCCACCTGGCTAATTGATCCAGATCCTGCTGCAATATTTCACAACCATCTTCACTATTTGCAAAACTTGCTAATCTTACCCTGTTCTGTGATGTTTCACAGAGTCCTGGAGTAACTCAGCGGGTCAGGCTGAGTATAGAAGTTGGCACCATGTTATAGGAAAGGTGTCATCAAACTGTAAAGGGTACAGTGAAGATTTATGAGAATGTTGCCAGCACTAGAAGGCCAGAGCTATAGGAAGAGGTTGAGTAGGCTGGGACTCTATTTCATGGAGCACAGGAGGATGAGGGATGATCTAATAGAGGTTATAAAATCATGATTTGAATAGATATGTTTGAGTCTTTTGCCCAGAGTAGGTGATTCGAGGAGCAGAGGACATAATTTTAAGGTGAAGGGCAAAAGATTTAATAAGAATCTGAGGGGTATGTTTTTCACTCAAAGGGTGGTAGGTGTATGGAACAAGCCGCCAGAGGAGGTAGTTGAGGCGGGGACTATCGCAACATTTAAGAAACAGTTAGACAGGTACATGGATAGGACAGGTTCGGAGGGATATGGATCAAACATGGACAGGTGGGACGTGCAGATGGGACATGATGGGCCGAAGGGCCTGTTTCCACACTGTATCACTCTATGACTATCTATCTTTCCCTCTCAAACCCATTCTCATGCCTTCTCCCCATTACCTCTGACACCCGTATCAATCAAAAATCTTTCAATCTCCTCCTGAAAAATGTCCATTGGCTTCACCTCCACAGCTGGCTGTGGCAATGAATTCCACAGTTCACCACCCTCTGACAAGAAATTCCTGTTCATCTCCTTCCTAAAGGAATGCCTTTTAATTCCGAGGCTGTGGCCACTGGTCCTAGACTCTCCCACTAGTGGAAACATCCTCTCCACATCCACTCCATCCAGGTTTTTACCAGGCTGGGACAGACTGCAACAGCTTCACACCGTGTCCCAAAGCTTGTGTCCTGTCCTGCATCACCCAAGGCAGCAGAGACATTATAGGAGAGGGCAAGCACCGTAACAAAGTAGCTCATGATGGTTTGGGTAACATTCAGGAATGTTTATGCATGTCACATCATGAATATTACTGAAGAATGGTCTTGACCCAAAATATAATCTATATCCTTTCTCCAGACATGTTGCCTGACTCACTGAGTTACTCCAGCACTCTGTGACATGTCATCTATCAATGTTCTCCAGAGATGCTGCCTGACCCGCCGAGGTACTCCAGCACTCTGTGAAACTTCGCCTTTTCATATTTTCCGCAGATGCTGCCTGACCCACTGAGTTACTCCAGCACTTTGTATCTATTTTCCCTTCACCCATCTGCCCAAGCCCACTCTCCCCCCTCCTTTCCTATGTTCCTTTCCACCCATAAACCTCTCTCTGCCTTTACATTTCACTCCTCTTTCAAATCTGCTCTACTTATCTGCATTTTTCTTCTAGGATGATGCAGTGTGGAAACAGGCCCTTCAGCCCAACTTGCCCACACCGACCAACATGTCCCATCTAAACTAGTCCCACTCACATGTGTTTGGCCCATATCCATCCATCTAAGGGCCCTGGAACCTGGCATCGAGGGACTTCACGCTTTGCGCTCGTGATGTGCGCAGCGTGCACATTATTTCACATTCAATTTTTTGTAATCCTGTCATGCCACCCCCCTTTTTGGAAAGCTTCGTACGGGGCTGCACCATAAGATTGTGTCAAAGATTCAAGATGAAAGAATATGAAGAAAAGATGGATTTCTTGAAAGAGAAGGGAATCTGTTTTGGATGTTTGAAAAAAGGACATATGGTGAGAGACTGTAAGAATCCTATAATTTGTTATAAGTTCAAGCAATATCATCCTGAAGCACTTCACACTGATAAGAAGCTACCAGAGCATTGGGAAGAGAAAGACCTGGAACAAATAGATGAAGAGTTATCAGAGCAAATAGAAGATGAACCGGAGCAAACAGAACAGAAGAAGAAGCCAACTACTAGAGATGCTATCACCTCGCCTCAAGTAAATGCCCATATTGGGGCAGGGGTTGAAGCTTGTAATTTTTCTATCTTACTAGTGCAGGTGAGGAATAGTAAGACGAATACAGCGTTGCAAACATATGCTTTTTTGGATCAAGGAAGTTTGACTACCTTTAGCATAAAAAACCTGACGAGAGGCTGAACATCACAGAAGAGACTAAGATTCGATTACATACCATGACTTAAGATAAAGAGAGCAGGAATCATCACATTACGAGTATGGAGATATCCAGTCTGGATTAAGATAATTTTATATAAATATCTGAAGTGTTTACGCAAGGAACCATGCCTGTTGGTCGTCAAAATATACCAAGACATGAAGGCTTGAAACAATGGCCTTACCTGAAGGATGCCAAGATAGCTGAAATAAATTCTAGTGTTGATCTACTTATCATAGAAACATAGAAACATAGAAAATAGGTGCAGGAGTAGGCCATTCGGCCCTTCGAGCCTGCACCGCCATTCAATGTGATCATGGCTGATCATCCAACTCAGTATCCCGTACCTGCCTTCTCTCCATACCCCCTGATCCCTTTAGCCACAAGTGCCACATCTAACGCCCTCTTAAATATAGCCAATGAACTGGCCTCAACTACCTTCTGTGGCAGAGAATTCCAGAGACTCACCACTCTCTGTGTAAAGAATGTTTTCCTCATTTCGGTCCTAAAGGAATTCCCCCTTATCCTTAGACTGTGACCCCTTGTTCTGGACTCCCCCAACATCGGGAACAATCTTCCAGCATCTAGCTTGTCCAACCCCTTAAGAATTTTGTAGGTTTCTATAAGATCCCCCCTCAATCTTCTAAATTCCATCGAGTACAAACCGAGTCTATCCAATCTTTCCTCATATGAAAGTCCTGACATCCCAGGAATCAGTCTGGTGAATCTTCTCTGTACCCCCTCTATGGCAAGGATGTCTTTCCTCAGATTTGGAGACCAAAACTGTACGCAGTACTCCAGGTGTGGCCTCACCAAAACCCTGTACAACTGCAGTAGAACCTCCCTGCTCCTATACTCAAATCCTTTCGCTATGAATGCTAACATACCGGAACAAATGTTTTGAAGGCATTGGAACCTATACAGATTGTTAGGAGCCAAGGTGATGGGCCGTATGCTACAAAAACCCAACTTGGATGGGTTATTCAATGGCTCCTTGAAAAGGAATAACGAAAACAGTAATCAGAAGAACTATCCTACCATTGCTGTTAATCAAATATCTACTGATACATTAGAAGAGCCGGTGATGAAGCCATAAAATCATGACTTCAATGAAAGTACCAGCAAGGAATCTGAAGAGATGTCGAATAAAGAGTTGAAGTTCATCGATATTATGAACTACTCAGTAAAGATTGACAGACACTAATGTCTGGACTTGCCTTTCAAGCAAGACAGTGTTAGTTTACTGAATAATCGTCATATGGCAGAGCAACGCATCCAGAATTTGAAACGTAAGTTTGTTAAGAATACAACATTTCATGAGGAATATACATCCTTCTTACAGGATATGATTGATAATGATTATACCAAAATGGTACCAACGAATCAACTGAATCGGGGTGATGGAGAGCTCTGGTATATTCCGCACCATGGGGTATATCACTCAAAGAAAGGGACCTTGAGGGTGGTCTTTGACTGTGCTGCAGTCTTCAAAGGAACATCACTTAACTGTAAACTACTGCAAGGTCTAGACCTTACCAACTCACTTATTTGAGTTCTCATTACATTTAGACAAGAACCAATTGCTTTAATGGCTAATATCAGAGCGTTGTTTCATCAAGTGAAAGTAGCAGGTAAACATATTGATTACCTGCGATTCTTATGGTGGCCTGAAGGGGATGTGCAGCAAGATCATGTTGAATACCGGATGAAGGTACATTTCTTTGGAGCAGTGTCATCACCAAGTTGTGCAAACTTTGCTTTAAGGAGGACTGTAGAGGACAAGAAAGATTATATTCCAGAGGAGATAATAACCACTTTGAAAGATAATTTCTATGTGGATGATTGCTTAAAATCCATGTCTACTGAGCAGGAAGCAATTCAACCAGTAGAACATCTGACTTCCCTTTGCAATAAGGCAGGATTCACACTTTCCAAGTGCATCAGTGACAATTGTGAAAGCATTCCACTAGGTGATAGTCAAAGAAACCAGAGAATTGGATTTGGACAGAGACAATCTGCCAATGGAAAGAGCATTGGGAGTTACTAATGCTGCACAACTGAAATATGTTAAGACAAAAGAAAATCTTGCGGATGAAGTTTCCAGAGAACTGACATGGAACCGCTTCTTAAGCGATAAGAGATGGATCAATGAACTAGAGTTTCTCTGTAAGGCAGACAGAGAATGGCCAAAACAGGCCATTCAAATTCAGACCTCTCAAAACAGGCGGGGGACGTGTCCCCCCCTGGCTCCCCGGGATTTCCACCCCTGCATACCGCTGGGGTATAAGCTACCCAGGCGATATACGAGGTGCTGGTCCTCCAATTTGTGCTGGGCCTCACTCTGACAATGGAGGAGGCCCAGGTCAGATTGTGAATGGGAGAGGGAATTAAAGTGCTGAGCAACCGGGAGATCAGGTAGGTTAAGGCAGACTGAGCGGAGGTGTTCAGCGAAACGATCGCCGAGCCTGCGCATGGTCTCGCCGATAAAAATAAATGATTGTTTTGTGAAAACACTACCAGGAACTCTGCCTCCGCTACATCGATGACTGCATTGATGCTACCTCCTGCACCACACACAACTCACTGATTTCATCCATTTCACCACTAACTTCCATCCGGCACTCAAATACACCTGGACCATTTCCGACATTTCCCTACCATTTCTAGACCTCACTATCTCCATCGCAGGTGATAGACTACTGACCGACATAAACGCATTAACTCCCACGGCTATCTGGACTACACTTCTTCCCACCCTGCTTCCTGTAAAGACTCTATCCCCTACTCCCAATGCCTCCATCTACGCCACATCTGCTCCCAGGATGAGGTGTTCCACACCAGGGCATCGGAGATGTCCTCATTCTTCAGGGAACGGGGGTTCCCCTCTTCTACTACAGATGAGGCTCTCAACAGGGTCGTTTCTATACCCCGTAACTCTGCTCTCACTCCCCATCCCCCCCACTCGTAACAAGGGCAGAGTTCCCCTTGTCCTCATCTTCCATCCTATCAGCCGTCACATACAACAAATAATCCTCCGACATTTTCGCCACCACCAACAGGATCCCACCACTGGCTACATCTTCCCATCTCCTCCCCTGTCTGCTTTCCGCAGAGACCGCTCCCTCCGTAACTCCCTGGTCAATTTGTCCCTTCCCACCCAAACCATCTCTTCTCCTGACATTTTCCCTTGCAACTGCAGGAAATGCTACACTTGTCGCTTTACTTCCCCCCTTGACTCCATTCAAGAACCCAAGCAGTCTTTCCAGGTGCGTCAGAGGTTCACGTGCACCTCCTTCAACCTCATCTATTGCATCCGCTGCTCTAGGTGTCAGCTGCTCAACATTGGTGAGACTAAGCAGAGGCCTTGTGATCGCATCGCCCAACACCTCCGCTGGGTTCGCAATAACCAACTTGATCTCCCGGTGGCTCAGCACTTCAACTCCACCTCCGATTCGGAATCCGACCTCTTTGTCCAGGGCCTCCTCCATGGCCAGAGTGGGGCCCACCGCAAATTGGAGGAGCAGCACCTCATATTTCGCTTGGGCAGTTTACGCCCCAGCGGTATGAACATTGACTTCCCTAATTTCAGGTAGTCCCTGCTTCTCCTCCCCTTCTCAGCATTCCCTCAGCCCACTGTCTCCGCCACTTCCTTCTTCTCCCCCCCCCCCCCCACCCTCACATCAGTCTGAAGAAGGGTCTCGACCCGAAACGTTGCCTATTTCCTTCACTCCATAGATGCTGCCTCACCCGTTGAGTTTCTCCAGCATTTTTATCTACCTTCGATTTTCCAGCATCTGCAGTTCCTTCTTAAACACCAGGAACTTATCAATTACTGTCAAGCATATACAATTATATAAATATGGCACAAGTTATGCAGCCCCAGATATAAGTAATCTCTTCACGGTGACCTGAAATCCTGAAATAGTTATATGGGATATTTGTTACTTGTGCACAAGGATTGATACTTCAGTTGTGTTTCAATGCTGCCATCTTGTGTTGGACTACAACATTTGTTGAAGTTAGTAATTACAGTTAAGGCTTGTTTGTTTTAGCTGGGTTTGTTCCTGGAGCATTTTTGCTTGTGAAGTTATAACAATAAATTTTGAAAGAAGATCCTTTCACATAGTTGTGAAGCCAACTTTCACATTGTTAAGATACTATTTAATGCTTTGAAGCAACAACCTTCAGATATCTTGCAATGTGTTCTTATTCTAGATGGCAAATTGTATAATATTTTTATGATTTTGCAAGGAATAACAGAGAAAACCTTTATGAAGAAATAAGGTTTATCTTGTTTTAGCTCAATAATGTAAGTATGCAACATTTTTATCCAAATATTTTCAAAATGGTTTAAAAGTAATTTATAGTTGATTTGTGACTATTTTTCTGTTTGTGTTCACTTGTTTATTGCCATCTTCATTCACAGGGTTTAGTTTTAAGTCATAAGTTCATAAGTGATAAGAGCAGAATTAGTCTATATGGCCTATCAAGTCTACTCCGCCATTCAATCAATGCTGATCCATCTCTCCCTCCTAACCCCAATCTCCTGCCTTCTCCCCATAACCCCTGACACCTGTACTAATCAAGAATCAATCTATCTCTGCCTTAAAAATATCAATTGACTTGGTCTTCTGTGGCAAAGAATTCCACAGATTCACCATCCTCTGACTAAAGAAATTCCTCCTTTAATTCTGACGTCCTTTAATTCTGAGGCCATGACCTCTAGTCCCACTAGTGGAAACATCTCCTCCAAATCAACTCTGTTAAGCCATTCACTATTCAATAAGTTTCAATGAGATCCCCCTCATCCTTCTAAACTCCAGCCAGTACAGGGCCAGTGCTGTCAAACGCTCATCAAATGCTAACCCTTTTGCACAATTGAGCCTCCTTCACCGTTGAAGGTTTACAATTGGTTGATACTGCATCAGGAAGTAATGTGTTTGCCGATGGGATGAGAATGTGATGCTAAGAATAGGTATGTTGCAAAACTTACCTTTAGCGGCGCTGCAGTTCTGCCGCTCCCCGTGTGCGCGACTTTGGCGCCTTTCAGAGGGGGGCGGGCTTAAAGTGCCGGTTTTCAACAGACCTGGATAATCGATGAATGTCGGGCGATTTCGTTGCGGAAGAAAAATCGCTCCGACATTTCATCAATGAAGGTATTTTTTAATTACTCTAAATTATTTATTAACTAGAGTAATTTAAAAATCACCTTCAAAAGCCGTGAGCACTGACAACCGGAAGGATTTTCCGTAGGTGAGAAAAAAAGGTAAATAGTTTATTTTTATATTAAAAGTTGGTTTTTCGGGAGGCTTTAATAATATTTTTATGGTGCGAAATGGGGTCCCAAAAAATGTATGAACAAACAGTATTTTTCCTCCCGACTTCACCGCTAACCGCAACGTTCCAATCCACCGCATTCCACTAAAACCCACTCGCTAGTTGATTTAAATGGCCATTAATTTACAGGCATAAAACACTAAATTCCTTCCATTTGGCCCAGAAATTCATGAAAATGAGATTTAAAAATTATGTTATATTGTGGATTATTGTGTGAATGTTATTTGGACACTTAGGCAATTTTTAAAACGTTTATCTTTTCTTAAGGCAAGGCAAGGCAAGTTTATTTATATAGCACCATTCATGCAAGCTGCAATTCATAGTGCTTTACAAAAGAAACAAGAGAATAAAATAGTTTAAAAACATTGCAGAACCACAATACAACACAGGACAACAAAATAGCCAATAAGCCAATTGTTTGAATAGTAAAGCAAAATTACTAAAATATTAAGGCGATTTTAAAAGCACATAAAAAGGTTAAAACAAGAGGATTAAAATTACCCGCATGTAGGGTCATGAAAAAGCTACATCAAACAATAGTGTCTTTAGGCCTGACTTAAATGTGGTTACGGACTGTGCACACCTCAGGTGTTCGGGGAGCCTGTTCCACAGGTGTGGAGCATAGAAACTGAATGCTGCTTCAGCCCTTTTTGTTCTCACCCTGGGAACATGGAGTAGACCTGTCCCCGAAGACCTGAGGAGTCTAGGTGCCTCATAAACAACAAGAAGGTCAGAGATGTATTTTGGACCCAGACCATTCAGAGCCTTGTATGCCAGTAGCAAAATTTTAAAATCTATCCTTTTACACACAGGGAGCCAGTGCAGAGATTTAAGGACAGGTGTAATGTGGTCCATTTTCTTGGTGTTAGTTAGGACTCTGGCAGCGGCATTCTGGATAAGCTGCAGTTGTTTAATTGATTTTTTACTGAGACCTGCAAAGATACTATTACAATAATCTAACCTACTGAAGATATATGCATGAACATTAAGAAATGGATAGATGTTTAGATCTACTCATTGAATTTTGTAATTAGCTACAATTAGATAACTAACTAATTATATGCTTTAATTTCAGGTCATCCAAGTAAGATTGTTTCATATTTGTTTCAGAATGCTTCAATCTATAATAACTGAAAATTTCATTGAGTTCTCTTAATTTTTAAGAAAGTTATGGGCTTTTAACTTTTCCAGATCACAGCTTTTGAGTTAAGTCAATTGAAAGGCAATGGGGAGCAAGATGCTAATTTCCGAGTATGAAAATGGCCATAACTTTCTTAATACTGAAGATATGAAAGTAAATTAGGTGTCAAATTAAACTTCTTTTTAAGCTTTATCTGATGGGATAAATTGCAGACTTGATTTTTTAAATCTCAAAATTTTGTAACATTGCTACTAAGAATAGTATGCATTCGTATGGATTATTTTAGCGCACTGAAATATTCTTAATGGAATCATAGATCTCCACAGCATGTAAACAGACCCTTTGACCAACCTTTTCCACATTGACCAAGATGACATACTGGCCTACTCCCACTTGCCTGCATTTGGTCTATGGCCGACTAAACCCTTCCTACCCATATATCTGTCCAAAACGAAGCATCACAACAGTGACCAAAAAGGAATAGGTGATGTTTTGGGTCGCAACCCTTCTTGAGACTCAATTTTTAGAGTAACTTTGTTAGAGCACTGCATTTTGTAGATTATACATGATACAGCTACCAGCACTGACCATATCCCAAAAATCAAAGAAAATTAAAATAATCTAACGTCATCTTTCAACCCCGTCTATTGATTATTTTAGTGCCACATTGTAATTTGAAGTGGAGATGAATATTTACATTATTAATAAACATCTAAATTGGATTTTCTAAACAGTAGATTGTGATCATTGTTGATCAAATAGGAATGTACACAAATCAGATTCTACCAGACTCAGACAATTGTCTGCAATTACTGCTGTGCAGTTTATGTTGGTAACTTTTGAACTGACAGAGCTATCTGCTGGCCAGTGTTGGTAATATTATGTTGTTAGTTCTGTGGTGTGAGATGATTTATGGCAATACTAACAAGCTGTTTATAATTGTGGAATTAATAACATCACTTAAAAATCTACATTTCTTAGTCCTACTGTTATTTAAAGCTCCTATTGAAAGTTAACATGTCACCTATCCAAAATGTCACCTATCCATGTTCACTAGAAATGCCGCCTGACCTGCTGAATTACTTCAGCAGATAGATACAAAGAGCTGGAGGAGCTCAGCGGGTCAGGCAGCATCTCTGGAGAAAAGGAATAGGTGATGTTTCGGGTCGAGGCCCTTCTTCAAAAGAAGACTGACCCACCAGCTTTTTGTGTCTATCTTTAGTTTAAGCCAGCATTTGCAGTTCCTTTCAAGTTACTCCAGCACTTTGTGTCGGCATCTTTTTTTTGTATTAAACCAGCTTCTGCAGTTTCTTGTATCTCATGAATAATGTCCAGTTTATTAGCATACTTGCTCAATATAACTACATGATAAATGAACTTTGATCAAAGCAATGGCTAATTTTCATTCTGATGTGTGGCCGATTTATCCTATTATGTTAAAATAATGGAAAGTACCGTTTAGCTAATAAAAAACACATAACTGTACAAAATAAACATGAACCGTGGATGCAGGGAATCTGAAATAAAAACAGCACTTCCTGTGCATCCTGTCTTTATTACAATAAGCCAGGTTTGTGTTAAAGCAGTATGCTGGCTTCCTATGGATAAACAGAATAAGCAGAAAGTAATAGGTAAGTGGGTAAGGATGTGTATTTTGTATGTGGCTACAACACTGGTAAATGAAATACTGGTAAATCATTAAACAACTCAGAAACAGTAACAACTTTAAACACCTCAGATAATTTGGTTAGGCAGCCTAATGACAACGAGGATTGATAAATGTACACTATCTCACAAGTTCAATCATCACAATGAAAAATTTTTTAATAAAGCTCTTTAGAACTCCTTCAAAAGCTGTGTTGTTGATGAATCAATGGAAATTCTTTGGATTATTTGATGAGGATATGACGGTTGCGAAACTGGACTGTTCGGTGAATTTGAAGTAAAATTTCCGGCATAGATGTTGTAAAAAGATGAGCAAATTTGAAGTTAACATTGGTCTCCTGCTGTTCACATGAATCTTACCCTCGTCAAACTGAACCAAGCATATCCAAGCAAGTTGACAATGATTTACAATACATTAAAACAATATAAATCCAAAGTAAAAAATAGAAAAAAAATACAAGCCTACCAAAAGAAAAATGTTAACGCTCCAAGACTTTATTTAAATTTTATTGGAGAACATTGTCCCTTGTCTGAACCTCAGGTTCTTAGATTGACACGTGTTATTAGGCATTGGGAGTTGTTCACTCCTAACTCGATGTTGTCAGGGTCAGCGGATAAGCTGGTGCAAAGTTCATTCATGGGAAGGAAAGTGGAGCAATCAGTCATACCTTACTTGTGATGGGTAAGAAGTTCAGAAAGAACTTGCATGCAATCTTCACAGTCATGCGAAGTCCAAAAGTCAAATAAAACGTTTTGGGGGGAACTTTTACAGGATTGCAACACCTCCGTTCTACACACCTGCCTCCCTCCCACTAACATCACCATAGCAGATTAGTATGGTACCTGAGTATCACAAAAAAGCAGTACTCTGCAATTTAAAAAAAAATAGATGTCAAAAATTGATTATTTTGGTTAATGATGAATTAATTCCCAATGTTTTAGATTTTCCGGAGTACTGCCTTGCGAACGTGCCAATGAATTACCTTAATACCAACTTAGGACCTGAGGTTGACGAATAAGCTTTCTGTGTTGACCTTTAAATCCTAAAGGAGTCAGATTTTATGATTTAACATAAACATGAAGATACTTTATTGAGACAATCGGCATAATTAATAAGTCTAGTCCGTTTCCTTTGCAGAAGGAAAACAAATTCAAGAAATATTGTAAACTTGAAAAGATATAGCAAAGTCAATTATTAATTAATATTCTTGACTTTTGATCAGGTTATTACATTACTCTAAAGTGCACTCAAAAGAATTGTAGTAATTTGTATTATCTATAACATAAAAATGAAAGTTTGGTACAGTGAACTCTTAACACTCCATGTCGAGTGTGACTCAGTGAGGTATCAGAATCAGTATATTATACATGATTTTATTTTGTGTTTGGGGTGCGGTTCTATGTTTACCAGAGGAGGTAGCTTGCCAGCTGCAGAAGCGAATCCACAGTACCAATAGACACCCACGCTGGCCACATGGCTGCTTACAACATTGTATTGTTGAACCAACAAGAGCTAAAATAGGTTGGAACAGCTCAGTAATATATGGACATTGCGTGTCAGTAAATTATCCCTTGCAAACATCTCCCCAAAGTGTGTAAGAAGGAACTGCAGATGCTGGTTTAAACCGAAGGTAAACACAAACGGCTGGAGTAACTCAGCAGGACAGACAGCATCTTTGGAGAGGAATGGGTGATGTTTTGGGTTGAGACCCTTCTTCAGACTGGTTAGGGATAAGGGAAACAAATGATATAGACAATGATGTGGAGAGATAAAGAACAATGAATGATATGCAAAAAAGTAATGATGATACAGGAAACAGGCCATTGTTAGCTGTTTGTAGGGTGAAAACAAGAAGCGAGTGTGACTTGAATGAGGAAGGGATAGAGAGAGATGGATTCCGGGCTACCTGAAGCGAGAGAAATCAATATTCATACCACTGGGCTGTAAGCTGCCCAAGCGAAATATGAGGTGCTGTCCAATTTGCGTTTAGTCTCAATCTGACAATGGAGGAGACCTAGGACAGAAAGGTTTGTGTAGGAATGGGAACATCTGCAGTTCCGTGTTTCCACAATAGGGCTCCCAATTTCTATTGAATATTCTAATATGAATTTATACATTCTATCTATTGCCAAAAAATTAAATGTGTATTGAGTAGTAATTTTTAGAATTGAAATGACATTTAACAAAATAATAAGTATATATTCATGGGTAGTTAATGCATCCTGGGGTGCTAGAAAATTCTGACTTCAACTCAACATAGGTGTTTACCATTGTAGAATGCTATCTAAATTAATTCATATTTAATAAACCTTCTCAACAAAAGTATTGGTCGGGATAGATGTCAGTTCTCACTGGATTTGTTTTAATTGACAAGCTAAAAAAAAAATCTCATTGATATACGTAATTTACAGTAGTGCTAACATTGAGATCCCACCACCAGTCACATCTTCTCATTCCCACCCCTTTCCTCCTTCTGCAGAGACTATTCCCTCCACAGCTCCTCGGTTCATTTATGCCACCTATCCATGTTCTCCAGAGATGCTGCTTGACCCGCTGAATTACTCCAGCGCTTTGTGCCTTTTTTTGTAAACCACCATCTGCAGTTCCTTATATTTCCTTTTTAGTGCTAACATCTGTCATGCCTTAGTGTGGTTATTATTAAATCCTGCAAATTGCATTATATTTTTGACAAGATGATGTGGCTCGATGAGATGATTGATAAACCACAACAAGTCCAGCAGTTTCCTGTTGACAGTTACTGAATTAATATTTGATTTAAAGCCCACCCAAAATTAAAGACCACATGTACAGAAACCACTTGTCAGTAGAAAGTAATCATTTACTGACAATGTCAATGTCATATTAATCTTTTAGATGCTGAACAATGCTAGTACAGCACTGGTAAATAAGATCACCTCAAAATCAAAGTGTTTATTGTACAAGCAGTCCCTCGATCACATCAGGGTTACTGACCATCTTCAGAAGTCTTCTAAGCCTGGCCCTGCACCCAGATTTAGCTTGTCAGACAGTATCTCTGGAGGACACAAATAGGTGACATTTTGGGTCTGGACCTTTCTTCAGACTGATAGTAGTGGGGGAGGGTGGTGGGGCTGTGGGGGGAGGTTCTATTCACCTATTCGTCACCTATTCATGTTCTCCTGAGATGCTGCCTGACCAGCTGAGTTACTCAAGCATTTTTTTTGCAAACCAATGTCTGCAGTCCTTTGTGACGACATCTCCCACATTTATCTGCTGTGTTCTTTATGTGCTCTGCAATGGCAAAGCACATAAAGCACATGCCTCACAATTATAGATTAACAGCCCATTATGGGCGGCAGTAAATTTTATGAGCTTCAGGAACATAATCACCACACCCCAAATTGATAGCCACATGTCCTTACATTTTCACAAAATACATCTACATTTAATTCCAAATGGTGCTATATTGCAATTAATTGTTGCTTTTTATTGATATTCCATATGAAATATATTACTATTATTTCATGCAATTTTCAAATACTCGTCTTACAGTAATTAATAAAAGCATTCTGCCTACATTTCTTGTTCAAACTCAGGGTTTCAGAGCAGTAAAAGACACATTATAACACAGCACCATTGATTGTTTTTGTCTCTTTGTTGCTCAAAAAATGTATCTGGCTGAATAAAAAGTTTTTAACAAATATCAACGTTCATTCATAACCTAATTAAACACATATGTCCATTTCCTCCATAGATGCCGCCAGGCCTGGTGAGTTCCTTCAGCTATTTGTTTTTTGCTCAAGATCCCAGCATCTGCAGTTTCTTGTGCCTCCATCTGAACTATTATGTCAGGGGTTATGGGGAGAAGGCAGGAGAATGTGGTTGAGAGGGAAAGATAGATAAGCCATGATTGAGTGGTGGAGTAAAGGTGATGGGCCGAATGGCCTAATTCTGTTCCTATAACTTATGATCTTATGGACTATGCCTGATTTATCATTTTTATGTTCATGACTCAATCATTTCTATGAAAGCAATAGATGTTAGAATCCAAATGATGTAATTTGATTGTGTTTTTCTTTTGCAGTGAACTGGTAATTCAAATGAACTGTTAATTTTATTAAGAGCAGAACAAACCCCCTTTCTCGTTTGAATGTTGTTAGAAATAACAGTTTTCAGGATTCGATAATAGGAGCAAGGAGGTCCTACTGCAGTTGTACATGGCCCTGTTAAGACCACACCTAGAGTATTGTGTGCAGTTTTTGTATCCTAATTTGAGGAAGGGCATTCTTGTTGTGAGGGAGTGCAGCGTAGGTTCACCAGGTTAATTCCTGGGATGGTGGGACTAACATATGATGAAAGAATAGATCGACTAGACTTATATTCACTGGAATTTAGAAGGGTGAGAAGGGATCTTATAGAAACATAAAATTCTTAAGGGATTAGACAGGCTAGATGCAGGAAAAATGTTGGGGGAGTCCAGAACCAGGGGTCACAGTTTAAGAATAAGGGGTAGGCCATTTAGGACTGAGATGAGGAAAAACTTTTTCACCCTGAGAGTTGTGAATCTGTGGAATTCTCTGCCACAGAAGGCAGTAGAGGCCAATTCACTGGATGCTTTCAAGAGAGCGTTACTGTAGATATAGCCCTGAGGGCTAATGGAATCAAACGATATGGGGAGAAAGGAGGAACAGGCTATGATCATATTGAATGGCGGTGTTGGCAAAGAAGGGCCGAAAGGCCCTCTCCTGCACATATTTTCTATGTTTCTATGTTTACTAATCGGCAAGTATTTTCAAGGCTTTGGCTCAATGTGGACATACAATAACAATGAAATACCATTTATTTTACTTTTTTTAATTCCCACTACCCTCTTCCACCTGTTTTTAACCCTATCAATGATCCATGAAAGGCAGTCATATTCCAACATAGTCATAATATGTAAAATGTATTTTAAATACAAGCCTGGATTGTAGTGATGAGTAAATACAAAATGCTGGAGTAACTCAGCGGGACAGCCAGCATCTCTGGATAATAGGAATGGGTTACATTTCGGGTCAAGACTCTTCTTCAGACTTCAGACTGACTCCCATCAGGAGAGTGGGCGGGACAGAGATCAAATGTAGTCGGAGACAGTAAGACCGGTGGGAGAACTGGGAATGGGGAGGGGATGGAGAGAGAGGGAAAGCAAGGGCTATTTGAAGTTAGAGAAACTACCCAAGTGAAATATGAGGTGTTGTTCTTCCAATTTGCGCTGGGCCTCACTCTGACAATGGAGAGGCCCAGGGCAAAAATATCAGATTGGGAATGGGAGGGGGAGTTAAAGTGCTGAGCAACCGGGAGATCAGGTACGTTAAGGCGGACTGAGTGGAGGTGTTCAGCGAAACGATCGCCGAGCCTGCACTTGGTCTCGCAGATATACAGGAGTTGACACCTGGAACAGCGGATACAGTAGATGAGGTTGGATGAGGTGCAAGTGAACATCTTCATCACCTGCAAAGACTGTTGGGGTCCTTGGATGGAGTCGACGGGGGAGGTAAAGGCACAGGTGTCGCATCTCCTGCGGTTGCAGGGGAAAGTACCTGGGGAGTTGGTGGGTTGGGTGGGAATGGATGAGTTGACCAGGTAGTTGTGGAGGGAACGGTCTCTGCAGAAAGCTGAATGGGGTTGAGATGAGAAGATGTGGCCAGTAGTGGGATCCCATTGGAGGTGGCAAAAATGTTGGAGGAGTATATGCTGTATGCGACAGCTAATGGGGTGGAAGTTGAGGACAAGGGGGACTGTCCTTGTTATGAATGAGGGGAGAGGGAGCAAGAGCGGAGCTGCAGGATATCGGGAGATTCTAGTGAGAGACTCATCTATAATGGAAGGGGGGGAATCCCTGTTCCATAAAGAATGAGGACATCTCCGATGACCTGGTATGGAAATCATCATCCTGTGTGCAGTTGCGGCTTAGACAGAGGAATTGGGAGTAGGGGATAGAGTCTTTACTGGAAGCAGGGTGGGAAGAAGTATAGTCTAGATAGGTATGGAAGTCAGTAGGTTTGTAATAGATGTCAATCAATAGTCTGTCTCCTGTGATGGAGACGGTGAGATCTAGAAATGGTAGGGAGACGTCAGAGAACGTCAAAGTGAATTTGAGTGCAGGATGGAAATTAGTCGTGAAGTTGATGAAGTCAGTGAGTTCTGCATGTGTGCAGGAGGTAGCACCGATCCAGTCGTCAATGTAGCAGAGGTAGAGTTCGGGGATAGGGCCAGTGTACGCCTGAAACATTGATTGTCGACATACCCTACAAAGAGGCAGGCATAGCTGGGGCCCATGCGAGTGCCTATAGCTACGCCTTGGATTTGGAGGAAGTGGGAGGAGTAGAGGGAGAAGTTGTTAAGGGTGTCGTGATGGATGATTTAATTTTGGCAGTTATGGCCCAAATCAAGAGTCATGGGTGTTTTATTTTCATATGTCCTGAAACAGAACAACAAATTTATTATTCACCTATTTTGCCAGCTTGTTAATCAGGTCTAAATATTATTTTTCTCCTCAAGCACACTGAGGTTAATGAAGAAGGGTTTTGGCCTGAAACGTTGCCTATTTCCTTTGCTCCATAGATGCTGCTGCACCCGCTGAGTTTCTCCAGCATTTTTGTGTACCTGAGGTTAATGACAATGTGCCTGTCACGTCTCTGGATGAGATCAGTTCACTGAATAGGGAACAATGATTGCACATTATTAAATGTGTGAAATGCTTTGGGACACTTTATAGAACACATTATACCAATAGAAATTACTGTTGTTATGATCTGGGCGCATGTCAGAAAGAATAAATAGTTAGAATGCCTTTAAGGTTAATATAAAATTGAGCAAAAATAGAGCAACAAAGAATTTGTAATTTATCTAAATAGATCCCATTCAGCTTATCTGTTTGCAACTTTGATGTCTTATCTGATCTTAGGGCGAAAGGATAACAGTGCCATTATTAAGAGTATTTACTTACTCCTCCATAACTGCTCCAACAGTCATCCAAAGGTGTATCATCATCACCTAACTCATAGGTTTTGTAGATAGACACAAAGTGCTTAAGTAACAGCGGACAGGCAGAAATGGGTGACGTTTCGGGTGGAGACCCTTTTTCGGGCTGAGTCTGAAGAATGGTCTCGACCCGAAACGACATCCATTTCTATCCAGACATGCTGCCTGTCCTGCTGAGTTACTCCAGCATTTTGTGTCTATCTACAGATTAAACCAGCATCTTCAGTTCCTTCCTACTCATAAATTCTATTTACCCTTCATCCTTATGCTGCATAACCCACTGTGTATTTGGTTAAGAATGGACTAATTCCCCTGAAGTCACGTATACCAGTGTAACAATCCCATTAAATCAGATGTTATGAGACAAATCAATAAACTGAAGAGATTCGAGGCAACAATCTAATTATGCAGTGTGGCTGTTTGCTATAAACCTCTTGAACTCCACTATCACATTTTGTGGCATCACTGTAGTACTAAATTACATTATTACTTTGCAATCAGTCATGGAAATCAAGTATTCTATAATACAAATAAATTAGTCACTGCATTACAATCTGATAAGGAATTCCTGGTATATATTATTATATTATATTATCTATATTGAGTGGATTATTTCATTCCCAAATTTCCACTTTTTGTCTACATTGTCTGGTTACCTTCTGTGTATATTTTTTCTTTAAAAAAAACAACAGAATATGAGAGCAGGTATGTAATATAACCACTTCATTTAGTGCCATGGCAACACTGGTGTGACAAGATTACCCAACCAAATGCTTAGCCTAACAAATAAAAATAACATTTTCAAATTCCTTTATGACATTCATTGATTGAATTTGCTCCTCAAGCAAAATCGACAAACTGGTTCTGAGACGACAGAGAGCACTGGAATTTAACTGAAATGTTCTCATGAGATCAAGACTGATTTGTATTGGAAGTATTCAACCCATGGATTTAGCACGTGGTTTTCTCGCAAAAAGAAAACATGGATTAGAAATTGGATTGTGCTTAAATGGGGCCTCAATCATGGTCTGGTCAATGTGCCTAATAAAGCCAACAACAAGATCCACAAAATGATCTTCTTCTGAAACAAAATGGGTTTTTATTTTACATTATTTTTGTTTTACATTAATTTTTTAACACCCACAGTTTATTCACAAGATAAGCATTTGTTGCTCAGAGAGCATAGAAGAGTGCAGCATTGGAGCATGCCATTCATCCCACAAAGTCCATGTCGAACATGATTCCAGGTTAAACTAATCATTTCTGCCTGCACATGATCTATATCCTTCCATTCCATGAATATCCACTGCCTATTCAAAAGTCTCTTAAATGTCACTATCGTATCGGCCTCTATTACCATCTCATCCATGGCAGCGCATTCCAGCCACACATCACACTCCCAGTAAGAAACTTACACCATACATCTCCTTTAAATGTTGCCCCTCTCACCTTAGAGCTATGCTCTCTAGTCTTTGACATTTTCACCCTGGGGAAAAGGTTGGGACTGTTTACCTTATCTATGCCTCTCATGATTTTATATACTTCTATCAGGTCTCCACTTAGCCTCCAATGTTCCAGAGATAACAGTATACATTTGTCTAACTTCTCTAGTGACCTTTAAGGAGGTGACAGTGAGCCACCTTCTTGAACTGTTGTAGTCCAGAAGGTTTTCTCACAGTGTGATGGCCGGAGAGTTGAGGAATCAAACCCATCAACAATGAAGACATTATGATACATTCCCAAGTCAGACTAGTATGCGGCTTTGAGGAAAACATGCAGGGGGTGAGATTCGCATGTGCATGAAGCCCTTGTCCTGCTTGGTGCCAAGGGTCCCAGATTTGGAAGGTGCTGTCAGGGTTGCTGAAGTGAGCAACTGTAGTGAATTCTGTAAACAATGCATACCGCAGTCACTGTGCCAGTGTTGAAGAAAGTTAAGGATTGGAGTAATGTATAAGGTACTAATCAAGCAGGCTGCTTGAAGCTAGTTGGAATTGTGCTTGAGTATTGCTGATGTTGCATCCATTCAAGCAATTAGAGAATATTCCATCACTCTCCTGATTTGTGCCTTCTAGATTTTGGATAAGCTTTGTGATGTCAAGAAATTAGCCACCCACCTCCAGGATACTAGCGTCTGATCTTGTTTTGTAGCCATGGACTACATGATTACTGTGTACCTGACAAAATTGAACACAGAGAACACACCAGAATTCCAGAAACTGGAATCTTGAACAAAAATCAAGTGCTGGAGGAACTCAGCAGCTCAGGCAGCCTCTGTCGAGGGAATGGACAGATGACGGTTCAGGTCAACACCCTTCTTCAGACTGATGCAGTCTGAACACTGAACACAATGTGTTCAGGAGGACTGAACACAATGTGTTTGTTTATATATTAGACAGCGTGACAAATTAAGACGATCACAAAATTTGAAAATTAATACATTTTACATTATTAAGGTTTTAAAGTACAATCTGAACTTCCACATCTCTTCTCCGTCTTCTTTTAAAACTATCCTTTAAATCCTCCTATTTGACCAAGCTTTTGTGACAAGGTCAGCAATTTTGGCTCAATGTCAGTCCTTATTCACCAAAGGATGTTTTACTTTGTGAAGGCTGCCTCATAATAAATGCAAGCTGTTGACATTTAAGGAAATGTGTGTATTATCCCAGGCAAAATAAAGCATGATTATGACTTTAACACCGATCTGGGAGATTAACCATTTTAACAGGGGCAAGCCCTGTAATTTAGTTGCACACATATCGACTAAACAATGCTGATTATAGTTCAGGGTTTCCCTACCTAATACTAGCAACACAAGTCTGCAGTTAGTCTGAAAGAGTGCTCACCGCAACATTCCTGGCAGCACCTAAGAGCAATTTAGCTTTGAAAATATTGCCTCTAATTTAGGTCTCAATTACTGTATGTAATAATTTAGATAGCCCTACTATTTTCCACATCTTGGCTGCACTATTATGATTACTTTGTATCAATGTGCATTATTATGGTTATCTAGTGTTACAGTTATTAATTTATCATATTTATATTTATTAACTTATCTGTGTGTTATTACATTTACAGGCTTGTTAAGCTGCAACAGGTAGGAATTTCATTATTCCGTTTCAGTACATATGACAATTAAATACTCCTGACTTTTGACTCTCTTGTGTGTCCCATGAAGCTTGCTAATCTATAAAACCTTCTGTGTTCCATCTGATTGTGTGAAATGTAAATCAAATCAAGGAGCATTATTAGTGTAAAAAATCATATATGAACATGTTTATTCATTTAAAATAACATTTAAATTTTTTCTCAGAAAATTATCACTGTCTTTATCTTCAGATTTTGTAACCCTTCAATGACCTTTGTCACTCTAGCTTCATCTGTAATTGTTGTCTCTCTCAGGCAGTTCCTTCCTATGACTGCTGTTTTCACCACATTGTATTCTTGCCTCTGTGACATTCTACATCCAAATGTGAGAGATACAGCTTTTGTTTCGAAACACTGATTACCTCAGGTCTTCACTTTGTTCCGAGAGGTGCTACCTTGAGTCTGTAACCAAAGTGACAAAAAAGCACCTTGAATTTTTTTATGCTGAATGGTTTCTTGGAAGAGGCGCTGATTAACAGCACAAGGGCCTCTCACCTGCTCTAAACAATGGAACAAATGATTCCATGCTTTGTCCATATCTAATGCAGTAACAAAGGTAGTCTGGGCACTGAAAGTCAGCTCAATTACATAAAATCTCGGAGCCACCTTTTGATGTCTTCGTATTCCCCTCAGGTCTCTTTAAATTAGCCTGCCCATTCCTTATAGTCTTTTCTTATTCTTTAGTGGTCTAAACAAGGAAGCAGATCAAAGTGAATCACATCAGATAAGGGAATCACCAAAGAGGCAATAACATGGTAATCAGGTTGTATGTCCCCTTAGCAGTGTTTGTATTAATTGGTCTGTCTATATAGCTATTTGTATAGGCTGTTAGCCATGTGCAGGTTAATTTATATATCAAACAGAATTCATGTTTTCTATTCAAATGCTAACAACAAACATTGTAGCTTGTCATCATTAAAGGTTTCAATGTGCAAAGCACATGAAAAACCAAACCAGTTAGCCTCTTGGTCTGTTTGTAAGCCAGCAAGCTGAAGGACCAGGGTTCTATTTGCACTGCACATTGGAATTCTGTCGCATACTCTGAAAATACACCCATGAACGTTATACTGCTCTTTGTCCATCCATGCATTGCAACTCACAACACTTTTTTGAGCTTAACAAGGGAAACTTTCAAGGTTACTATGCATTAGAGTTATCCATTAACCCTGCCAGAAATACAAGCAGTTAATATGGCGAAGAACAGGGATGTTTTTAACCAAAATAAACTTTACGCAAAATAAAAAATATATACAAAACAAGAACAGTGCAAAAATGTTTCCGACATTCTCAGTGGCTATACATATATTCCTTAGCGTTACATTTGGTAGTGTTCATGAAACTATCATTATACCCGTCATGCTTGCCATTCACGTGACCCCCTGGAGTTATATCCCATCCTTCATTCGACAAATCCTGCCCCCCAATGTACAGCAGCGGAAGGACCCTTGACTGTGGTTCTCCCCCACAGAGCCTTGGTGTTGGCTGCACCAAGCTTCAGTGCGTCCTTCAGCAGGTACTCCTGCAGTCTGGAGCGGGACAGTCGACAACATTTCCTGATGGACATCTCAGTCTGCTGGGAGGTCACAGGTTTTGGGCAGACCAACGAGCGTCTTACACCAAGTTAATGACTTTGGAATGTTCCTCCAAATCCAGCCTGTTATTAATGTTCCATTCACACTTACCTTCTTTGGCTGTGGAGGGCCAATCTCACTGTCTTCATCACCCAACAAGTGAGGTGCAGTTTGCTCCCTATCCTCAGACCTCAACAGCTAACAATGATTATAAAGTAGGACACAAACTCCATGGGTTGCAGATTGCAAAATGTTATTTTTAAATGGAATGGGTGACATTTCGAGTCAAGACTCTTCTTTACTTGACCTGAAATGTCAGCCATTCCTTCTATCCAGAGATGTTATCTATCCCGTTGAGTAACTCCAGTACTTTGTGTCTATCTTCAGTGTATACCAGTATCTGTAGTTCCTTCCTACACATCTCATCTGCTATTTTTAAGTGTTGTGTTCCTTACCTTTACCAGAGGTTTATTCGGTCACTTCATACACTGAACCACCAAAGATATATTGATGCTGCCTGGCCCACTGAGTTACTCAAGCACTTTGTGTCCTTTTTTGAAAACCAGCATCTGCAGTTTCTGGTTCCAGCAAAGATATATTGATTTCAGGCTTGAAAATTAATCACATATATTTGTAGTTTCAGACATTCCAAGATCCCTTTATTTAAGGAAAGATGTAAATATAATAAAGCACTTCAAAGGTTTATTAGTCTGATACTTGAAGGACCGTTGTCTTATGCGGAAATATATTTTTTCCGAAAATATACTTTATTCATAACATATACAGTATATACTTTATTCATAACATATACAGTAAATACAATCATTGAGTTATGCAGCTTGGAAACAGACCCTTCAGCTCAACTTCCCCATGTTGACCAAGATGCCCTATCTGCACTAGTCCTACCTTGCCTGCATTTGGCCCATATCCCTCTAAACATTTCCTATCCATGAACCTGTCCAAATGTCTTTTCAAATGTTGTTATAGTACCTGCCTCAACTACCCCCTCTGGCAGTTCATTCCATATACCCACCATCCTCCATGTAAAAATCATTGCCCCTCATGTTCCTATTAAATCTTTCCCCTGCACCTTAAACATATGTCCTCCCTTCTTGATTCCCCTAAAAGACTGTGCATTCACCCTGTCTATTCCCATCATTATCTTATGTACCTCTATAATATCACCCCTCATCCTATATATCAATATATTGTCAATCAATATACTGCCATTGTCTACATTCATTGTACCAAGCTGTTCAGCCAATTCCCTTTCAAGTTCAACAGCATTGTCGATCAACGAAGCATCAGTGGAGCACTTGAGAGATTGTTACATGTCATCCACTCTCTCAGTGGCCAGTGGCACAAGGTTCCTGGACTGGGGCCTCTCGCACAGAGTCTTGGTGGGTGCGCCAAGCTTCAGTGCGTCCTTCACCTTGGAATGTGCCAAGAGTAAGCATTCACCTGTGGGTATCTCCTAGCACTGGGCAACCAACAAACTTCAGGCAGAGCAAGTATGTTTTTCACTTAGCTGATTATCCTTCAACAGCAGTCAGTGTTTTTTTTCAGTATGCATCTTACCAGGAAAGGTTGTTCAGGCCAGGCTTGTATCTGCTGGAGTACAGAGAGTAAGAGGGGCTTGATTGAAACATGTTGGACCCTGAATGGTCTTGACAGAGTGGCCGTGGATAGAGTATTTCTTCTTCAAGAGTTAAGAGTGTTTAATTGTCATATGTACTGGCTATGGAACAATGAAATTCCTACTTGCCATATCTTTACAGGCCCATAAATATAATAGTACACAAATAAATATATAATAATCAGCAATACAATAAATTAATAATCAGTAAAACTAGGCAACCACACCATTAAAAAGCAACACCAAAGTGCGAGGTGCAACCAAAAGAAAGTCCACAGCAGATCATAGTTGCAGAGGTCATGGTGAGAGCTGTGCAATGTTGAAGAACCTAATGGTTGATGGAAAGAAACAGTTCCTGAACCTGGAATCTACTCTCAAGCCTTTCTTGAGGTCCTCTGAGGGAGCGCTGTATGTATCTATGTGTGTATTGTTGATCTATGTACCGCTGTTTGTAGCACGTAAGTTGCTGCACCAATGTAAAGCACTTTGGTCAACGAGAGTTGTTTTTAAATGTGCTATAGAAATAAAATTGGCCTGACTTGGTAATCACAGTTCCTGCACCTTCTTCCCGATGGTAATAGTGAGATGAGAGCATGGTCAGAGAGTTGTGAGTCTTTGATGATATTAGCTGCCTCTCTGAGGCAGCACCGCCTGTAGATCCTGTAGATCATGATGGTCTGGGCAAAGCATGGCCATTCGAAGGAGAGGTGCGTTGGGTGCAACCGCAACCCCTTTTTAACCCCAGAATAAGAAAATATCCTGAGGAAAAAAAAGAAATTGGAAAAAAAAATCAGCGTTTCCTCTTTGTCGGAAAAGCTACCGAAATTTTGATTCTGGCCGCTGGGTGATTTGGGAGAAAAAAATGCGACTATCCGCGCCTATGCAGTCGGGGAAGTGATGCAAAATGACACCGTCTCTCCGTGCGTGCGCAGTGGGCCCAGGCGGGATCAGACTGCCACAACCCCTCTGCTGGACCCTCTGCATTTTGCACATCGGGCCAATAGATCTGTGGATGGCGCAGTCAATCTGGGCCTACACTTCATCCTCCAGCACCTGGACCGCCAGGGGACCTATGCGAGGATTTTGTTTGTTGATTTTAGCTCTGCATTCAACACCAGTGCCCTGGAGAGGAACAGACTACAAAAAGTAGTAAACACTGCCCAGTCCATCATCGGCCTTCCTTCCATCAAGGGGATTTATCGCAGTCGCTGCCTCAAAAAGGCTGGCAGCATCATCAAGGACCCATACCACCCTGGCCACCCTGGCCACTTCGGGTAGAAGGTACAGGAGCCTGAAGACTGCAACAACCTGGTTTAGGAATAGCTACTTCCCCACAGCCATCAGGCTATTAAACTTGGCTCGGAACTCTGAACATTAATATCCCTCCATCTGTTATCTGCATTTTATTAATTTATCAATTCATGTGTGTATTTACGTATATAATTGTAGTCAATGCCAGCTATGTTCTATTGTGCTATGCAAAGAAAGATTTTCATTGTCCTGTCAGGGACACATGACAATAAACTCTTTTGACTTTGACTTTGAGCTACTACGCTCCAACCTTTCTGAGTTGAATGTGCCTGAACCCCTCTGTCGTTGGATCACCAGATTTCTGACAGACAGGAAGCAGCATGTGAGACGGGAAAGCATATCTCGGACCCGCAAACATTCAGCTTAGGAGCACCGCAAGATGCATACTCTCCCCTCTCCTCTACTCTAGCCACACCAATGACTGCACCTCCACAGACACGTCTGTCAAGCTTCTCAAGTTTGCCGACGACACAACCCTGATTGGACTGATCCAGGATGGGGATCTCTGTACTCTTTTCAGTTTGACATATTTCCTATAACATGGTGCCCAGAACTGAACACAATATTCTAAATGCGGTCTCACCAACGTCTTATTCAACTGCAACATGACCTCCCAACGTCTATACTCAATATTCTATACTCTGGCTGATGAAGGCCAAAGTGACAAAATACGGTTTGACCACCTGATATACCTGAGACACGACCTTCAAGGAACCATGCACCATCAACTATTCCTCTGCCCACCTGGCTAATTGATCCAGATCCTGCTGCAATATTTCACAACCATCTCCACTATCTGCAAAACCACTCACTTCTTTATCATCAGCAAACTTGCTAATCTTGCCCTGTTCTGTGATATTTCACAGGGTGCTGGAGTAACTCAGTGGGCCAGGCTGAGTATAGAGGTTGGGAGGTAATGTTGCAGTTGCATAAGAAGTTGGTGAGGCTGCATTCAGAGTATTGTATTCAGTTCTGGGCACCATGTTATAAGAAAGATGTCATCAAACTGGGATGGGTACAGTGAAGATTTACGAGGTTGTTGCCAGGACTAGAGGGCCAGAGCTATAGAGAGAGGTTGAGTAGGCTGGGAGTCTATTTCATGGAGCGCAGGAGGATGAGAGATGATCTAATAGAGGTTTATAAAATCATGATTTGAATAGATATAGTTGAGTAGGTGAATTGAGGAGCAGAGGACACAAGTTTAAGGTGCAGGGCTAAAGATTTAATAGGAATCTGAGGGGTATGTTTTTCACACAAAGGGCAGTAGGTGTATGGAACAAGTTGCCAGAAAAGGTAGTTGAGGCGGGGACTATCGCAATATTTAAGAAACAGTTAGACAGGTACATGGATAGGACAGGTTCGGTGGGATAGGGATCAAACGTGGGCAGGTGGGACTAGTGCAGATGGGACATGCTGGGCCGAAGGGCCTGTTTCCACACGGTATCACTCTATGACTCTATCTATCTTTCCCTCTCAAACCCATTCTCATGCCTTCTCCCCATTACCTCTGACACCCGTATCAATCAAGAATCTATCAATCTCCTCCTGAAAAATGTCCATTGACTTGACCTCCACAGCTGTCTGTGGCAATGAATTCCACAGTTCACCACCCTCTGACAAATTCCTGCTCATCTCCATCCTAAAGGAATGTCTTTTAATTCTTAGGCTGTGGCCACTGGTCCTAGACTCTCCCATTAGTGGAAACATCCTCTCCACATGCACTCCATCCAAGTTTTTACCAGGCTGGGACAGACGGCAATAGCTTCACACCGTGTCCTGTCCTGCATCACCCAAGGCAGCAGAGACGTTATAGGAGGGGGCAAGCACCGTCACGAAGTAGCTCACGCTGGTTTGGGTAACATTCAGGAATGTCTATGCGTGTCACATCATGAATATTACTGAGGAACGGTCTTGACCCGAAATATAATCTATACCTTTTCTCCAGACATGCTGCCTGACTCACTGAGTTACTCCAGCACTCTGTGACATGTCATCTATCCATGTTCTCCAGAGATGCTGCCTGATCTGCTGAGTTACTCCAGCACTCCGTGAAACGTCGCCTATATATATACCCAGCAGATGCTGCCTGACCCACAAAGAGTTACAGCACTTTGTGTCTATTTTCCCTTCACCCATCTGCCCAAGCCCAATCTCCCCCCTCCTTTCCTATGTTCCTTTCCACCCATAAACCTCTCTCTGCCTTTACATTTCACTCCTCTTTCAAATCTGCTCTACTTAACAAATGTATTTTTCTTCTTAACTTTTTAGTCATAGAATGATGCGGTGTGGAAACAGGCCCTTCAGCCCAACTTGCCTACACCGACCAACATGTCCCATCTAAACTAGTCCCACTCACACGCGTTTGGCCCATATCCATCTAAATCTGTTCTATCCATGTACGTGTCCAAATGTCTCTTAAACATTAGGATAGTCCCGGCCTTAACTACCTCCTCTGGCAGCTCGTTCCATACACCCAGCACCCTTTGTGTGAAAATGCTACCTCTCAGATTCCTGTTAATTTCTGAAATATTGGTCATAAATTTGGTGCAAAAATGCTCCAAAATAAGGCTCAGAATGCATCAGAGAGCATCTAAAAACCCAGAGCCAGCATCAAGGGACTTCACGCTTCGTGCTCGTGATGTGTGCGGCGCACACATTATTTAACATTAAATTTTTTGTAATCTTGTCATGCCACCCCCCTTTTTGGAAAGCTTCGTACGGGCCTGCACCATAAGATGATGTCGAAGATTCAAGATGAAGGAGTATGAAGAAAAGATGGATTTCTTGAAAGAGAAGGGAATCTGTTTTGGATGTTTGTAAAAAGGACATAAGGTGAGAGACTGTAAGAGTTCTATAATTTGTTATAAGTGCAGGCAATATCATCCTGACAAAAATTAAATCTTTGGTAATCCTGTCTTGCCACCCCCCTTTTTGAAAAGCTTTGTACGGGCCTGCAAAGTCCACCACTTTCTCTGGCCACCTTCATTCCTGGGCATTATAGTTACTGAACCAGGCTGTGGTTCAACCAGTCAGTATGCTATCTACTGTGGTTCAACCAGTCAGTATGCTATCTACCTGCAGACGTTCGATAGAGTATTCAGTAACATGCCGAATCTCTTCAATCTTCCAAGGAAGTAGAGGCTTTGATTAACTTTCTTTATGATTGCCCCAATGTGCTGCCCTAAGACAGATCTTCAATAAAATGCATGACCAGCAACTTGAAGCTGTTGTCCCCCACCACCACCGTTCCATCGATGTAGCAGGTTCATGGATCCTCAGCTTCCCCTTTCTGAAGTCAACAATCAACTAATTGGTCTTGCTGTCATTGAGAACAAGTTTGTTTTTCTGACACCATTCAATCAGATTACCAATCTCCCTTGTCGAAGACTCTAGAGCCAGGAGGTCACAATTAAAAAAGAACACATAGATGAAATGAAATATTTTCTCTTTGAGGCTTATGAGTCTTTGGAATTTGTTTCCTCAAAGCAAGATGGGAGCAGATTTTATTTATAAATTAGGAGTTAATTAGGAGATCAGAAGGGCAAAAAGGGGTCCGGTGTTAGCTCTGGTGGGCAGCATTAAGGACAATCCCAAAATATTTTATAAATACATAAGGAGGAAAAGGGTAACTAGAGAGAGAGTGGGACCTCTCAGGAAACAAAGCGGTCTGCTCTGTGTGGAGCCACAGGAGACGGGCAAGGTCCTCAATGAGTATTTCTCCTCTTGGGGAAAGGAACTTGGGGCAGTCAATGGAAGTGTCTTGAGAGCAGTCAGTGTTGCTGTTGAAGAAGTACTGAAAGTACTGTCGTGTTTGAAGATAGACAAATCTCCAGGGCCTGATCAGATATATCCAAGGACATTGCAGGAAACTAGAGAGAAAATTACGGGAGCTCTGGTTGACATTTACGAGTCGTCCTCAAATACAGGAGAGGTGCCGGAAGACTGGAGGGTAGCAAATGTTGTGTCTCGTTTCAAGCAGGGCTGCAGAGAAAATGTTGGGAACTATAGGCCGGTGAGCTATCTGTAGTTGGAAAGTTACTATATTTAAGAGGGAGTTAGATGTGGCCCTTGTGGCTAAAGACATCAGGGGGTATGGAGAGAAGGCAGGTACAGGATACTGAGTTGAATGATCAGCCATGATCATATTGAATGGCCTGCTCCTGCACCTATTTTCTATGTTTCTATGTTTACTGGAGAGTATTCTGAGGGATAGGTTATACAGGCATTTGGATGGACAAAGGCTGATTAGGGTTAGTCAGCATGGTTTTATACGTGGGAGGCCGTGTCTCACAAATCCGATTAGTTTTTTTGAAGACGTTGTAGTGGCACCTAGTGATGGGGCTGGGAAGTCAGAACCCTCATCATTGGTCGGGTCGGTCACGTGACCGCGGGGGTTCGTTCGCGGGCTTTTTCAGTAATTAGTGCTCCTCGCATCTACAGGCTCTGCATCCGTTAGTTAGACTAGGTACGCGGTATTATGAGTTTTGGTTTGTGTTTTGTTAATAAAGAAAAACCATTTCGCTCAACCTGCCCGGTCTCACTACAGAGGTGACCCGATGATCCGAACGTTTTTCCGGTCTGAAAATGAACGCCACCGAAAACCTCGATGCCAACCTCGCCCAGCAGAATGCGGTTTCACCTAAACTGCCCATTTTCTGGGCAGTACAGCCTCATGTGTGGTTTCAACACATCGAGGGCCAGTTCCAAATGCGCCAGATCGTCGCGGATTCCACTAGGTATTTCTACGTGGTCGGTGTGCTCAATCAGGAAACTGCCACCCTTTTGCTCCCTTTTGCTCCTCCAGAATCCGCCTGTCGACAACAAATACGAGGGCCTCAAGGAGCAGCTGCTGCGTACTTTTGGGCTCAACCGCCGCGATCGCGCGGCCAGGTTCCTGCACATGGACGGCCTCGGTGACTGTAAGCCGTCGGTGCTGAAGAGCGAGATGCTGTTGCTCATGGACAGTTACCAGCCTTGTCTCCTGTTCGAGCAGGCGTTCCTGGAGCAGATGCCAGACAACATCTGCCTGCTCCTCGCCGGGTGTGACTTCACCGACCCCCTGCGACTCGCCGAGCAGGCGGACGGCGCTTCCAACAGCCGGGTTTTGTTCATGCGGCCTTTGTTCCAGTGTCTGGCAGCCAAGCAGCGGGACCTGTTATAGGACGTGGAGACCACGGCCAAGGAGGCACTCGCTAACGGCACTATGCTCGTGCACCTGCGGGCTGCTTCCCCAACCACCCTCACTGTCGATGCTTCTGATACTGCCGTTTGGGGGGTCCGCGAGCGTAACTACAGTGCGTATTGACGGTCGCTGGCAGCCGCTTGCCTTTTTCATGCCCCCCCCCCCGATCGTAACCTCAGTGCTTTTGTCCGCAAATCTCCTGGCCCTCTATTTGGCGGTCCGGCACTTCCGGTATTTCCTGGAGGGCAGACACTTCACCGACCACAAGCCCCTCACTTCTGCATTCGCGAAGGTGTCCGACCCCTGGTCCACTCGCCAACAACGGCACCTGGTGTTCATCTCCGAGTTTACCACCAGTGTTCAGCCTGTAAGCTTAACCAGGTCACCGATGCCTTATCGCATCATGCCGTTCTGTCCGTGGCCACGGGATGCGCAACGGGATGGGGACGAGATGCTTCCCTATCACACTTCTGTTTCGGGTTTGGTGTTGGAGGACGTGCTGCTCAGGCCCTCGGGCATTATGGCCCTTGGCGATGTCTTCACCGGGCAGCCGTGGCCATTAGTCCCTACGGTTTGGCGACGGCGTATTTGCAACTCCATCCACGGTCTAGCCCACCCTTCCAGCCGGAGGACTACTGCATTGATGTTGGCCAAGTTTGTCTGGCATGTCCTCCACAAGCAGGTCGGGGCCTGGGCCAGGGACTGCATTCCCTGCCAAACGTCCAAGGTCCAGCGTCATGTTCGTGCGCCTCTCCAGGATTTTGTCGTCCCTCAACACCAGTTTGATCACATTCACGTCGACCTGGTGGGTCCCCTGCCACCGTCCTGACGTGTCACCCACCTGCTCACTATCGTGGACCTTTTCACGCGGTGGCCCGAAGCCATCCCGCTCCCTGACACCTCCGCTGCGACTTGTACTCGGGCTCTCGCGGCCCACTGGGTGGCACATTTTGGAGACCCCGCCGACATCTCTTCACACCATGGTGCTCAGTTCACCTCTGCACTGTGGTCGGCCATGGCCCAGCTGTACGGCACTTAGCTGCATCATACTACTGCATTCCATCCTCATGCCAACGGCCTGGCCAAGTGTTTTCACCGGTCCTGAAGTCCTCGTTGAAAGCATGGCTCTCAGGTCCTGAGTGGGTGGATGCATTGCCATGGGTGTTGCTGGGGATCCGCATGGCTGCTCAGGCGGATTTGGCCACGTCATCTGCTGAATTGGTTTATGGGTCCGCCCTGAAGGTACCCGGCAATTTTCTTCCAGCGGCTCGGGGGCAGCAGGAACCCCCTTCGTCTGAACTGGCACACCTCCGTGAGAAAGTGGGTGGGGTAGCCCCTGTCCCGACCTCTCGCCACATTATTGCTCAAGGACTGCACTCAAGGACTGCCACTTTGTTTTCCTCCGCAGAGACTCACACCAGACTCCGCTGCAGCGCCCTTATGAGACTCCCTTCCGGGTGTTGCAACCCGGCATTGCGACTTTTGTTTTGGATGTCGGGGGCCGGCAGGAGGTTGTTTCGGTGGACAGCTTCAAGCCCACTCACCTGGATGTCGACAGCCCTGACCAGTTGGTGGCTCAGCCCCATCATAGACGTCGTCCGGTGGCCATCCTTCTTTCGCCGGTTGCACCTGTTGTGCCGGTTACACCTGTTGTGCCTGTTCCTCCTGTCTCCACACGGTCTGGCCGCTTGATTCGGACTCCTGCTCATTTTCTTTCCTTTGGTTCTGGGGGGGGGTGGGGGGGTCCTTTAGTGGCACCAAGTGGTGGGGCTGGGAAGTCAGAACCCTCGTCATTGGTCGGTGCAGTCACGTGATCGTGGGGCTTCGTTCATGGGCTCCTCGCATCTCCAGGATCAGTATCCGTTAGTTAGACTAGGTATGCGGTATTACGGGTTTTGGTTTGTGTTTTGTTAATAAAAACCATTTCGCTCAACCTTCCTGGTCTCACTACAATGTGACCAAAAAGGTAGATGAGGGCAGAGCTGTAGATGTTGTGTAAATGGATTTCAGGAAGGTATTCGAAAAGGTTCTGCATCGTAGACTGCTCCGGTAGGTTAGATTGCATGGGATCCAAGAAGAGATAGCTGAATGGATAGCAAATTGGCTCCATGGAAGGAAGCAGAGGGTGATGGTGGAAGGTTGTCTCTCAGACTAGAGGCCTGTGACTAGTGGTGTGCCTCAGGGTTAGGTGCTGGGCCAGTTACTGTTTGTCATCAGCATCAATGATTTTGATGAGAACATACAGGGCAAGATTAGCATGTTTGGTGATGATGCAAAAGTGAGTGGTTTTGCAGATAGTGAAGATGGTTGTGAAAGATTGCAGCAGGATCTGGATCAATTGGCCAAGTGGGTGGAGGAATGGTTGATGGAATTTAATACAGAGAAGTGTGAGGTGTTGCATTTTGGGACGTCGAACAAGGGCAGGACCTGCACAGTAAATGGTAGGCCTCTGGGTAATGTTGTAGAGCAGACGGATCTAGGAGTACAGGTGCATGGTTCCTTGAAGATCGAGTCACAGGTAGATAAGGTGGTCAAAAGAGCATTGGCACTTTAGCCTTCATCAGTCAGAGTATTGAGTATAGGTGTTGGAACGTCATGTTGCAGTTGTATAAGATGATGGTAAGACAGCATTTAGAATATTGTGTTCAGTTCTGGGCACCATGTTATAGGAAATATATTGTCAATCTTGAAAGGGTTCAGAAAAGATTTACAAGGATGTTGCCAGGACTAGAGGGTGTGAGCTATAGGGAGAGGTTGGGTAGGCTGGGTCTCTATTCCCTGGAGCACAGGAGGATGAGGGGAGACCTTATAGAGGTATACAATATCATGAGAGGAATAGATCGGGTAGATGCACAGCGTCTTTTGCCCAGAGTAGGGGAATCGAAGATCAGAGGACATAGGTTCAAGGTGCAGGGGTAATAATTTAATAGGAATCCGAGGGGTAAGTGGTGGGTGTTTGTAACAAGCTGCCAATGGAGGCTAGGACTATCCCATTGTTTAATAGACAGTTAGACAGGTACATGGATATGGACCAAGCGCAGGCTAGTGGGACTAGGGTAGTTGCGACATTGTTGGCCAGTGTGGGCACGTTGGGCCAAAGGGCCCGTTTCCGCACTATATTACTCCATGACTATGAGTCTAAGTAAATTAAGTCTTAATAAGCAAGGTTACTGGAATTGGCAGAAATACAGAATTGGGGTCACAGTTACATCAACCATGATCTTATTGAACGGTGAAGCATACTCACCTGACTGAGAACTGTGTTCTCGCTCATATGATTTCACTGCATTCACAGCATTTTATTTCTGTGAGAAACAGCAGCTGCTGAGCATCACCTGCTGTGATGTCCTCAATATTATCAGAATATCATCCGTGGTAATTTCAGTAACTATAAATTTTCAATGTAATGTGAATCCCAGATCACAAATTTAATATACAGTTAGTGAGTGTGATTCCGCTCAACCAGAAATTGCTAATATGATTAACAAGTTTGTTAAATGTTAATTAGTTGAAGTACAATTTTTAATTTAAAGCTTTACTGCCTCAATGACTAATTAGTGTTATTATGATTCTGTTGAATGGCAGAGTAGGCTAGAGGGGCAACTATATACACAATATACACAGATATATTTTTTTCCAACATGGGCTAATTTTCCCAGATTATCAAGCAGGTGGATTTGTTTAAATTTAATCACAGCTTGTGGTTACAACGTAATTTTCAAATTGAACCAAAGCACTTTAAGTCCATATAGACGATTCTATCATATTATGGTCATTCTTCCCTGAATGCTCCTTTGTATTATTAATTGACCTTTTCTCGTTTCTTGGTATTAGATCTAACTTAGCCTGTTCCTTCTTTGGTTCTTAAACAAATGTGAATTCATTCTCTACGTTATTACAGTTTTGGTTTGCTTAGTTGATTAAAATCTCTCTTGATTATTGATTGGCCTTCCTAGATGGAGCAATATTTCCTTATTTATGTAATGTGTTGTATTATCGGAATGATAGAATACTCTATAAAATGCCTAGATAACGCACAAAATTTACTGCCTCCTGCTATTATAGGCGATCCATGCATTGCAGCAGATTAAGTAATGAGAATTCGCTCCAACGGAATACACACATAACTATCAACAAATCTTGAGACACTCAATAAAACTTTACTGTCAAGGATTTTTTTTTTTAACTTGCATTTCTTGATATATGTGTAGTTGTCATAGCTTCCCATTATGGAAAATCGTGATATGGATGGTTTCCCAAAAATGCCCCCTTACCAATCGAGCATGAGTTGTCTGTATTCCACTGAACCTGACAACTTCTTGATTTCCCTTCCATGCCTTAAATCAGTCCTTTATTATCATAATTCTCCGTCTTTTCCATTTGGCCAATCTTTTCTAAATCTATCCTCAAAACATAATTCAACCTACAGTATTTTACATTTAGGTTAAAGCCCTGTCCCACGGTACGAGTTCATTCCAAGAGCTCTCCCGAGTTTAAAAAAAAAATCAAACTCGCGGTAAACACGGCGAATGAATGTAGCGGGTACGTTGGAGCTCGGGGATGTCTCTTAGCGCCAACGGCAGGTACTCGGGAAGACTCGCTAACGGCAGGTAAGCATGGGAAGACGTGAAGATTTTTCGACATGATGAAAAATGTCCACGAGAGCCCCGAGTACCGACGAGTGACCATTACCATAAATCTCCGAGTCGAATCAGGGCAAACTCGGGAGAACTCTTGGAATGACCTTGTACCGTGGGACAGGGCTTTAAGGTTTAGGTTTTATTATTGTCACACGTACCGAGGTACACTAAAAAGCTTTGTTTTGCATGCTATCCAAACAGGTCAGATATACCATACATAGATACAATAGGTTCAAACTCAAGTACACTAATAGACCAAAGGGGAAGATACAGAGTGCAGAATATAGTTCTCAGCATTGTAGCGCATCACTTCCTTAGACAAAGTCCAATATCCTCATTGGGGTAGAGGTGAATTGAACAGTACCCTAGCTTATGGAAGGACAGTTCAGAAACCTGACAATGGAAGGGAAGAAGCTATTCCAGCATCCTGTGATGCGTGCCTTCAAGTTTCTATATGTGCCAGATGGGAGCAGGGAGAAGAAGGAATGACCGATTATGTTGGCTGCTTTTCTGTGGCAGCATGAAGTGTAAATGGATTCATGGGTGAGAAGACATGCCAAATTTCCTCAGTCTCCTGTAGAGACGTTGGTGTACAGCCTTGGCAGTCACATCAGTGTGGTTGGTCCATGTCAGATCATTGGTACTATAAACGGCAAGGAACCATTTTCAAATCCACACTATTGATGCTGATTGGGACGTACTCCATCATGCTTCTTGAAGTCTCTAACCAGCTCCTTCACCTGACTGACATTGAGGGAGAGTTTATTGTCCTGACACAATGTCACTAAGTTCTCTATCTCTTTCCTGTACTCCATCTTGTCATTGTTTGTGATTCAGCTCACCACAGTGGTGTCATCTGCAAACTTGTGAAATTAAAGCCAAATTTGGCTGTACAGTCGAGAATGTAAAGAGACTATGGTAGGGGACTGAGAACGCATCCTTGCAGGGCACCAGTGTTGCGAGTTATTATGGAGGAGATGTTGCCACCCATTCTCACCAATTGAGCTCTGTCAGTCAGAAAGTCGAGGATCCAGTGACAGAGGGGGTTGCTGATTCCTACGTCCAGGAGTTTGGAGATGAGTATGGATGAGATTATGGCGTTGAAGGCACGGCAATAGTCAATAAATAGGAATCTAATGTAGAAGTTCTTGTTGTCTTGGTGTTCCAGAGATTCGTTTAGGGTCAGGGAGATAGAGTTTACTGTGGACCTGTTGCAACGGTATGTAAACTGCAGTGGATCAAGGCTGTCTGGAACGCTGGAGTTGATGTGTGCCATCACCAGTCTTTTGAAGCACTTCCATGATGGTGGATGTCAGAGCCACTGTATTCCAGACATTGAGGCACACCACCTTAATTGTCTTTTAGACCAGGAGGATAGTGGTTTAGTACTCGCGATGAGAATGGGTCCATTTATTTTTGTCCGTGTTAATACTTTGTTCTTTAAGGTAAGAAATGACATGTGAAGTGAAATGAAGTTAAGGTGATGATGGTGTATCTGGCAGCTGCCCAAGTGAAGTTTTACATATTAGAATCAGACTTCCCTGGAAAAATTCTGCAGTCATTGTGCCTAAATTAGTCAAATTGATCTTCAAAATATGATAAATCACAATCCAATCTGTATGCCATCCCGGGTTTACATGGATCTCATTATTCAGCATTCCCATGTTCTTCACATAAACTGAGAAGATAAAACCTCCAGATGGTGCTCTCTTGAAGCAATCTGGTCTGTCAGAAATTACAAGTGCAGCAGATGGGATTAAGCCAGTAAAAGGGTTTTATTTGCTGAACTTTATACATTTTAATTAGATTTTGCTGAAGTCCAGTCTAGTTTGATTTAGTTTAGTTTATTGTCACATGTACCGAGCCATAGTGAAAAACATGATTACAATTGACCCATCCACAGTGTACAGATACAGGATAAAAGTTTAGTTTAGTTTAGTTTATTGTCACATGTACCGAGGTTGTGTGCTAACCAGTCAGCAGAAAGACAATGCATGATTACAATCTAACCATCCTCAGAGTACAGATACATGATAAAGGGAATAATGTGTAGTGCAAGAAAGTCCAGTAAAGTCTGATTAAAGATAGTCTGAGGTCTCAAGTGAGGTAGATAGTAGCTCAGGATTGCTCTCTGGTTGTACATTGGATTGTTGAGTTGCCTGATAACAGCTGGAAATAAACTGTTCCTAAATCTGGAGGTGTTTGTTTTCACACTTCTATACATCTTCCACGATGGGAGAGGGGAGAAGAGGGAGTGGCCGGTGTGAGACTCACCCTTGATTATGCTGGTGGCCTTGCCGAGGCAGCGTGAGGTATAAATGGAGTAAATGGAAGGGAGGTTGGTTTGTGTGATGGTCTGGGCTGCGTCCACAATTCTCTTGCGGTCTTGATGTTGGTGAGAGTTGTGGGGGACATGCTGGACTTCCTACACCTCTTAAGGAGGAAGAGATGTGGGTGTGCTTTCTTGGCCATTACTTCCATATCTCCATTTACCTAAGCTTGGCCCATGCCCCTCCAAACCTTTGATATCCATGTACCTGTCTAAATGCCATAACTGTATATCCTATGGCACCACCTTCCATGTACGCACCACACTCTATGTAAAAATGTTGCCCCTCAGATCCCTTTTAAATCTTTTCTCTCTTACCTTAAACCTGACTCCGCGACCCTGGCAGATAAACTGTGGCTATTCAACTTATTTTTGCCCCTTATAATTTTCTATACATATAGTGTGGTCACCGTGGGGAAAAGACTGTGGCTATTAACTTTATCTTTGTTCCTTGTGATTTTACATATCTTTTTATTCCTCTTAAAAGATAAGTACATGGATAGGAAAGGTTTAGAGGGATATGGCACAAATGTGGACAAATGGGACTATCTTAGATGGGGCATCTTGGTCAGCATGAATGAGTTGAGCTGTAAGGTCTGATTCTGTCCTGTATACCGCTGCATAAAGTCACTCTTCAGCTTCCCATGCTACAGGGAAAAAGTCCCAAACTATCCAGCCTCTCCTTGTAACTCAAACCCTCTAACCTTGGTAACATGTTCGTAAATGTTGTTTGCACCATGTTTAATTACATCCTTCCTATTAAATGGGAATGGTTATTACACTACTGGGCTCTATTGTATGATTAAATGTGAGCTAAAATTCGATCTGAACTAACAAGTAACCTTTGCATGAACTAAGTGCCTACTAAAGGAAGGCATAGCCTGCTGGCACTTGCAATGTTTTTTTCCAAAAATAAACTTTATTCAGAATAATAAAAATATGTACAAAACAAGAACAGTGCAAAAAACGCTTCCAACATTCCAACATTCATTAAGGTAATATTCGGTAGTGTGTAAAAAAAACATCATTATACCAGGCATCCTTGCCACTCATGTAGGCCCCTGCGTGATATCACATCCTTTATAATGCTGATCCAGCAATGAAAACAGACCTGGTATTAATAAAACTAAAACTTCGTTCTCCAGAAACTGTAAGTGGATCTGGGTGTTAAATCGCGAGACATACAATGATTTTTCATTGTCATAAATTAGCATTATGATTCTGGAATTGAAATGTAATCTCCCTTTGGAACAGATTAATTGTCCCAATGTCCTAATTTGTATTTCATACAATGTTAATTTTGGCTTTAATCTGCCTTAAAAACGCGTTATAAATGTTGCCTGGTGAAACTACAATGTGCTTTGTTAATTTATTGCCGAGCTTTCTTTAATGTTTTTTGAGATAACAGATGGTTGCACTTCCAATACAAAATATTTAGTGCCTTCGAAGTGGAATTCTGTATATGCGAGTAAGAGATGTCTCCTGTGGGTAGAGATCAACTTGCCGCCTGTTATTTCACGTGGCTGTGGCCAGCAGCGATTTGTACCCAGAATCTACCAAACTCACAGCAGAAATAACAGCTGCAGTAACAACACCCACCTCTGATGTTCTCTTTAAAATATTTCCAACTATACAAAGATTTGAAAATCATTTTTCAGAGAGCTCTCATAATTGATCGCAAATAGGACAAGGATGCAAACGAATCCTGATTTTAATGGTAGCTACGTAACCTTTCCTTGACCTGACACAGGAAATGGCAGGTGTTTGAAATGCAAAGGTCTGACTAGCAACAGCAACAGTTAAGTGAGAGGGAGGGGAAGAGGTACAATCATATCCTTTCAGTCACCAGAAGTGAACTGATAAGAGGAAGCGGTATTTTACAATCTGACATTACAATGGTTTTTTTTTACACTTATCTTTGCCCCACAGCATTAATGACTAAACCAGAAACTGAAATGAAGGCTCTCCTAATCTCTTTTACGCTCATTGAAGTGGTTTGGGGGTTTAATACAATTATTGGCAGGTAAAGTCAAGCACAAAATTATGATCAGAAAATGATTTTGGGTTCCACTGATTTCTCTGCATGAGACTCTTTGGCTAAAGTGATTTCAAACGAGCCAGACTAGAAATATCACATGTTAATCATTTGCCTGTACTTACTTGGTTCATTTGATCCCATTGGTATTGGTTGGTTTATTATTGTCATCAAGTCAAGTCAAATTTATTCGTCACATACACATACGGGATGTGCAGTGAAATGAAAAGTGGCAGTGCCTGCGGACTTTGTGCAAAAAACAAACAAACAAACAACCAACAAACTACAAACAGAAGCACATGTTCTTTTTCATATTAAATATTGTAGGCGGCATGTGTACTTAGATACAGTGAAAAGCTTTTGTTGTATGCTGTCCAATCAAATCCGATAATATCAGAAGGGATGATAGGTAATATCAGGTGGTAGACCTCCTATTTCCAGTTTCCTCTGGGTGCTTTGGTTTCCTCCCACATCCCGTAGATGTGCAGTTTTGTAGATCAATTGGACATCGCTGCCCTGGCAGAAATAAAAGGTTCTAATTAATACAGCACCGTCAATACTGATTAAATGTGTACTTATGTACTGCAGCAGAATTGGAGTCTGCGACTATCTGACACAGAGAAATAGTGAGATATCATGCTAATACAAACTCAATTTGTTGGCAGAGACATCCACTGGATTTTGGTAAAAATTGATAGGATGTGATAAGCGGGACATATAAGTTGAAGAAGGTGCTACAACGTCAAGTTGGAGGCAATTTTGGCATAACCTAGTCTTAAAGTTCCGACACAGTTTAGCAAACTTTAATCATTACTATTTATTTGAAAATATGCTTGTATTTGGGCAAAAGTGATTTGCTTTCCTGGCTTAAGCAGCTGTCAAATAAAATAAAATGTAGGAGACAATTTATTTCTTGTTACTTTGAATGGTTTATTAAAATTAATCTTCATGCACAAAGTTTGTGCTATTAAGGTGAGCTGAGGGTTGCTCAACGGTTTATGTTATATTTTGCGATGTGCTAGAAGCCACATAAAATAATTTTGTCTAATAGGGTGGCACAGTGATTTGTGTTGCTACCTCACAGTTCCAGAGTTCCAGGTTTTGCATTTCATTTTGCATGCTGTCTGCATGGAGTCTGCACGATTTCCTTGTGACCTCGTGGATGTTCCAGTTTTCATCCACATGCCAGATATATGCTGGTTGTTGGGTTAACTGACTACTGTAAATTACGTGTGATGGAGACAGTTGGCAGGAGAATTGTTGAGGATTAGTTTGTGGTGGATGTGAGAGAAGAAAAGGCATTTGTACAGATCGGTGCTTTGGACACAACGGGCCAAAGAATCTGTTTCCATGAGCAAAACATAAAGTGCTGGAGGAACTCAGCAAGTCAGGCAGCACCTGTGGAGGGAATGGACAAATAAGATTTCAGTTTGGGACCCTTCTTCAGTGATGTTGGAGAGAGCATGATAACTTCTTCAAAGTAGCTATTCTTTGAGGCGTTTTTGCATTGTAGACATAAAATGGAAACACAAGAAACTGCAGATGCTGGAATCCTGCGCAAAACACAAAGTGATCTTTGGTTTAAACCAGCATCTGCAGTTCCTTCCTACACATCTCTGAAGTCAATGTCTTTACACCTCTGCTTAATGGCTAGAAGGGAAACAACATTTCCTCCTGGCCCCATAAATCAACGAGTCTGTCGAAGGGAGCTTGTCTGTTCCCTGCCGATTATTACCAGCTTCATTTACCATCATTGGACACCCTTCTACCCCACCCTCCATCCTGCAACAGCATCCTGAAACACATCCACCTCCCTCTACCAACCCTATTAACAGGATCATCCCATTTTATTCTTTTCAACCCATCTAACAAGCCTCGGGACCCAAACCTTAGATTCCCTTCTCCATATTTATATTTTTATTACCCTTGGAAAGAAAGCAGCATGATTGACGTAACAAGGAAGCTCCCTCTGTAAAAGCCACAAGCATTTTCATAAGCACAAGAAGTGGCCGAACTGTAAATGATAACAATAATTTGCTGTTTACATATAATTTCCTGTCATCCCACACCCCCTGCTCCACCTGACCCACTAGACAACAGTCCAGCAGCACTCAATGTGCATGGAGTTTGTCCATCTTACGTAAATAACACTGACGTCATAAGACCAAGTGCTGACATTACTAATGCATGTTCTGTATATTGCACAAAGCAGGTTGTTTGGAATATTAATCAAAGTGTGTTTCCAGCAGGTCAAACCAGATTGTAATTAAAGGTTGAGCTGGCTGGTATTTTTTCTTCTCTCTAACTCAGGCCACTGATGCATTCGTGCAACAAGTAATAGAGTCATAGTTGCGAGAATGCATCATAATATAACAAAATATGAAGAAGGAAATCTATGGTATGGGTCCCAAGTAATGATATATAATTCGCCAGAAAAATGGGCAATGACTATGGGACCGGCTCTTAATACTCTCATTCAACATAGTAACTACGACGAACTGAACATCCTTTTTGTTCAAGGTGTTATTTCCAAAGACAAATTCAAATCCCTGGTACAAATTCAAATGGATGCGGCCTGACCTATTGAATATTTCTGACTCTTTCTGTTTTTATGACAGATTCTAATCTATAAATTGGTATTGCTGTACTCACACATTACATTGGGTTTTGTGAAGTTAAGCATTTTCCTGAAGGACAAACATAAATCTTGTAAAATTCCTGGAAAGGTTACGGTGGGATTTATCTCTTCTGACACGTAACCACAGAGCAGATCATTTCCTATCTTAATGGTTACAACAGCAGTTTCTGCACCAAAAAATTCTAGCTTTGCCCTGATACCTGTGGGGAGGAGAGGTTAGTTTAGAATTTGGTCACTAAAGATATTTTCATCTCAATTTAATTTTTATCATGTTAGAGTTTATTAGTGCCAATTGTTATTTCACTCTGTTGCTGTGTGGAAATATTGCTGACAGATCAAGTATCAATGGTTTGCTTTTCACTTCAAATGTTTGGTAAGTGTCTTACGGCAAATTTCCTTATTAGAACAAGATCGACCTCTAAAGCCGACACCACTCTCACGATTTGCTTGCTGTGTAATCAGTTTCATTTAGTTTAGTTTATTGTCACATGTACCAAGGAAGAGTGAAAAGCTTTTTGTTTCCATGCTATCAATGTCGAGCGTTCAATTCAATTCCAAAAGACCATATGGAAGAAAAGATATGTGAAATATTTTGTGATCCAAAGGGATTTCTAATTTTAAGAATTACAGCCAGGGTCAACCTGTCAGCTGTATGGGACTGGGATTATTTAGCTCTGCTTGTCTGGAATTTAACAAAGGCAAGGTCATTTCATGGTAAGATACGAACCTCAGCTCTGGGTGTCATGTGATATTATATGCGTTACCATAGCAACTTCTGAGCTCTATTGAGTAAGCACATAGCTGAAGATTTAATAATTCACAGTTTACAGCTCAAAATTCAAGATAAAACAAGTAAATGAGATCACACCCTTGTGCAATCTTGCCACGGTTTCTGACAGCACATGTCACAAAACTTCTGTTGCTGTCAATCTCACACCACTTGAAGAACATGTATTTTTTCCGTAGATGTTAAACATGCAACTGATTTTCATCATAAACTTAAAAATTATGTCCATTGCTGCATATCTATTTCTACGTTCTGATTTGATTTAAGAGGAACCGCAGATGCTGGTTTACCAAAAAAGACACAAATTACTGGAGTAACTCAGTGGGTCAGGCAGCTTCTCTGGAGAACACAGATAGTGATGTTTTGGGTAGGGTTGCTTTTTCAGACTCAAGAAGGGATCCGACCCGAAACGTCACCTATCCATGTTATCCAGAGATGCTGCCTGACTTGCTGTGTCACTCCAGCACTTAGTATCTTTTTCTGATTTGATTTGCCAGTCTTACCTTAATTTGCCCCCTCACTTTCAAGTTATGGTCTTGAGCCTTTGGTATTTCCACCTGCAGTTAAAGATTCTGACTGTCCACCCTAACTATATCTCTCAGAATGTTATCAATTTCTAAACACAAAATATCCCGGAAAAACAAGTTTTAAGTAATCTGGCTCCATACAGTATATCTTTCAGAATTAATCTTAAGATAGTAGGTGGGTGTAATATATTTCAGCAGAGAGTTGTGGCTGATTCAGACTAGTTAATATTGTGCAGTTCTGCATTTTATTTTACATTCTGTATTTATTTAATTCGACATTTCAATGTTATGACAGTGAGGTCAGACCGCATTTGAAGTACTGTGGCTTTGCAGAGCATCCAGAGCATCACAAGAATGATCCATAGAATATTTGGGTTAACATATGATGAGCGTTTGACGGCACAGGGCCTGTGCTCGCAGGAGTTTAAAAAGATGAGGCAAGGTTAGGATGAGGTCTGGATAGAATGGATGTGGAGAGGATGTTTCCACTAGTGGGAGAGTCCAGGAACAGGGGCCATAGCCTCATATTGAAAGGACATACCTTTAGAAAGATGAGGAGGAATTTCTTTAGTCAGAGGGTGGTGAATCTGTGGAAGACTATAGTGGCCAAGTCAATGGATATTTCTAAGGCAGAGATTGACAGATTCTTGAGGAATACGTGTGTCATTGGTTATGGGGAGAAGGCAGGAGAATGGGGTTGAAAGGGAAAGATAGATCCGCCATGATTGAATGCGGAGTAGACTTGATGGGTTCTGATCCTATAACATGAACTTATGAGATATTGCATTACTCTGGCTGAAGTACATGAAATTAGAGTGTGATGTCTTTCACTCTATGCATGACAGCAGATAACGTACCCATGCTTTATTTACAGGGGCGAAGGAATTTCATTCGTAGTTTATAGTTTAGTTTATTATTGTCATGTAAACATAGAAATTAGGTGCAGGAGTAAGCCATTCGGCCCTTCGAGCCTGCACCGCCATTCAATATGATCATGGCTGATCATCCAACTCAGTATCCCGTACCTGCCTTCTCTCCATACCCTCTGATCCCCTTAGCCACAAGGGGCACATCTAACTCCCTCTTAAATATAGCGAACTGTATATGTACAGTGAAAAGCTTTTTGTTGCATGCCATCCAGTCAGCGAAAAGACTATACATGATTACAATCAAGCCACAGTGTAGAGATACTGGATAAAGGAGCATGGTTTGAGTAAGAAATGCTGCTGTTGATTAAAAAAATGTAAGAGTGTGGTGCGATTGTAATGAAGTTGATCCACTTCTGGTGCCAGTATGTAAAGAGTCTCCTGGCGTCAGCTCAATTGAAAAGTTGTGTATCTCTATCTCCATTATCACCCATTGTAGGGTTTAAAATTTACTCTATATCAAAACATTCCTTGAGAATTTAGTAACTATTTCCTGGTGGTTTTCCCCCCACGCTGTTGGAGTCTTGAGAATCTTCGCACTTTTTGCCAGATGAAAGGCAACGCAAAGTCTGCACAACAATGAGCCAATCAGGATGCGCCTCTACTAATAATGCTGGGCTACTTATTAGTCAGCTTAAAGACAGTTGGGAGGAGATAGTAGAAAGGGGTCAACGTAATGTCACACACAGATCGCACTTGGGATGAAAGGCGGTGTCTGACCTGAGCGCATCTGCAAAGGTCAAGAAACAATCTTGCTGTGAATTGTTCTACTACCAGATCAATAGATAAATATGGATGAGGAGAGCCCATCCATCCAGTGAGAACTCCAAGCATCTGATAGTTATGTGTATGCTTCCAGGCTTTTTATTCTGTTTTGCTATCCAGGAACTCCATTAACGTGTGTTGTTCACTGGGTGAGAAAGGATTTTTGGTCTTCTGCCCTAAATTTATTTACCTTACAGGCCTATTTTGATCACAATTACTCTTTTTTAGAGAGATACAGTGTGAAAACAGGCCCTACGGTCCACAGAGCCTGTGCCGATCAGTGATCACCATACTAACACTATCCTACACACCAAGAGCGGAACTCGCTATCAAAACATGGAGGGGACGGGGGACACAAATTTTTGGCGGTCGTGCGTGCATGCGCGCACTCATCCACACATGCGCATGCGCACACTCACCCACATCATGTCCCGCCCCCATTTCCTGCTGACCGACGTCTCTCTCGTCCAATCAGCGCCCTCGATCAGCAGTCCCACCTCCACTGTCTCGCGGAAAGCGGAGATTTTAAAATCCGCATCACAAAAACTTGGGGGGATGTCCCCCACCTCTCAAAACATGGAGGGGACGTGTCCCCTTTGCCCCCCCCCCCCCCCGGGTTTTCTGCCCCTGCTACACATGAGGGAAAAATACATTTCTCTCCTGTTAAGTAGAAAACATTTATAACATCATGTCAGCAATAATGTCCTGCGAACTACTGATTGTTATCACTTGGGGAAGTCATAATCTTCACTCCACTGACAGGTGCTTTATACTTTTATTTCAAAAATAAACTTTATTCGTAATAAAAAATCCACACAAAGCAAAAACCATGCAATACTCTTTATGCATTCGTAATGAGTACAGCACAGGAACGCCCTAAGGCCCACAATCTTTATGCCGAACATGATGCCTAGTTAAACACAAGTTAAATGGGTCAGGCAGCATCTATGGAGATTTCCAGAAATTATGCCTGACCCGCTGAGGTACTCCAGCACCTTGTGTCTATCCTCGGTGTGAACAAGCACCTGCAGTTCTTTGTTTCCTCATGATGCCTATTTAAACCAATCTCATCTGCCTGTATGTACATGATCCACATCCTTGTATTCCTTGCCCTTCCATGTTAGTACCTCCTTTTTTCTTATACATCGCAACATTGCCACTCAGCTGGTTCCCTCAGACGATCTTCCTTCCCTTGTTTGAGAGGTGACCCAGCCCCTCAATGTCCAGTAGCAGAAGGACCCTTGACTGTGGTTCTTCCCCACTGCTGAGCCAAAAGTTGGCGGATGGTGACAAGGCACTCTTTGCACGCTGATAATGTCAAGAATTCCCAGCCTAAGTGTGTGACAGGTCACACACAATGAATTACGCGTTGGTGTTACTGATGAGCAGGTGGTGTCACTGGCAAATAGCACCACCCTGTGGTCTTAGTCCATATCTACAGTTTTGTAGTCGAAGAGTGACATTGCTGGGTAAAGAGTCAAGAGTATTTTATTGTCATATGTCCCAGACAGAACAATGAAATTCTTGCTTGCAGCAGCACGACAGAATATAGTTCACTGTAAACAATATAATAAGCACAAAAATAAAGTTACTGGTTAACGCTGAGATTTGACGACTGCTTTTACTGCGGCCGCACATTTACTGGGAACCGAGTTGAGGCTTTGCAGGGTTATGTTACCCACAAGTTTTCATTGCGTTTTTTGTTTTAGAGACACAGCGTGGAAAAAAGGAATCTCTAGGCAACCAAAACAAAGGCTTTCTCGCGTGAGAAAGAGATAGCAACAAAAGGATATTGAGCAAAGTGGATTTGTACAAAGGCATGGAAAGAATGGAACTTATGATGATCCCTCGCGCCATGTAGTGAGGTACAGGAGGATCTCACATTCTCCCAAACAATTGGGTTTGATTGGAATTTCTGCCCAGGGATGTGGAAATACATTGCGCATCTTGGATTATGCAAGTTCGTACTTTTACCATATCATATAAATAGATGTTAAAATATCAGAACTGATAATGAACATTATAATTTAGCAGCCCTAAGTCTGTAATACTAAAATATGGATTATGTCCCATATATTTTTGAGTTTTGCAACTTCATAGGACTTTAGATAGGCTGCATTTGGAACATTGTGTGCAGTTCTGGTCACCCCCATTCAAGGCAAGAGAGACAAGAACCAAGAGTGTTTAATTATCACATGTACCAAAAATGGAACAATGATATCCTTACCTGCAGCAGCACAATAAGTATGTGGACACAGTACTCATGGATAACACAATAAACAAAATATATATTATTTTAAAACACCATTAGTGCAAAACAAACACTGGTGCAACCAAGACCGTTCACAGTTCATAGCCTAGTTAGTGTTTATAGTGTTCAAGAGCCTGATGGTGTTGGTAAGAAGCTGTTCCTGAACATGGAGGTCACAGTTTACAGGAAGATCCACCGGGTGGCGCCAGCAATGGCTGCCTCGCCAACAGTCTGTCTCGTCCCTTCCTTCTTTGTTATTTTTTAGTATGTGTTAAATGTATGTTTTAGTGTTCTTTAGCTTGTTTTATGTGGGAGGTTGGGGGAAACTTTTTTTAAATCCCTTATCTCGACGGAATGCGATTTTCTTTCCGTATTGTATCTCCGTCTGCACTGCAGCCTAACATCATGGAGCTGGCGGCCTCTGCTGGGGGCCGACTTCGGGGAGCTCCAACCACGGGGGCCTGCAGACTTCAACATCATGGAGCTCGTGGTCCCTGGTTAGAGACCGACTCTGGGAGCTCCAGGCTGCAGGAGCTTCGACCGTCATGACACGGGAGCTTCGATCGCCTCGACGTGGGAGGTTAGATTGCCCTGACTCGGGAGTTTAGATCACCCTGACTCGGGAGCTTAGATCGCCCTGACGCGGGAGCTTCGAATCACCCCAACGTGGGAGCTTCGATCACCCCAACGTGGGAGCTTCAATCACTCCGACTGTGGATGGTTTGACTGCCCCGACCGCAGGAGAGTAAAGAGGAAGAAGATTAGACTGTATTGCCTTCCATCATGGTGAAGAATGTGGGGAATTCGCTGTGTGGATGATTATGTTAAATTTTATGTAGTTGTGTGTCTTGTTGCTTTTTTTAGTATGGCTGTATGGTAATTCGAGTTTCACTGTACCTTAATTGGTACACATGACAATAAATTGACCTTTGAACCTTTGAATGTGGAGACTAACGAGAAGCTGCAAAGGAGATTTACCAGGATGTTGCCTGATCAGACGATATTAGCTGTAAGAAGAGGTTGGACAACATGGATTGCCTTCCCTGGAGTGTCATAGGTGAGGGGAGACTCACAGTACAGGAACCTTGCCTTTGACACGTGTTCGGTTTATATGTTTTTTAAATTCCGTGTTTGTTTAATTAATACCAGTACCACCTAATTTATGCGCTGTATTTTTGTCTGCGCAGCACCTTGTTCGGCATGGATATTGTGGGCCAAAGGGCTTGTTCCTGTGTGGTACAGTTCTATGTTCTATGAATGTCACCATCCTCATTCTTTTCCGCAGTTACCCATTTCCACCATGGGGTGGAGCTTTGATAGTCTTGAACCAGCAAAACTCCACACTACCAAAAACAAAAATCACTGCAAGATTTAATCCAAACTAAAGTGGCAACTTTTTCACTCAGAAGGGTGGTGGGTATATGGAATGTGGAATGTATATGGAATGTGCTGCCAGGGAAGGTAATTGAGGCAGGTAGTATAATAGCATTTAACAGCCTCGTGGATGGGAAAGGTTTTGAGCCATATGGGCCAAATGCAGGTAAATGGAACTAGATTAGATGGGGCATCTTGGATAGTATGGACAAGTTGGACTGAAGGGCCTGTTTCCCTGCTGAATGACTCAATGCCTCAATGAGATATTCTGGGCAAGCTTTTTACACAGAGGGTGGTAAGTGCCTGAAACGCATTGCCCAGAGTGGTGGTGGAGACAGATACGGTAGTGACATTTTAGAGACTTTTAGATAGGTATATGGATATGCAGGGTTTGGAGGTTTATGGATCATTTGTAGGCAAATAAGAGTTGGTCTTGAAATCGTGTTCGGCACAGATATTGTGGGCCGAAGGGCCTGTTCCTGTGGTACTGTTCTATATTCTATGGAATCTAGTTAAATATCTAGGAATAAGGGCATTCGTTACCATTAGTTCCCACTCTCTTGGTCATTCGTGAAGTCTTCAGCAGCTAGCTTTTCTTTCCCATTTTCCCTGATGATTCCAGCAGGGAAAAATTAAAAAATTACGTTGCAGTGAATTTGTTTATTTTTAATTGCTGCCAGTTAAGAATTTAGAACACTTAATTTCTCAATCACTTAGGAATGACAAACATTCTTGGATAATACTCAGTTGTCTACAATTCCCCAAAGCGGAAATATATCAATCTTCAACCAATCCTATTATTTTTAACAGCTCAGATTGACTTAGAATAGTTACATTCCTCGCAAGCCCACAATTGGATTAAGACAAAGAATGTTATTTAAAAATGTAAAAAGGAAAAAAAAACTGGAACATCCAGTCTATGAGTTTGTTCTGCAGTTAAAGCTCGTTACATTGTGCGGTTGTTAACAACAATTCATTTGACACAAATCGTAACAAAAGACATTACTTGTAAAGTATTATCATGGAAAAAAATGAAGAAATGTTGCAGTTGCGAGGAAAGGTGGGAATAAGGAAGAATGGATTAGCTACAAGGAGAGGTTGGATTAGCAACAAGGAGAGGTTGGATTAGCTACAAGGAGAGGTTGGATTAGCTACAAGGAGAGATGGCATCAGGAACAGGGAGCGGTTGGACGGACTTGAATTGCTTTCTCTGCAATTTCAGAGGTCTAAGGGAGACCTGATAGATGTATATAAAATTGTGAGGCATAGATAAGGTAGACATTCAGAACCTTTTTCTCAAGATGGAAAAATCAAATACTAAAGCGACACAGCTTTAAAGTGAGAGGAGCAAACTTTAAATAAGATGTGCGGGGCAGGTTTTTTATGCAGAGGGTGGTGAGTGCCTGGAATGCACTACCAGGAGTGGTGGTTGAGGCAGATATGATAGTGGCGTTTAAGAGATTTTTGGATAGGCACACGGATATCCAGGAAATGGGAAGATATGGATATGCAGGCAGATAAGAGTTGGTTTTAGCATCATGTTCAGCACAGATATTGTGGGCCATCAGACCTATTTTTATGCTGTACTGTTCTATGTTCTATGTACATCACTGACCCAGTGTTGCCGCCGAGATAACGGCCCTTTAAGACCAAGATAAGACCTGACATTTTTGAAAATTTGATACTTGAAAGGTACAAAATGGCGCTGGAAACCTGGCAACTCTGTTTCGCATTAGAAGAAATCTACTATTTTTATACTACGGTCTTTGCATTCTTGTATGATTGTGCTTATGCATATTATGATTTTACTGGATTGTACACAAAACAAAGCATTTCTCTGTATTTAAGTATCTAAGCAAAGAGTAGGAGTGAACGGGTCCTTTTCGGGATGGCAGGCAGTGCCTAGTGGGGTGCCGCAAGGCTCAGTGCTGGGACCCCAGCTATTTACAATATATATTAATGATTTGGACAAGGGAATTAAATGCAACATCTCAAAGTTTGCGGATGTTGAGGGGCAGTGTTAGCTGTGGGGAGGATGCTAGGAGGCTGCAAGGTGACTTGGATAGGCTGGGTAAGTGGGCAAATGCATGGCAGGTGCAGTGGATAAATGTGAGGATATCCACTTTGGTGGCAAAAACAGGAAAGTAGGCTATTATTTGAATGGTGACCGATTAGGAAAAGGGGAGATGCAACGAGACCTGGGTGTCATGGTACACCAGTCATTGAAAGTAGGCATGCAGGTGCAGCAGGCTGTGAAGAAAGCGAATGGTATGTTGGCATTCATAGTAAAAGGATTTGAGTACAAGAGCAGGGAGGTTCTACTGCAGTTGTACAGGGTCTTGGTGAGGCCACACCTGGAGTATTGCGTACAGTTTTGGTCTCCTAATCTGAGGAAATACATTCTTGCCATAGAGGGAGTACAGAGAAGGTTCACCAGACTGATTCCTGGGATGGCAGGACTTCCATATGAAGAAAGACTGGATAGACTCGGCTTGTACTCGCTGGAATTTAGAAGATTGAGGGGGGATCTCATAGAGACTTACAAAATTCTTAAGGGGTTGGACAGGCTAGATGCAGGAAGATTGTTCCTGATGTTGGGGAAGTCCAGGACAAGGGGTCACAGTTTAAGGATAAGGGGGAAGTCTTTTAGGACCGAGATGAGAAAATCATTTTTCACACAGAGAGTGGTGAATCAGTGGAATTCTCTGCCACAGAGGGTAGTTGAGGCCAGTTCGTTGGCTATATTTAAGAGGGAGTTAGATGTGGCCCTTGTGGCTATAGGGATCAGGGGGTATGGAGAGAAGGCAGGTACAGGATAATGAGTTGGATGATCAGCCATGATCATATTGAATGGCGGTGCAGGCTCGAAGGGCCGAATGGCCTACTCCTGCACGTATTTTCTATGTTTCTATGTTATATGTGACAATAAAGTACTATTGACCTGCTGGATTATCAGTTGTGTTAAATCCAAATCCCTACCATTGGAACAGCACATGACAATCGACAAGCTGGAACTTTGTTCACAAGTTAACTGTGAATAACAAACAGCATAATGTATCCTTGAGGTGCAAAGCTGCAGCTGTTTACTGCTTAGGGTATAAGTATAAACATACATTGATAATTAGTGAGAAATGTGATATGGAAAAGGGGATGGTGGGAAAGAACAAACCATCAGTTGAGAGGAAGTGTAAATAAAAATTGTGAAATTGTTAACTGAAACTTCTGGATAACTCAAGTGTAAGATAAGCAAGTAAGGATTTAGCCTGAATATGTCAAGTTCATTTGTAAGATGCGATATGGATGGAGGGAGGCTTTCAAACTGTTGTCTGGTATTGGACATAAAATTCTGGAGTAACTCAGCAGGACAGACAGCATCTCTTGATAGAACAAAATGGGTGATATTTCGGGTCAAGACCCTTCTTCAGACCTTCTTCAGGTCTGATGAAGGGTCTCGACCCGAAACGTCACCCATTCCTTCTATCCAGATATTCTGTCTGTCCTGCTGTGTTACTCCAGCATTTTGTGTCTATCTTCGGTGTAAACCAGCATCTGCAGTTCCTTCCTACATATGGTGTCTGGTATTTTTTCATATTTCGCTTTTGCAGCCTGCACCCTGCAGTATGAACTTTAATTTCTCTAATTTCAAGTAACCCCTGCATTCCTTCTCTCCTCCCCCCCGCACCCACACCCTAGTCATCCTACTAGTTCGTAGAAACATAGAAACATTGAAAATAGGTGCAGGACGAGGCCATTCGGCCCTTAGAGCCAGCACCGCCATTCATCATGCACATTCAGTAACCCGTGCAGGCTTCTCCCCATACCCCTTGATTCCGCTAGCCCCTACAGCTCTATCTAACTACCTTTTAAATTCATCCAGTGAATTGACATCCACTGCCTTCCATGGCAGAGAATTCCACAAATTCACAACGCTCTGGGTGAAAACGTTTTTTCTCATCTACGTTTTAAATTACCTCTCCTTTATTCTTAGAGTGTTGCCCCTGGTTCTGGACTCCCCCAACATTGGGAACATTTTTCCTGCATCTAGCTTTATATGTTTCTATAATATCCCCCCTCATCTTTCTAAATTCCAGTGAATACGAGCCCAGTCTTTCCCATCGTTCCTCATTTGACAGTCTTACCATCCTGGGGATTAACCTTGTGAACCTACGCTCCACTCCCTCAATAGCAAGGATGTCCTTCCTCAAATTAGGTGACCAAAACTGCACACAATACTCCAGATGTGGTCTCACCAGGGCCCTGTACAACTGCAGAAGGACCTCTTTACTCCTATACTCAAATTTTCTTGTTATGAAGGCCAACATGCCATTAGCTTTCTTCACTGCCTGCTGTACCTGCATGTTTACTTTCAGTGACTGGTGTACAAGGCCACCCAGGCCTCGTTGCACTTACCTTTTACCTAATCTGACACCATTGAGATAATAATCTGCCTCCTTGTTTTTGCCGCCAAAGTGGATAACCTCACATTTATCTATATTATACTGCATCTGCCACGCATCTGCCCACTCACTCAGCGTCCATGTCACCCTGCAACCTCTTAGCATCCTCTTCGCAATTCACACTGCCACCCAGCTTTGTGTCATCTGCAAATTTGCTAGTGTTACTTTTAATTCCATCATCTGAATCTTTAATATATATTGTAAATAGTTGCGGCCGCAGCACCGAGCCTTGCAGCGCTCCACTCGCCACTGCCTGCCATTCTGACAGGAACCCATTTTTTCCTACTCTTTAGAAACATAGAAACATAGAAAAATAGGTGCAGGAGTAGGCCATTCGCCCCTTCGAGCCTGCACCGCCATTCAATATGATCACGGCTGATCATCCAACTCAGTATCCCGTACCTGCCTTCTCTCCATACCCCCTGATCCCTTTAGCCACAAGAGCCACATCCAATTCCCTCTTGAATATAGCCAATGAACTGGCCTCAACGACCTTCTGTGGCAGAGAATTCCAGAGACTCACCACTCTCTGTGTAAAGAATGTTTTCCTCATCTCGGTCCTAAAAGAATTCCCCCTTATCCTTAGACTGTGACCCCTTGTTCTGGACTCCCCCAACATCGGGAACAATCTTCCTGCATCTAGCTTGTCCAACTCCTTAAGAATTCTGTAAGTTTCTATAAGATCCCCACCCAATCTTCTAAATTCCAGTGAGTACAAGCCGAGTCTATACAGTCTTTCTTCATATGAAAGTCCCGACATCCAAGGAATCAGTCTGGTGAAGCTTCTCTGAACCCCCTCTATGGCAAGAATGTCTTTCCTCAGATTTGGAGACCAAAACTGTACGCAATACTCCAGGTGTGGTCTCACCAAAACCCTGTACAACTGCAGTAGAACTTTGTTTCCTGTCTGCCAACCAATTCTCTATCCATGTCAATACCCTACCCCCAATACCATGTACTCTAATTTTGCCGACTAATCTTCTGTGTGGGACCTTATCAAAGGCTTTATGAAAGTCCAGATACACTCTATCCACTGGCTCTCGTTCATCCATTTTTCTTGTCACATCCTCAAAAAATTCCAGAAGATTAGTAAAGCAGGATTTCCCCTTCATAAATCCATGCTGACTTGGACCAATCCTTTTACTGCTATCCAAATACGCCGTTATTACTTCTTTAATAATTGACTTCAGAATCTTCACCGATGTCAGTACGTATTCCTATATCCCTTTGTTATCACATCTCCCCTATCCACAATGGCCATTATGGACAACCCTTACTTGGTCATCCGTTGCCAGCATGATTTGTTCTGGCCTTTTTCTACCTCCAGTTACCCCCCACTCTAGAAGTTTCCAACCTGAAACGTCACCTGTTCCTTTTCTCCAGAGATGTTGCCTGACCTGTTGAGTTGCTCCAGGACTTTGTGTCTACCTTTGATATCTGGTCTTTCAGTTCAATGAGATATCCATAAGAGAAAAAAAGGACACAAAATGCTGGAGTAACTGGAGGGTCAGGCAAATCTCAGAAGAACATGATAAGTGATGTTTTGGGTTGAGACCCTTCTTCACACTGCCTGACCACCTGTTCTGAAGAAGGGTCTCAACCTGGAACATCACGTATCCATGTTCCCCAGAGATGTTGCCTGACCCACCTGGTTACTCCAGCACTTTGTGTCCTTTTCTGTATTAAATGGCATATGCAGTTCATTGTCTCTATATTCTGACCTGCTGAGTTACTCTAGCACTTTGTGTCTTTTTGTGTATTAACCAGCATCTGCAGTTCCTTGTTCCTACATTTATCCATAGGTGAATGCTGGCACATTCCAGGCTGCGGTGGGATGTACTGTGAGATACACTGACACCTGGTACAGACAATACAAAGTGTGTGTGATTAAAAAGCTGCAGTCAAGGTTTCTTCTGCCAGAAGGCAGCCAGGCACTGGATCCTGAGTAAGTGTCTCATGATGCAATTCTGGTTGCTCCATTACAAGACATGTTAACTTTTCAGCCACCAGAAAATTCTCAATATTAAACAAGATGCATACGATATTAGTTTTAGTTTAGTTTAGAAACATAGAAACATAGAAATTAGGTGCAGGAGTAGGCCATCCGGCCCTTCGAGCCTGCACCGCCATTCAATATGATCATGGCTGATCATCCAACTCAGTATCCCGTACCTGCCTTCTCTCCATACCCTCTGATCCCCTTAGCCACAAGGGCCACATCTAACTCCCTCTTAAATATAGCCAATGAACTGGCCTCAACTACCCTCTGTGGCAGAGAGTTCCAGAGACCCACCACTCTCTATGTTAATAAACACGTGTGCAAAGGTAGAGTGAAACACTTTTGGGAGATATGGCAATTGTCCCCAACATGTTTAATAAAACCATGAAAATAGTTGTATTGGGCTCTGATCAGTTGTATAGGGCACTGGTCAGTTGTATAGGGCTCTGGTAAGACCACATCTGGGGAATTGTGTCAAGTTTTGGTCTCTTAATTTGAGGAAGGACTTCCTTGTGATTGAGGCAGTACAGCGTAGGTTCATGAGATTGATCCCTGGGATGGCGGGACTGTCATATGAGGAAAGATTGAAAAGACTAGGCTTGTATTCACGAGTTTAGAAGGATGCGGGGGGATCTTATAGAAACATATATAATTATAGAAGGACTGGACAAGCTGGATGCAGGAAAAATGTTCCCAATGTTGGGTGAGTCCAGAACCGGGGCCACAGTCTTAGAATAAAGGGGAGGCCATTTAAGAATGAGGAGAGAAAAAACTTTTTCACCCAGAGAGTTGTGAATTTGTGGAATTCCCTGCCACAGAGGGCAGTGGAGACCAAATCACTGGATGGATTTAAGAGAGAATTAGATAGAGCTCTAGGGGCTAGAGGAATCAAGGGATAAGGGGAGAAGGCAGGCACAGGTTATTGATTTGGGACAATCAGCCATGATCACAATGAATGGCCTCCTCCTGTACCTATTTTCTATGTTTCTATGAAAAGCCTTAAAAATTCAGTAGGTCAGATAGCACCTATAGGCTGAAGATTGAAGGTACCGACACGAAACGTCAACAAATGCCATGTTCTCCAGAGATGCTCGTTGAGTTACTCCAGCACTTTGTGTCATCCGTTGCCAGCCTGATTTGTTCTGGCCTTTTTCTACCTCCAGTTCCACGCACTCTAGAAGGGTTCCAACCTGAAACGTTATCGGTTCCTTTTCTCCAGAGATGTTGCCTGACCTACTGAGTTGCTCCAGCACTTTTGTGTCTACCTTTGTATCGGCAGTTCCTAGTTTATCCATTTACCCTTCATCAGAACTTTGCTTTGCCATAAAAAATAACCCGGGAAAGTCCTATTAACACACACACACACTGAAAAGATGTAACCACATCTATTGTTTTTATTGAAGATAAAATAAAAATAGCTGACCCACAATGTGATTGCATTGAAACTAATTTAATTTAATACATTATTTCTGCTATGGAAGTTCTATCTGTATAATAGATCTAGAATTAAGTATTTGTGTCCTCCAAAGACTCTTCTGACCCTATTTGGTGCCTTGGCCATCCATAGCATAAATATTGCCAGAAACTAAAAACATTTTAGGAGTTCCATGGATTATCATTAATATGATATCATTTTGCTGCAGTGCTGAATACTGCAGAATTGATGTCTGATCAGGTGCTGAATTAAGGTGTGCACTCATCTTCTGCTCTAAGGAAGAAGAATCCCTAAATTGTATTTCGGTTTGACATTTAACTCGTTATAAATCCCATTCTCATTATGAAACACAATTAAGACCCCTGGAGCATTTCAGTTTGTAAGTTAATTTTATGATGTAGAGATTTATTTAAAATACAGCACAAGAACCCACCATGTATGTGCCGAACATGATGCTAGATAAACTACCTTCATTTGCCTACACTTGACCCTCCATTCACCCCTCCATTCACAGTACATCAATGTGCCTAACCAAAAGCCTCTTAAATGCCACTATCATGACTACCTCGGCCAACACCCCGGCAGTGCTTTCCAGGCACCTACCATTCTCTATGTAATAATACTTGGATGCATTCCCCAACCTATACTGGAGATATTTCTGCTACATTTCTTTAAAATGGTGATTTAAGATATTTTTCAATAACCCAAGGGAGCAGATAAAGTTTCAGCTTAATATCTCACCCTATCGAAGCGCTGTGGGGCTTTCCCAACATTGCTGTGGAGTGTCTGAATGATTCTCATGTCTATGTCTGTAGTGAGCACTTAAACCAACAGCACTTCTGATTCCGAAGCAAATTTGTTATCTACAAGCTATTGCTAACTGAAATATCGTTTAGCTCTGGGGAAGAGTATTTACCTGGAATACTAACTTTTTTTCTGCCGAATCTGCTGAATTCTGCATTGTGACATTAAGCAATGTTTAATTGGTTTAGAGTTAGAGTCATAGAGTCATACAGCACTGAAATGGGCCTTTCGACCTAACTTGCCCATGCCCACCAAGATGCCCCATCTGCATTCGTCCCATCTGCCCATGTTTGGCCATTTCATTCTTATCCATGTACGTGTTTTTGTCCAGGTCCATCTATCTTCTATCTATATATACATAACTAAAACTCTGATCTTGTTATCTTCCGGTTTGGCGGTCTTTCTATTTGCGCAAAAACGGTTCAGGCTAGCACCGCGATTTTTCACCAGTTCACTCACGGTTCTCCTGTGCTGTGAATGCACCAAGTTTCGTTCCGATTGGTTGAATGTCGTAAAGGTTAACGAGGTTTAAAAATCTTAAAAACCGCAAATCGATCTCTTCTCCTGCCAGTCAGCGCAGCTTGGATTAGTCTCTTCCCCAGTCACTCCCCGGGACGGTCCACCCCTTCTATCGCGTCTTTACTGGAGCTGAGGATGGCTGGCAGAGGTTTCCAACCAGATACAATTTTCGGAAGGACCCGAAGTGACCCCAAGCAGCCCAGCCCCAAGCAGCTTCTTCCCCACAGCCATCAGGCTATTAAATACAACATCAAAGAAACTGAACAATAACAGCCTATTGCACTTTATCTGTTTATTTAATGTGCATATATATGGTCTATGGTGTATAGACACACTGAACTTTTATCTCCTGTTCCATGTTCTGTTGTGCTGCAGCAAGCAAGAATTTCATTGGCCTATCTGGGACACATGACAATAAAACTCTCTTGACTTGACTCGACTCTTGTCTTGACTTTGTCCGAAAGAAATTCCAACAGCCCAGGTTAGTGTAGGTCATGTTGGTCAGCATGGGCAATTGGGCCGAAGTGCCCGTTTCCACACGGTATGACTCTCTCTCTATGTCTGACTGTTCACATTTAAGTGATAAACCTTTCCCTTGAATAGGTAAGTTATGCACTGTGAACTGTGTACAATTGTTCATCAAACTGTACAATGCACTACTAATACAAAGGCCATAACATCAAGGGTCTGAAGAAGGGTCTGAAGAAGGGTCTCGACCCGAAACGTCGCCTATCTCCTTCGCTCCTTAGATGCTGCTGCACCCGCTGAGTTTCTCCAGCTTTTTGTGTAACCCTCGATTCTCCAGCATCTGCAGTTCCTTCTTTAACCATAACATCAAAGCTCTGCCTGCCTCACTGATTAGAAAGTCTTAGCTCTATTCCTCCCACTGACTATCCTTGGATGCAAAAGTGTCGGTGACAGCTTTGGTGGCATTTTACTGGTTGTATTAGGTGTTTGTATTATCTGCTCAATACCCAGATTGTTACTATGACGACAGAAGCCTTCAGATAAGCATGCAATTTTCTCCTTAAATGTGACTCCTGGGACCTAGAATATGCATCAGGTTGCTATTATTAGTAGTGGTCTGATCGCAGCGTGTTTTGTCCTGCTTTGTCATTAATAAATGCTGTCTTACAGTAAAACAATCCTGGGCCATGTTTTCCTTCTCTAAAAATACACAATACCTGATTTGACCCCTTTATATAACTTCAACTATAGAACAATGTTTAGAGATACAACATTTTATAGTTCTATCCGATTTCATAATTCCTCACTTGTTGGTCCTACAGTATATTTTTATATTTTGTAGCATGTACTTTTCCTGTTTAGCTAGTCAGAAACAGGCTGAATTCTGTCAGCTCATAATATTTTAACCAAACTTTCCTGAAAAAAAGTAACAAATAATCAACTGTAATAGTATAATTTGGCAACCAGAAGCTAATTCCTGATTGTGGGAACATGAGTTGTGGAGGTGGTGAAGTCAATCACAAAATTGCTGTTTGCAAAAGCTTTTAATTTTAACCTTTTATAATTCTCAGACGTGTATTTGACAGCTATATTTCAGTCAACAAAATAATTAAAGGAAATTTGTGAAGCACCATCAAGGTAGCAAGACGTCCCAAATTGTTTCACGGGAATGTCGTCAGTCAGTTGTGAGTTCTGAGGTGGATGACCCACAGTTTGGTGAAAGTGATAAATTCTAGGATGCTCTTTGCAGAAGAAAAGAGAGACTGGAGATATGGGTGGAGACCCTACTTCAGACCCTTCGAGTCTCGGCCCGAAAGTCACCCATTCCTTCTCTTCAGAGATGCTGATTATCCTGCTGATTTACCCCAGCATTTGGTGTCTTTCTTCGGTTTATACCAGCATCTGCAGTTCCTTCCTACACTGGAGATTTAAGTGATGGGATCTTGGTAACTCAATGGCACTAATGGTGGAACATTGAAGGGATCTGCAGGAGATGCTGCCTCAAGGAAATGGCCAGTATCATCAAAGACCAACACCACTGGGGTACAGTGGCTCAGCGGTAGAGTTGCTACCTTACAGCGCCAGAGACCTGGGTTCAATCCTGACTACAGCTGCTGACTGTACGGAGTTTGTACGTTATCCCTGTGAATGCTAATGTTTTCTCCGGAGCTCCAGGTCTCCTCCCACACTCCAAAAACATACAGGTTTGTAGGTTAATTGGCTTCGGTAAAGATTGTAAATTGTCCCTAGTGTGTAAGATTGTGTTAGTGTACGGGGTGATTGCTGGTCGGTGCGGACTCAGTGGGCCGAAGGGCCGGTTTCCACGCTGTATCTCTAAAGTCTAAAGTCAGTCTAGCCACTCTCTCATTTCACGAGAAGAAGGTACGGAAGGCTGAAAACCGTGATCATCAGGTTCAAGAATAGCTTCTTCCTAACAATCCTCAAGCTCTTGAACACTACACAACACCAACCTCAATGATGAACCTGAATGATTCTGGTTTTTGTTTGGCACTTGTATTCTGGTTATAAATTTATTGAATTTTGCTCATTATATATTATCTTTGTGTTATCTATGTTAAGATACTGTAAGTAAGAATTCAGCAATCAGTCTGAAGAAGGGTCCCAACCCGAAACGTCACCCATCCGTGTTCTCCAGAGATGCTGTCTGACTCAGTATCTTACTCCAGCACATTGTGTCTTCTCTTTGCGAACCAGCATTTCACTGTTCCGTCGCCGATACATATGACAATTATCTCACTCATGTCTCCTCAGTAACCCACAGCTCCGCCCTTGCTCCCCCTCTACCTAGTCGCAACAGGGACAGTCGCCCTAGTCCTTACCTTCCCTCCCATCACCGTCGCGTACAGCACATAATCCTCCGAAATTTCCACCACCTCCAACAGGATCCCACCACTAGCAACATTTTCCCATCTCCACCCCTTTCCGTCTTCCACAGAGACCGTTCCCTCCACAACTCCCTAGTTAACTCATCCCTGCCCACCCAAATCACCCCCTCCCCAGGTACCTTCCCCAGCAACCGCAGAAGATGCAACACCTGTCGCTATACCCCCTCCCTCAACTCTGTCCAGGGACGCCACCAGCCCTCAGGTTAGGCAGAAGTTCACTTGCACCTCCTCCAACCTAATTTACTGTATCCATTGTTCATGATGTGGACTCTTATACATCGGCGAGCCCAAATGCAGGCTGGGCAATCGTTTCACGGAAAACCTTTGTACAGCCCGCCTGAACCTACCTGATCTCCCAGTTGCTGGACACTTTAATTCTCCTACCCATTCCTACACAGACCTTCTGTCCCAGGTCTCCTCTATTGTCAGAGTGAGGTTAAATGCAAATTGGAGGAACAGCATCTCATAATTTGCTTGGGCAGCTTACAGCCCAATGGTATGAATATTGATTTATCTCACTTCAGATAGCCTCAGCATTCCCTCTCTCTCTATCCCTCCCCCACCCAAGTCGCATTAACTTCTCATTTTCACCCTACAAACTGCTAACAATGGCCTGTTTGCTTTATCATATCTTTCATTCATTGTTCATTATCTCTCCACATCAGTGGTCTGTACCTCTCATTTTCCTTCTCGCTAACCAGTCTGAAGAAGGGTCTTGTCCCGAAACGTCACTCTTTCCTTCTCTCCAGAGATGCTGCCTGTCCCGTGAGTTACTCCAGCTTTTTGTGTCTATCATATGACAATTAAACATATTTGACTCTCTTCAAATTGGTAACAAGCAGGAAGCCAGAATGAAGACTTACTAATGTCTCAGTAGGTAACAGGGTTAGGTGAATTTATGCAGGTTGGAAGGGCCAAAATCACAGATGAATTTAACAAGAAAAATGAGAATTTTAGAACTGGGATACTACATAACTGGGGCCAATGTATTTTTAACCAGTGGTCATGGATGACTTGTTTCCATGCCAGTTCTAAAGGTTCTGAAAATACTTTATTATTATTATTATTATTACTATTATTATTATTAGTCATTATTGTCGTTATTATTGTCATTGTTGTTATTGTTGTTATTATTATTATTGTTATTATTTGTATTATTATTATTGTTGTTGTTATTATTATTGTTATTATCATTATTATGTTGTTATTGTTGTCATTATTATTGTTATTATTGTTACTATTAGTATTATTAGTATTATTATTATTATTATTATTATTATTGTTATTATTATTATTAGTATTATTATTATTATTGTTGTTGTTATTATTATTATTATTGTTGGTGTTATTATTGTTATTATCATTATTATCATGTGCAGTGAAAAGCTTTTTTAATTGCATGCTCTCCAGTCACAACGAAAAAACGATGCAAGAATCCAACCAAACCATCCACAGAGTACAAATTCAGGACAAAAGGGAATAATGTTTAGTGCAAGGTAAAGTCTAGTAAAGTCTGATTAAAGATAGTCTGAAGGTCTGCAATGAGGTAGATGGAAGGTCAGGACTGCTCTTTAGTTTCAGTTGCCTGAACAGCTGGGAAGAAACTATCCCTGAATCTGGAGGTGTGTGTTTTCATGCTTCTATACCTCTTGCCTGATGGGAGAGGGGAGAAGAGGGAGTGACCAGGGTGTGACTGATCCTTGATTATGCTGATGGCCTTGAAGTGTAGATGGAGTCAAGGCCTGTTCCTGTGATCTATGCCTGTGTTCTATATTCTGTTCCAGATAAAGATGGGGAAAATGCCTTGGGATAATCTAGCACTTAAATCATCTTCAAGGAGATTTTCCAACTCCAGGAGCTAAGTAAACTAACTGACGTTGCACAGAGTATCCAGGAAAATCATTCTCCTGTTTAAACAAGGGTAAAGTTTGACTGTTCATAAGTTCATAAGTCATAGGAGCAGAATTGGGCCATTTAGCCCATTGAGTCTCCTCTGCATTCAATCATGGCCGATCTATCTTTTCCTTTCAACCCCATTCTCCTGTCTTCTCTCCATAACCTTGACTCCCTTACTAATCAAGATTCTTTCAATCTCTGCTTTCAAAATACCCAATGACTTGGCCTCCACGGTCATCTGCGGCAATGAATTTCATAGATTCATTACACTCTGACTAAATAAATTCCTCCTCATCTCCTTTCTAAAGGTAGATCCCTTTATTCCTCTGGTTTATGGCCTCTGATCCTAGACTCTCCAACTAGTGGAAATATCCTCTCCATGTTCACTCTATCCAGGCCTTTCACTATTTAGTAAATTTCAATGAGATACCCCTTCATCCTTCTAAACTCCAGCGAGTACAGGCCCAGTGCCTTCAAAAGTTCATCCTATGTTAACCGATTCATTCCTGATATCATACTCATAAACCTCCTCTGGACCCTCTTTAATGGCAGCACATCCTTCCTCAGATATGGGGCCCAAAACTGCTCGCATTTCTCCAAATGCGGCCTTACCAGCGCCTTATAAAGCCTCTGCATTACAACCTTATTATTGTGTTCCCTAGTCCCTTTGCATCTCAGATTTCTGAATTCTCTCCCCAATTCAAAAAATGTCTATGCCTTTATTCTTATTATCAAAATGCATGACTCCACACTTTGCTACACTGTATTCTATCTGCCACTTCTCAGCTCACTCTCCCAACAGGTCCAACTCCTTCTGTAGAGTCCCTGCTTTCTCTACAATACCTGCTCGCCCATCTATTTTAGTGTCATTTGCAAACCTGGAAACAAAGGCACTAAAGATAGGTCCTTCTATTCTGTGGCTGTGCCCTCCGGTCCTAGACTTTCCCACCAGTGGAAACATCCTCTCCAAATCCACTCTATGCATGCCTTTCATTATTTGGTATGTTTCAATGAGGTCACCCCTCATCCTTCTAAACTCCAGCGAGTACAGCCCAGTGCTGACAAGCGCTGATCAGATTAATCCTCTTTGGCTGACCTTCTGCTCTGGACTGTTGGACTGATTCACCTGAAAGCTGTTCCCTGTCTTTTTCCAAACCAAGGGTGAGGCAGGAGCAGTATTTCCTGGCAAAAACTCAAAGCTGTACCCGTCACTTTCATGAAAAATTTGAATCTAGATTTCAAATGAAGCTCTATTTGGTTTGAAATTTAAATTGGACAAATAAACCACATCACTGAATCTTGAATGACGTCTGTTCCACTTTGCCCTGAACGGCATAACACTGACTCAAAAATACAACCCAATTTCTATTTGCGGCATTAGAGTGCATGCCAAGCATTCTTCAAATGTTAAAACATTTACCCAGAATGTTTCGGATGGCTTTGGAAATTGTAGTGACTAATGACCAGTAAACCACATCATCTTGGTCACTCTACCGCTGACGCTGTGCCAGTTTGCCTAAAGTCTTCTCGTTCAAAGTTATTCACCTATAATTTAATTGCAACAACTCATTTCTTTCTCATTACCTGGATGCGTGAGACTAATGTCCGGTAAACCTCAACAAATAATTGTAGAGTCATACAGCATGGAAACAGGCCTTTCGGCCCAACTTATTCATGCCGACCAAGATGTCCCATCTAAGCTGTTCACATTGCCTGCGTTTGGTCCATATCCCTCTGAACCTTTCCTATCCATGTACCTGTCAAGGTGTCATTTCAATATTATAATATTACAAAATATACTGGCCTCAATTACCTCCTCTGGCAGCTCAACTACCTGCTCTGGAAGCTCAGTCTATATACCCACCACCCCCTGAGTGAAAATGTTGTGCCTCCAGTTCCTATTAAATCTTTCCCCTCTCACCTTAAACATATATCTTCCAGTTCTTGATTTCCCTACCCTGGGTCAGGTCGCTCTACAGTTGACACTGTGTCAATGGTTCAATGATTTAATGTTGCTTTTATTGTCAGCAAATGCAGTGATATTATTTTCTTACATACAGTCCAGTACAGTATTCCCATACCTAAGCACATCCTCGATTAGCAAGTGTACAGAAAGCGTCTACTGATCCCGCTTGCAAGAGGCGCCATGTTTTGGCTCAATTTTCAAAGTCCAGTCCATGTTATAGTTCTTGTGAGCCCGGAAACAGGCCTCTCGGCCCACTGAGTCTGCACCAACCACCGGTCATTTCGTATACTAACACTATCCTACACACTAGGGACAATTTACTATTTTTACTGAAGCCATTTAAAACCCAAACCCGTACTTTTTTGGAGTGAGGGAGGAAACCGGAGAAAACCATGCGGTCACAAGCTCCGTACAGACAGCACCCGTAGTCAGGATCGAACCCGGGTCTCTGGTGCTGTAAGGCGGCAACTCTACCGCTGTGCCACTGTGCTACCCTAGAGTTATCTGTCAGGGAATGTTGCCGACTGGCCCATTCCAGACTGCAGGAGTACATGCTGATGGCCAACACTAAGGCTCTGTGGGGGAGGACCACAGTCAAGGGTCCTTCCGCTGCTGGACATTGAAGGTCAGAGTCCGTTTTTTGTTATATATTTTTTTAATTCTGAAAAATGTATTTTTGGGGAAAAATATTGTTATTGTACATGCCTTCCACTGGCTGCTGGTTCCATAAACACCCCCCCCCCCCCCCTCTTTTCAGTCGTGTTTTAGTGGAATAAGATATGGTTTATATGGTGTAGTATGATTCTGATACATTGTTGTACAGACACTGCAGTTCAATTGAAAGTTGCTGCCTTCAGTAAAGGATGTTCTGTTCTAATTCATACTGGTTGCCTGTATTTACAGTAACATACAGTTACATAACATAAACGCACATTGACTGAGAGATTAGAGGTGCTTGGGGAACCTAGTTTTTTATTCCTCAGTCTAGTTCTGGTCATCAATTTTTCGACCTTCAATGAATCATTTAATATATTTTTGGGATATTGCAAGGAAGGTTCTTCTCCATCACAGTTTCCACACCTTACTGCACAAACCACTTTATTGTTGAGTGCTTTCCTAGTGAAGACTAACATTGTCAATGTTCCACATCAGGCATGGAAACAGCAGATTCAGGGGCTGATTGTGTTTCTGGGAATGCATTCCCTGCATTTTTGTTTTCAACGATATCCAAGCACAATGACCCCTGGAAGCACGTCAGTTAAAGATTCATAGTCACACAGCACCAAAACAGACCCTTCCATCCAACTCATCCAAACCTTTCCTGTCCAAGGGTATTTTCATTGCTGTTATAGTGCCTATAGAACGTTAGGGCGGCACAGTGGTGCAGTGGTGGAGTTGCTGCCTTACAGTGTCAAAGCCCAGAGACCTGGGTTTAATCCTTATTACGGATGCTGTCTCTACGGAGTTTGTACGTTCTCCCTGTGACCGAGTGGGTTTTTGTCTGAGTGCTCCGGTTTCTTCCCACACTACAAAAAACATACAGGTTTGCAGGTTAATTGGCTTCTGTACATTGTAAATTATCTCTCGTGCCTAGAATAGTGCTAGTGTATGGGGTGAACACTGGTCGGCCGAAGGGCCTGTTTCCACGCTAAAGTCGTTCCATCTCTAAAGTCTAAAGTACCTGCTTCAACTACTTCCTCTGGCAGCTCGTTCCACATACCCACCCACATACCTTCTGGGTGAAAAGGTTACTTCTTGGGTTCATCTGAATCCCTTTCCCTCTCACCATAAACCTATGTCCTCTGATTCTTGATTCCCTTAGCAAGAATAAAAGACTGTACATTCACTCTATCAATTCCCCTCATCAGTTCCAGATGTTTTTTTAGCAATACTGACAAGGAATAAACCTGTATTCATTCAGATATGTTATTACATGCTCTCACTATCTGAATGTAAGATCAAAAATACTTTTTGTACAGAGGGAGATTATTTTAGGATTTCTTTCTTTCAGCGGGTCTACTTTTAACTGAACCATTGTTCCTGTTATAATGGGGGGGAAAACTAAGCAACTCCTACTTAGTTGTTTTCCATAAGGCTTTATTTTAATCATGTTGGAACACATTATTCTCTGAAAAACAGTGTAAAGTAGTAAGATTAAACGAGAACTTACCAGTTTGAAGTTTGATCTTGATTTTATGAGGAATTACGATAAGCGATTACGTGAAGAAGGCCGTCAGTCCGCTTGCGCGTCAATCTTCAAAGCAGCGATGTGAAATCACAGATAATAATAGTTGAACTGAACATAGTAAGATTAGAGAAGAGTAGAACTACCAGATGACCTTAATAACATGAGGGTTGGGAGCGGTGGGCACGTAATCGCTCATCGTAACTCCTCATAAAATCAAGATCAAACTTCTAACTGGTACGTTCTTGTTTAATCTTCCTATTTTACTTCGGAGTCACGTGAGTGACTATGTGAAGATTTCAAAGCTCTGTGATTTCATGCCGGAAATTAGTCCATGCGTTACACACTGCATGAAGTGACCATGGATGAGTGAAAAAAATTAATGCATTCAGACATGACTTAATTTGTTAAAATGCTGATGCTTTAATCATCAAAAGAAAATAATAGCGACCCCTTTCATCGAGGAGGAGACTATAAAACAGGGTCTAAAATGGAGTTGGCAAATACCCCCGGTTAGGCAATGGGTTATATCAATGTTGGTAAAGTATGTTCGTTTGACCATCCTGCAGCTGCTAGGATGTGGTCCTGTGGAACGTACATAACTCTTGGAGCTGATGTAGTTGCAGCCCTGGTGGAGTGAGTGTGGTAAATATTAGTATCAACTCATGCATTAGCCAAAACCCTGGTTTGCCACCTGGAGATGGTAGAACTAATACTTCTATGAAGTTTTTGGTAACTAACAAACATTGCTAGTGAGGAGCCTTAGAGGCTCTAGGTGACCTAGACGTATAGTAGTAAAGGTGTGACCACACATTACTGAAGGTCCATAGGGTATGCCATGAAACATGTTTGAGACCTAAGCCCCTGGTTAGCTATGGTTAATTAGATCAAAAACATAAAACGTTATGTATTAGCAGATGTTACCATCCTGTCCAGTCACAATTTACGTTGTGACTGGACCCATGCACTGAGGTCAGTGCCATGAGGATAAGTACCTTAGAGAGCCAGCTAAAGCTAAGGATGTAGCTGGAGCCCCCTGGTGAAGTAATATTAACATTACGTCAGTGTCCTATACTTCTGTGTTACCGGGCCTGGGAGAACTTGTATTAAAGATATCCTTAATATTCTGGATATCAGAGTGTGAGACCCGACAGTGTGGGTCCCGCTGCTGCAGCAAAAATGATGAGAAGGCATGTAGGCACACGTAGGCACTTTACTTAATTATTGTCATAGACTCATCTGAAAATGAACTGTAAGACATTAGTATCCGTGCTGTGTAGTATGTAACATGTGTATTTGAACAAAACACTTCCCATCTGCAGAAGTGGGAATGTACTGCCTTATGGTGCGTCCCCTGCACTCTGCAGTGTGCACTACATGGATCGGTCAGACTACCCGAGCCGTAGGCATAGTCGTCTCACAGTCTGCAAGTCAATGAATTGATTTTCCTGCAGTGGCTGGTTTCCCATGTCACAGGCAGAACCAGCAGGTTTTATGTTTGAATGACCATATTAGGTTCTATATTATTCCCAACATTAGCGGGAACCGTGGCTGCGTATGCCAGTCAGGCAGTTTGAAATGCCTGAAGCAGTGGCTTGCTGGATTTATTGCAAGACCCGACTGATGTGGCAGTATGGAGGAAAGACATGCAAGAAACATTCCTCCCCAGTGTACCGATTGGGTATCTCTCGCCACTGTATGCCACATATTTACAACTGGTAAATGAGCCTGGATGTAAACATATCGATATTCGGTATTCCATCGAGCCATGATGACATTAAACACTTTGTGATCCAACATCCATTCTGTGTTGTCATTGATTTCACTTGATGATACAATATCCTCAAACAAGGTTAGGTAAATATCATGGGATACTTTAACTTTATTGCACCCATGTGACTAACATATGCCACCACCATAGTGCATCAACTTGGAGTTGAGCATGCAGATTATGCATATTTGCACAATAACCTTTAATCTATAGGATGCACCTAGTGTTTATAGGTAGTTGATACCAATAACTGAAAAATTGGTGACTCATGCAAACCGCATCCGCCTCCATAACTGGAGATGGCAGTCGTAATTACTTATCTTTGAGGACTAGCATTCGTTTGTAATTACTGAGGATTACTGACCAAACTACTGGAGCAATGCTGAATACTGCCACCATTGTGACTTTGGTAGCTTCAGCTGGAATAGGCATGGGTCTATTAACAATGACCTACATTGTACTTGAGAGATTAATTCTTTGCACGTTGTAAGGTCTGATAATGCAAAGGCCCAATTTGCACCGCTGAAACACAGCTGCTATATTGCCAATTACACTTGATGAGTAGATGGCTGCTTAATAACAAAAAGGTTGGTACAGGCTTCTGTTAATTCCACCTCTTGCCCCAGGGCGGAGTCCCTGTTAAGTTAATAGTTAAATGTAAATCCCAACAGTTAATTGTTCTGATTGGTATCAACTTAAATTTAACTGGATGGATTAAAGGACCCCAATTCCTCAAATATAGTTTGGGCTGCAACAGTTAATTTAGTAAAATACAGCGATAAAACATCATCCAGATAGGTGATAACAAATGTTCCAGAGCTCTGAACAGACCAAGCACCGGTTTAACTAATTTGGTAAATAAACCTGGGAGCTGAAGTAGCCCATTTTGCAACGGTTTAACTGTTAGCATTGACCCATCCAGATACATTTCAAATATCTCCGGTGATCCCTGTGAATGGGAACTGAATAGCATTCATCTTTGAGATCGATGCTTGCCATATAGCTCCTATAGAATCAATAATTAGACAGTAATGAAGTATCCCATTTTGAAAGTCTTTACTGCACATACGAGTTAAATATGGATGAAGTGACATCCTCCATCTTTCACCCTGTCCTGAAAGACAATCCTGCCCATTATACTGGGCCTCTCTCAAAAGACAACTCCGGCCCCAATTCCAAGCCTGCTTGGAACCTATGTACGTTGTGCAGAATAAAGTAATCACATGTTATCATCAGTTTATTAAACCCAGATCTGAATCTCATGCAATCATGGTCTCTTGTAGAAAAACAGAAGTCTAAATGTTACCAACATGTAAATGGTCCACAACCCCATGTTTTGGAAGAACCAGACCCACCTACCTCCATGGCTACCGGTGGTCTTATGGTAAACCCAAAGGCCGCTGATACGGGTTCTTTTTCCCCTCCTAAATTGGAGAGAAGAACTGGTAGGGTGCGTAGATTCCATATTTCCCCTGGGCCTTGGTCTGAAGACCCTCAGACAGCTCTGGCCATAATTCTGAGACTGCCTCAGAAAGACAACGCTGGCCATATTTCCGTGCCAAGCTTTCAAGCTGCCACCGGCTTCAGTGAACCGCTGCCCCCGATGGAGGCGTGGGGTGTGTCGTTGCCTACCGATGAAGCTTTGCTCGTCATCGGTACCTTGATTAGTCCGACAGCTTTTTGCTTCCATATCCTGGCCTTACCTGTGGGAAAAGTCTTACCTGAAGAGAGGATTCGGCGGCTGGTTTCATTTCCTGGATTTCATGCCCTCCAATGTCACCCGGATAGCGCTGTTCACTGCCGGCACTTGTAGCATTTGCGAGTATCTCTTGAAGCCACATGCATGTGCTCCAGTATTTTCCACGGACATACTTTGAATTTGAAGTCAATTACATACTGACCTCTCGCACTCCCCTCCACAGAGAGGGAGATTCGTGGGCAGTCCTGAAAACAGGTGCTGCCGCAGGCCCCTGAGGCTACCTGCGCTGACATGGCCCCTCCAGCGGCCCTATATCAGGTTTGTGCTCTGGGCCAGGCTGAAACTGACCCTGAATGCTCCCCTCCTCAGAGAGGGAGACATTGTGCAGCCCTGAAACAGGTGCCGCTGCCTGGGGTTCTCCATAATACCCGGGCTGATAACTCCCTCCTTGGAGCATATCATTGTGGAGAACCTCTCCATCAGGTGCTCCATGTGGGTTTGAACATTTAAAAACGTTACCCATGTAGGAGGGGATCCTCTCCATCAGGAAACCTCCTGGCCTGACTGTCTTACCTTTGGTTTTATCCCCTTTCTGGGGACCCACAGCGGTCTGGAAGCGGCTGACCGCTATATGTTGGTGGGTCCCTCCTGGCCTGACTTCCACAGGCCTTCCCCACCGCTGTAGGTTTACCCCCTACCTGGGGAATCACAGCGGTCTGGAAATAACTGTCCCCTGTATGTCGGGTGGGGGGACCCTCCTGGCCTGGCTTACAGACCTTGCCGGCTTGTGGTTAGTTTTACCCCCTTCTGGGGAACCACAGACAGTCTGGAAGCCACTGTCTGTTGTTAGTGACTTTAGGGTGGCGAATCCGACGGCCACCGGCTACCCGCACTTCCGCGGTCTCTGTAGCTGGTTTCCCCCCGGTCACGGTATCCATGGCCGAGACCGGAATTCCCCGCGGTTCATGACCGGTTTCGCGGCCCGTCCAGACGTCGCCCCAACAGTCGTGCAGGTACATCTCTGAACAGGGATTCCTGCAAAAAAAAACCCACAAGAAACTGGAAATAAGGTAAGACTTACCGTCAGGTTGAACTTACCGCTGGACAGAGCAACGCTGCCGCCAGTCGGCTCGTTCGCGCAAAGCGTGTCACATGAGTCACGTGACTCTGAAGTAAAATGCAGATCATATTTTAAGTTTGAAAGCAACCTTAAGTGACAATGTGGTCAGGCACACAAAGTATTAACTTAGTAAACAAAGTGCTGGAGTAACTCAGCAGGTCAGGCAGCATCCTAGCAGATCATGGATAGGTGAAGTTTCGAGTCGGGTCCCTTCTTCAGACCGACACTGACATCAATTCATTTAACCTGGCTACAGGGTAACAGTGGATGGGCCATGCAAACAAAACCTTGAGACTTTAGTTTTACTTTAGTTTAGTATTGTCACGTGCACCGATGTAGAGTGAAAATCTTTTTTGTTGCATACTATCCAGTCAGCCAAAAGACTATACATATCTTGAAACTGTTTTGGCCCGAAACGTTGCCTATTTCCTTCGCACCGTAGATGCTGCTGCACCCGCTGAGTTTCTCCAGCATTTTTGTGTACCAAAAGATTATACATGTTTACAATCAGGCTGCCCACAGTGTAGAAATGCTGGACAAAGGGAATAACATTTAGTGCAAGATAAAATTCAGTAAAGTCAAATAAAAGATAGTCTCAGGGTCTCCAATGAGGTAGATGGGAGGTCAGGGCCGCTCTCCAGTTAGTGATAGGATGGTTCCGTTGCCTGATAATAGCTGGGAAGAAACTATCCCTAAATCTAGAGGTGTGTGTTTTCACACTTTCATACCTCTTGCCTCCTAGGAGCGGGGAGAAGTGAGAGTGACCCGGGTGAAATTCACCATTGATTATGCTGGTGGCCATGCCGAGGCAGAGTGAAGTGTAAATGGAGTCAATGGAAGGGAGGGAGGTTGGTTTGTGTAATGGTCTGAGCTACTTCCACAATTCTCTACAATTACTTGCGGTCTTGGATGAAGCTGTTCCCAAACCATGCTGTGATGCATCCCGATAAAATGCTTTCTACGGCGCATCTGTAGGGACTTGCGAAACTTCATAACAATCCTGATAGTAACTACTGGGAAATGGGATGATCCCAACCAAAGAAGGATAATGTACGGAGATGCTAACTTGAGGGCTAAGAAAAATAATTATTTAGGCATATCATCTTAATGTGACCCAGAAGATATTTGAGAAGTAATTACTTGGGTTTGCTTTCCGGTTACCAGCAATTAGGAACATTGTAAACAACTGAACTCAAGGCTGCAAGATAATAAGGTTCATCATGGTCACAACTTTAATTTGTTCCATTGCATAATGTAAACATGTAGCTGGGTGTTATTGTAATTGTAGTTCTTACACTTAGTTCAAGCTACAGAAAAGTAACTGGCTTTGTTTTAAACCTGTTTTTTTTCCACTGATTCTATTTTCTCCCAAATTAAGATTTTTGCATAGAAGAGGTTTAAGTTGAAGGAGAAAATAGGAATCTGAGGGGTAGCTTTTTCACACAAAGGGTAATGAGCGTATGGAACAAGCTGCCAGAGGAGGTAGTTGAGGCTGGAACTATCCCAATGTTTAAGAAACAGTTAGACAGGTACACTGACAAGTTTGGAGGGATAAGGACCAAACGTGCAGGCAGGTGGGACTAGTGTAGCTGGGACATGTTGGCCGGTGTGGGCACGTTGGGCCGCAGGGCCTGCTTCCATGCTGTATGACTAAGATGACTATGACTAATGTGCTGGAGTAACTCAGCAGGTCAGACAGCATCTCTGGAGAAGAGGAATAGGTGGCGTTTCAGGTCGGAACCCTTCTTCAGACTAAAAGATAGAGGTGGAGTAGAGAAACTAGAGTTGAGAAAAGGCCAGAATAAATCAGTGCCGGCAACAGATTTTGCATGTTTGAAATCTGAGCTAATGTTTTGGAACATTAAAGTCTAATTCAATCCGATTCTAATCTGATATCCACAAATAGATGATCTCCCCCCAAGGAAGTATGGGGTAAATCCAACTTTTGGTAACCTCTACAAACAGCCCCACCTTCCTCTTTCTCCACCCCCCCCCCCCCCCCCCCAGCCCCAGTTGACATTGCACCTATCTCCCTTCCAAACGCTCTCCACCTACATTCCGAAACAATGCGCACCTCGTCAATCCTCTAACGTCACAATTTCCAACTCTTTAATCCTTTTGTCTCGCACCTTGACTGTGTCATGGAGTCATAGTCAAACAGCGTGGAAGCAGGTCCTTTGGCCCCATTTGCTGACCATCATGCCCCATCTACACTAGCTCCACCTGCCTGCACTTGGCCCATATTCTATTGGTCTACTTGTCCAATTGTCTCATACACGTTATGATAGTACTTGCCTCAACTATATCCACCAGCAGCTCGTTCCATACACCCACCAAAAGTTACCCCTCTGGTTACCCCTCTGGTTCCTATGTTTAAGAAGGAACTGCAGATGCTGCAAAATCGAAGGTAGACAAAAATGCTGGAGAAACTCAGCGGGTGAGGCAGCATCTATGGAGCGAAGGAAATAGATGATGTTCTGAGTCTGAAGAAGGGTCTCGACCTGAAACGTCGCCTATTTCCTTCGCTCCATAGATGCTGCCTCACCCACTGAGTTTCTCCAGCATTTTTGTCTACCTCTGGTTCCTATTATATCTTTCCTATCTTCTTAAGCCTATATCTTCTGTTTCTTGATTCTTGCTCTGGGCAAAAGATTCTGTGCGTTTACCCGATTATTCCTCTCATGATTTTGTATGCTTCTATAAGATCGCCCCTCATCTTCCTGCGTTCCTATTTTTCTGCCCCCATCCCTCCTTACCGACTCCTTCCACCCAACTCTCTCCTTTCAGCTTTACATTTCACTTACTTTAGTTTAGAGAAACTGCATGGAAAGAGGCCCTTCAGCCCACCGAGTCTGCGCCAACCAGCGACCATCCATACACTTGTTCTATCCCACTAAGGACAATTTACAGAAACCAATTAACCTACAAACCTGCCAGCGTGTCTTTGGGAGGTAACCTGAAGAAAACCCACACGGTCGCAGTGAGAACGTACAAACTTCATACAGACAGCATCCATAGTCAGGTTCAAATCGGTATCACTGGCGCTGTAAGCAACTCTACCTCTGCACCACTGAATCGTCTCTCCTTCTTTGACACCTTTTTGTCTCCCATGCACCTCAAGCCTTTGCAACATAAGGGGCTGTCCCACTGCGGCGACCTAATTGCCGAGTTTAGAAGAGTTTGCCCTCGACTCATACTCACAGCATAGTCGACACGAGGTCCTAGGACGTCTTTGTAACTCTCCTTCATGCTTGATAGTAGTCCCCGCGTGCTTGAGGCCTCAGCTAGGTCGCAGTGTTTTTTTCAACATGCTGAAAAATGCCCGCGAGTAAAAAAAGGTCGCCATGGAAAAAATCGATATTATTTTTACTCGTAGGTTTAGTCGAGGTAGGTCCTAGTAGGTCATAATGCTATCGTCGGTAGTCGAAGGTAATCGAAGGTAGTCGAAGGTAAAGTTCGTTGAGGAAATAAAGGTGAGTAAACCGACCGGTAATGTTAAATGCCCGCTAAACTTTATTAAACGTTGTCTGGCTTCTTAAAAGTGTCTCCACTCCTTTTCCACCTCTTCTCCCCCCCTCTCTCCCCCCGCCTCTCCACGCTCTCTAAAGGACTTACCGTACTGTGCCAGCCATCATTTACCTTCCTGTTCATCGCGGGTGTGAATTTCAGGCAGCATTCTCCCACTTTCCCTGGCCCCCGCCTTTGCGATGTGTTTGTGTGTGCGCAGACGGTCGATCCGGCTCACGGTTTCATTGCTGACGGTCGGTCCAGCTCGAGGTTTTTCAGGCGAGTGCCCTCGAGCTTGAAGGTCGAAGACAGTTGCTGAAAAGTCACGTTAGTGGGACAGGCCCTTTACTCCACCCATCTGCCTATCACTCATCACCCTCACCTGTGTCCACCTATCACTTGTCATGCTTTGTCCTGCCCCACCGCTTTTCCAGCTTTCTCCCCACTAGGAAATGTTTTTCTGTCCATTTCACTCCTCAGTTGCTGCTCCTCTTGTACTTCCAGATTCCTGCATTCGCAGTCTCTTGTGCCTCTTGTAAATGTATTGTTGTGTTTTTAATGCCAGTGTCTAAAATCTGAACATAAAACCCCCCAAAAAACTGACGTTGAAAAATATCACATTGAAGTGCTAATAAATATTTATATGTCATGAATCATTCCAGCAGAAATTTATCACCATTGATTTACCTGCTCCTTGAGTTTACATGAACTAATTTTACATGTCATTTGCAAATAAAAGTCATTGAATTTAATTAATAGGTTGATCACGTAACAAAATACAGAATTGCTTTCAATCAGGGAAATAAATGAACTGGTTGTGACCTAGAGATGGAGTTCATCTAATTTCACACGCATCAAAATTAATCAGTCAGGATTTATTTTTGTTTCATCAAACTCGGGTAGATGCACATCCTAAGCATAATCAAGGACCAGTCTCATCCCGGTCACTCCCTCCGTTCCCCTCTCCCATCAGGCAAGAGGTACAGAAGTGTGAAAATGCACACCTCCAGATTCAGGGACAGTTTCTACCCAGTTGTTATCAGGCAACTGACCATTCTCTCATGAGCTAGACTGCCGCCTCGACCTCCTATTTACCTCATTGTAGACCTTTGAACTAATCGGACTTTATCAGACTTCAATCTTGCACTAAATGTTGTACTCTTCATCTGTGCGCTGTGGATTGCATTCGGTGGGCGGCGCGATCTCATTGCAGCGGCCTCTGCAGTCCGTCCGTCTTTTTTTATTTTTTGTCTCGTTTGAGTGTAGTTAGTGTTTTTTTTTAGCTGGATATGTGTGGGGGGTGGCAGACGGGGTGGGGAAACCTTTTTAATCTTTTCCCTGTACGGAGGACCCGACCTTTTCACTGTCGGGTCTCCATTGTCGTTGGGGCCTAGCACCATGGAGCGGCCTCCAACCGGACCTGGGGCTCCAGTCACGGAGCTGCGGACTTACCATCGTGGGGCTGGCCGAGTTCAGAATGGGAGGAGCTGTGGTGGCGCGCTGCTGCTGCCCAACCCCGGAGATCTGGAGGCTCCAGCTGCAGGCCGGTGGACGGTAACACCGGGAGCTCGTGGGTCTCTGGTGGGAGACCGCTTTTCGGAGCTCCCGCGGCAGCAACTTCTCCCGCCCGAGTTGCGGGGTTGAAGACGACCTGGAGCGGGGCCTTACATCGACCGGCACAGCTTTGATGGCCACGGGAGTTGCTAGGGCCTGCCGGGGGCTCCAGCATTAAGACCCGGAGCGGGGCTTTGCATCGCCCGGCGCGGCATGAATGGCCACGGGACATATTTACCATCGCCCGCCGGGGGCTTTAATTGACATTGGGAGAAGAATGGGGAGTGCAGGGGAGAGATAAGACTTTGCCTTCCATCACAGTGAGGAGGAGATTCACTGTGATGGATGTTTGTGTAAATTGTGTTGTGTCTTGGTTCTTTTCTTGTATGTATGACTGCAGAAGCAAAATTTTGTTTGAACTTCAATGAGGTTCAAATGACAATAAATGGTATTGTATTGTATAATCTTTTCTTTGACCAAAAATCACACAAGCAAAAGCTTTTCACTGTACCTCCATATATGTGACAATAATAAATTAAGCTAATAATTGCCCAAACATTAACTTTAATTGAATGTTAATCACTGATTGTACATTCCCAATTCTCATGAATCAATTATATTTTCATTAACTGCAAGTCACATTTTGAGCAAGATATTGACTTCTTTGTGTTCTAGTCTGGCAAAACATGTATTGACCACTGAATGTTTTGAACATTTATTGTCACATGTGAAATGCTTTGTTTTGCATGCTCTTTATTTGGAATATACTGCACATAAATACAGTCAGGTCAAACACAAGTACAACAGGTAGAACAAATGGGTAGAATGCAGAATATAGTGCAGAATTTATTAATGCAAAATATAATTTTCAGCATTCTAGCGCATCAGTTCCACATACAAAGTCCAATGTCCGCAGTGGGGTAGCAGTGAATTGGACAGTACCCAAGCTTATGGAAGGGTCTCGACCCGAAACGTCGCCTATCTCCTTCGCTCCTTAGATGCTGCTGCATCCGCTGAGTTTCTCCAGCTTTTTGTGTAACCCTTATGGAAAGACCGTTTATAAGCCCAGGAACTGAGTGGAGGAAGCTGTTCCTGAGTCTGGTCCATTTTCCAGTACTCAGCTTGCAACTTTGATGCCATTGCTTTTCAAGAGCTCTTCTGAATACTTCTTAAATGTTATGAAAATACCTAACTCATCCCCTCAAGCAGTGTGTTCCAGATTTCCACCACTCTCTTTGAAAGACAATTTAATAAATTATTTTGAATCAGCTTCCTGTGCCCTCTGCGCATTTTGATGCCTTCTGCCGTACAGGAGCAGGGGCGAGTAATGACAGAGGTGGGATACGTCTTTCATTATGTTGGCTGCTTTTCCGTGACAGCGTAAAGTGTAGGAGGAGTCAATTGTGGAGAGTCTTGTCTGTGTGATGGACTGGGCTATATCCATGACTCTGCAATAGTTGTCTTCTTTATCTAGGCTATCTGGGTTATTTCCTTCTGTAGCTACGGTATAGACATAAAGCAGATAGATAATGATACAATTATATAAAATACTTTTTAGAGCATAGACTTTACAGATACAGCATGGAAACAGGCCCTTTGGCTCACTGAATTGGTGCCGACTGGCGATCACCCCATACACTAACACTATCTTTGTACACTAGAGACAATTTATAATTTTTAACCAAAGCCAATTAACCTACAAATTTGGATGCCTTTGGAGTGTGGGAGGAAACCAGAGCACCCGGCGAAAACCCACTAGGTCATGGGCAGAATGTTCAAACTCCGCACAGACAGCACCTATTGTCAGGATCTAACCCTGTTCTTTGGTGCTGTGAGGCAGCAGCTCTACCGCTGCACCACTGTGCCATAGCTTAAACACTATGTGCATTTCTAGTTACCGTATTATAGGAAGGATGTGATTGTATTGGAGAGGGCGCAGAGGCCATGCACCAAGATACTGTCAAGGATGGAGCACTTCAGCTACGAGGACAGATTGCAGAGGTTGGTTTGGTTTCTTTAGAGTGGAGATGTACAAAATTATGGAGAGCTTTGACAGGAACAGAAAATCAATTCTCAAAAATATGAAGCATTACATAACAGAACGGTCTATTATCAGAGGGCATAGATTTAAAGTAATGAATAGTGAATTCAAAAGGATGCAAGGAAGAACCTTTCACACAAATAGCGGGGAAATCTCTCCACTCCCTCTTCTCCCCTCGCCCATCAGACAAGAAGTACAGAAGTGTGAAACCACATACTTCGGATTCATGGTCAGTTTCTTTCCAGCGGTAATCAGGCAATTGAACCATTTTCTTACCAACTAGAGTGGCCCCTCACTACCATATACTTCATTGGAAACCCTCCAACTATCTTTAAATGGAATTTACCTTGCACTATATGTTATCCTTTTTATCCTGTATCTGTACACGGTGGTCAGCTCGATTGTAATCATGTATAGTCTTTCCACTGAAGGTAGACAATGCTGGAGTAACAACGGGTCAAGCTGCATCTCTGGAGCATGCTGACCGATTGCATCGTGGCTTGGTTCGGCAACTTGAGTGCCCAGGAGCGGAAAAGACTACAAAAAGTAGTAAACACTGCCCAGTCCATCATCGGCTCTGACCTACCATCGAGGGGATCTATTGCAGTTGCTGCCTCAAAAAGGCTGGCAGCATCATCAAGAACCCACACCATCCTGGCCACACACTCATCTCCCCGCTACATTCATGTAGAAGGTACAGGAGCCTGAAGATTGCAACATCCAGGCTCAGGAATAGCTGCTTCCCCACAGCCATCAGGCTATTAAGCTCAACTGAAACAAAACTCTGAACATTAATAGACCATTATCTGTTTATTTGCACTTTATCTGTTTATTTATTCATGTGTGTATATTTATTTATATAATGGTATATGGACACACTGATCTGTTCTGTATTCATGCCTACTATATTCTGTTGTGCTGAAGCAAAGCAATAATTTCATTGTCCTATCTGGCACAAATAACAATAAACTCTCTTGAATCTCGAATCTTGAATCTTGGAGAAAAAGAATAAGTGATGTTTCCAGTTGGAACCCTTCATTAGACTCCTTTCCGCTGACTGGATAGCACCAAACAAAAAACTTTACACCGTACACATGATATTAAACTAATCCAAACTAAATAAACTAAACAAATGGCCTGGAAGGGAGGTATTGCAAATTGAAATTAAAGGAAAAAAAAAATTGAAAAATCTTTATTATCATTTTCCTGAGCACTTACACACCCAGACAAAATGAAAAAAACATTGTTCAACCAGTGTCCATTCAGTGTGCGGTTAAAAATAAATAGAAATAAAAATAAAAACTACATATATCATCATGAGTTCCAATTGGCAGTGGCACGACAATGGCTCTGTTTCAGTGTGTGCAGGTTGGTGGTTGGTGCGCGATACTGTGGCAGGGGGCAAAGTCCGTTTATCAGTCTTATAGCCTGCGGGAAGAAGCTGAGGAGCATCCTACTGGTTTTGCAGCTGATGCTCCAGAACCTCCTCCCAGATGGCAGGATGGAGAATATGTGATGCGATGGGTGGTAGGGGTCTTTGATGATGGAGATGGCTCTGTTGATACATCTCTTCATGTATATGTCCAGCAGGAAAGGGTGTGGAGCACCAATAATCCTGCCGGCAGTCTTCACAATCCTGTCTAGTTGGTGCCGTTCGTACGCTTTGCAGCTCCCGAATCTGGAAGTGATGTCGTAGGTTAATGAGCTCTCGATTGTTCCCCTATAAAAAGTTCGTAGGTGTGCAGTGGGGAGACCTGCTTTCCGTCGTCTCCGTAGAGGGTATAGTCGCTGCTGGGCTCTCTTGACCAGTGCTGTGGTGTTGGTCGTGGACGTCAGGTCATCTGACAGGTGGAGTCCTAGGAACTTCACACTGCTGACCCTTTCCACATCAGCTCCATCGATGTGCAGAGGTGTATGGAGAGAGGTAACTGGAGATGTCAGATGTGAACAGCGATGCCTGGGGTAATGCCTCCCGCGCCGTCAAGGTTGGCTGTCGGAAGCACCCCTGGGACACAAAGATGGCCATAGGGGCTGACCGGACTTTGAACATTAGTGCCAGAAATGCGTAATATATACAGAAATAATTTCACTGTGCAGCTGCATAATGTCAAATAAAGCACCATTGAACTAAACTAAAACTGCCCACTGCAATCTGAAGAAGGGTTCTGATCAAAAACATCACCTATTCCTTTTCTCCAGAGATGTTGCCTGACCCGCTGAGTTACTCAGCATTTTGTGTCTGTTAAACTAAATTAAAATCTGCAAAGCACTGCCCGGAGGGATGTTGGAGGTAGGTATCTTCATAACATTTAAGAAGTATTCAGCAGAGCTCTTGAAATGCAAAGACATAGAAGACACAAGCCGAGTACTTGAAAATGGAATTAGTATAGATAGGTACGTGATAGCCAGCACATGCATGGTGGGCTGAAGGCCCTGTTTCCATGCTGTGTCCATGTTGGAAATGCACCAAATTCAATGTATTTTGCTTCTCTTTTGCAATTAGATCAAATATCTTTATCCTCCTCAGATTAAAAAGAAACAGTAGCCCTTATGGATTATGGAACTGGCAATTTACTTATTAATAGTACAAGAATAATTCTGAGGAACAATATAAACATTATTTGAATGTAGAAATAGTCACATTTTTGTTCACAAGAATAAGTAATCACGGTTTGTACAAAATACATTAAAAAGTATTCTCTCCAGTACACAGGCAACTGTGTTGCAATCAATAGTGTGATTACAAATTCATTAAGCATGATTGACTGCAATGGTTTGACTTTTGTTTGTAATGCCAAGTCCTATAAGCTCAACAAAATACTAGTCCAAACCAAATCCAAAATATTTCTGCAATTCTCATGGCTAATATCTGATTCATAATGACAGCCAAGGCTGCCTCTTCATGCCTTTCTCAGTCTCTGAATCCTTAACAACAACCAGCCTTATTTATACTCCACTTTTCTGTCGTTCTTAGCTGCTATTAATCTTCATCCAAGATGACCTCTGCCTTATTACATTTCATTTCACCGTTTACTTCAACATTAAACAGGCCACTATAATGAAATAAGACTTTTCCAAAAATATGTCATCAAAAAGAAAACCCGTTCTTGACAGCAACAGCAATGCATACTTATCATCTTAAATATACGTCATTCAGAAAGAGCGAATATCTAGATTGTCTCAAGTGGGAGTTATGTGAGCTTTGGAAAATAGCCCTTTAACCCTGCTCTGTAATACACAAATCTATATGCCCAATCCTTCGTTAAGACATTTTTGTAATCTTGCTCAATGTGAAAGGCATCATTTACTGGTACAGAACAGTTCTGTTTATCTACAGGATTAAATAACATCAAACTCAATTTCACAAAGTGGCACTAGATTTAACTTTGGATGAAAGGGCCTGCTTGAAGCGACGTTTTAAGTCTTGCATGTTTGGGGACTTTGGTCGGGGTATAATTGATCCCCTTCGTTTTTCTCCATTGTTGTTCATATGTAACTTGCTAACCTCCCTGTGAATGTGTTGAAAGACATCGTATACATCCCCATAGTTTTCTCTGGTGGAGATCTCCAAGAAGGTTATACCAAGTTCATTTGCTAGCTGGATGCCATCGTTCGTCTGGACTTGCCTGGCATGCAACAGGTCACTCTTGTTGGCCACGATGATCACGGGGACTTTGGTATCGGGGTGCATTTTGCGGATATGCTGATACAAGGGCCGAATCAGTTTGTAGCTGTTGTAGTCCGTTATTGAATACATCAGGATGAAGCCCTCAGCCCAGTGACTGCACCTGGAGACGAGGTCAGGAAAATGTGCACATTCACCTTGTACCTAAAAACAAAGTATTTTTATCATAAAATTGCACAACTAAAATAATAATATTTTTCTCCCCACAGGACATCTCATGTTAATAAATCAGTGGCGCAGCGATATTGCTGGTTCAAATAGTCAGAGACCTGGGTTCAATCCTAACTATGGGTGCAGTCTGTATGGAGTTTGTATGTTCTCTCCGTGACCACGTAGGTTTCCTCCCACGCTCTAAAGACATACAGGTTTGTAGGTTAATTTGGCTTTGGTTATTTTAATTTGTTCCTAGTCTACAGGAAAGTGCTAGTGTATGGGGATTGTTGGTCGGCGTGGACTCGGTTGGCTGAAGGGCCTGTTTCCACGCTGTATCTTAAGCTAAACTAACGTTATATAAGCAGAATTAGGCCATTCGGCCCATTGTGTCTACTCCGCCATTCAATCATAGCTGATCTATCTTTCCCACTCAACATTCTCCTGCTTTCTCCCCATAAGCTTTGACATCCTTACCAATCAACAACCTGCCAATCTCCACTTTGAAAATATCCAAAATATCCAATATCTCATCTTTTAAAATGTGTGTTCTTTCATTAGTGCAAATATACTGCAAAAACTTAGAAAAGCGAATCCATTTTATAAGGTTCTATTAATACATATTTTCCTCTGAATTCTGCAAATGTTTACCCTACTTTGCCAAAAATGTAATATGCACATACCTGGATACAAGGTGTGTCTTGGACTTGCAGTGAAAGTTGTTCCCCCTCAATTAAAACATGCCTTGAATAAAGATTTCCTAAAAGATAAAAGGAGTGGCTTGTTATAAATCATTTATTCCATTTCCAAAATATTGATTTACTATCATTCAAATTTGGTCTCATGGTTTAACAAAAACACACCTGTATTTGGTTCATAGTCACCAATAAACCTCTTGGTTAAGAATCGAACGATCAAGGCTGCAAGAAATAAAAAATGTTAATATGGCTTTGCAGATACATACCCGGTTATTTTTCATTGACATTTTAGAAATGCTCATTGTGTTTTTCAAAGTTTATTGAAATAGTAAAGATGAATGCAACAGCTTTTCTCCTTATTTTGTTTTCCATTTGTTATCTGACATTTAATGTTCCAAACAGCAACCCTAAAGGAGAGCAGAAAGACTGATCAAGGCTTGAAGCTATAGAAACAATTTTGTTGCTGGATCTTTTCATTATTGCAAGCGATGATTGGGTTAGCCCAAGAATAATTGGCACTGGCCTGTTGATGGCACTGGGCTTTTACTCGCTGGAGTTTAGTTGGAACTTACTGAATAGTGAAAGGCCTGGAGTGGATGTGGAGAGGATGTTTCCACTAATATGAGAGTCTAGGACCAGAGGCCACAGCCCCAGAATAAATGGACCTACCTTTAAAAAAGGAGACAAGGAGGAATTTCTTTGGTCAGAAGGTGGTGAATCTGTGGAATTAATTGCCACAGAAGGCTGTGGAGGCCAACCAAGTCAATAGATATTTTTAAGACTGAGATTGACAGATTCTTAATTAGTACAGGCATCAGGGATCATGGGGAGAAAGCAAGAAAATGGGGTTGAGAGGGAATGATAGACCAGCCATGATTGAATGGCGAAGTAGGCCGAATGGCCAAGTGCTGCTCCTATAACATACAAAATTATGATGTTTCAAATCCAGAAAAAGAATAGGTGCTGTTTTGGGTCCATTCACACTAGCTCTATGTTAACTCACTTTCACATCCACTCGCTACACACTAGGGGGCAAGTTACAACTAACAAACATGCACATCCTTGGAATGTGGGAGGAAACTGGAGCACCTGAGGAAACCCACGTGGTCACAGGAAGAACATGCAAACTCAAGACAGCACCCAAAGTCAGCATTGAGCCCGGGCCTTCCATTAGTTGCCTCTTTCTCCAGCCCCCATCCCTTACCTCAACCTTTGCAGGCTGATCAGTAATGTAATTGAGTTTAACTAATGTATATTTGTCAACACACATTCATAGTGCTGACAGCAGTCCTTTTAAAAAGACAGTAACCACCTGGTGCAAGAATTCAGTGATTCTTTTTATAAATCAGTGAGCCTCAGCCAATTAGAGTTAGTCAGGAAATAATTATCTTCCGCCATCTAATAGTTCCTGAAACCATGAAGCCATCACAAAGTGACGACCCAAAACGTCACTTATTCATGTTCTCGAGAGATGTTGCTTGCCCCGCTGAGTTACTCCAGAACTCTGTGACCTTTTTTCATAAGCCAGCATTCGCAGTCCCATGTAGAAACAAGGAACTGCAGATGCTGGTTAATACACAAAAGGACACAAAGTGCTAGAGTAACTCAGCAGGTCAGGCAGCATCACTGGAGAATTTGGATAGGTGACGTTTTGGGCTGGGACCCTTCTTCCTTCCTCCTCTTGTGCAAATTGCTGCTCTTATTCTGACAGCATTCAACACAAGACCTTTGTGTTAGAATGGAACACATTTTCTTTCAAATCAGGATGTACTTATCACATTGAAGAAACACACGTTTCACTATTTCCCTCAGGCCTTTGCCAATGATTATCTTTCAGGATAACAACAACACGAAACCTAAACTATCCGATCGCACCTGCCTCAGCTGGGAAGCTGTGAATGCAAGATCCAACCTGATGGAAACAATCTAAGCTAATACATCAGCTCTGGTGTCTTTGAGATGAAAATAAATGGCATTTCAGATGCATGAAAATATGCCACGGTGATATATCTGAGAGCAGAGAAATTATCCTAATATGTTTCCATCAATAAACTTCACTCTTTTTCTTTATCCGGTTATAGTCACTTTGCTTCACATGCAAATAACCCGGCAAATGATGTTTTGAGGCAGGACCCTTCTTTAGACTGAAGATAGACACAAAATGCTGGAGTAACTCAGCGGGTCATGCAGCATCTCTGGAGAAAAGGAACAGGTGAGGTTTAGGTCGGAACCCTTCTTCAGACTGACACCAATTATTTACTGAAGACAGGTCCCAACGTTAAACGTCACCTATCCGTGTTCTCAAGAGAGAGTTAGATTTAGTTCTTGGGGCTAAAGGAATCAAGGGATATGAGGAAAGAGCAAGAACAGGGTGCTGAGTTTAGATGATCAGCCATGCTCATATTGAATGGCGGTGCTGGCTCAAAGGGCCGAATGGCGTGTGTCCAGCACTATGCATCTTTTTGATGTTAAATGTAAACGCTCACGATACCAATCACAATTTTTCTTTGTCCCTGGGTTAATTAGCAGTTGGAGAAAATCGTTTCAATGGTAACAAGTCATTCCAGAACAAAAAATGTTTGCCTTGAGCCCATATGGTGAACTTGCACAGCTGAATTAAATTCAATTTCCTTGGTGATAATTCTGATATAAATTATTTTTTCCTCCTTTAGGACTTTTAGCACTAAGGACCTCGACTCCGTTTTTGCACTTGGGTCGGGGTTTCTAGTTTATTGAGTGTTTTGTTGATTAAAAATGATCTATGTGTAGATACAAAGTGCTGGAGTAACTCAACGGGACAGGCAGCATCTCTGGAGAGAAGGAATGGGAGACGACATTTCGGGTCGAGACCCTTCTTGAGACTGATGTGTGCCGTGTAACAGGCCTGTTATGCTGCTGCAAGTAAGAATTTCATTGTTCTTTTGACGATGCAGATGACAATAAAATACTCGACTTTTGATAATACAGATCCTTTCTAAAGACAATCTGTTAATCGATTCTTACAAATCCACCCCTCGATATATTTCTTCCCTGTTGCAATGTGCTCTTACCTGTTTTCCCAACGGTGCTTGATCCCAAAACGGCGATCTTGGTGTCCCTGTTGGTAATATTATCGCCTGATTCCGGTATCGGGACTAACAGCAAGTTGGTCGACATACTATGGAAACGCATCAGTCCTCTCCACTGTGAAATCGACTCGGTGGAAGATCAAGTCGCCAACGCGCCCGGAGAAAGGAATGATGTCTTGTAGAGTAAGTGTGTGTGTCCCTCCTCACAACTCAGAGCTGGTAAGTTTTTGTTGCTGTCAATTTCCTCCGACTGCTCTTTGTGACTGAGCTCCCTGGTCCACATATATTGAGTCTGGCGAGCGAGCATCCTCCCACCGCTTGCCCAGACCAATGGAGCTCCTCTGACGAACACAATAACGGAAGTACATTGAACGCGTCCCCACGCACCAACATCTCCATTGTGCCGCCACTGAGGTAAAGGGGACAAGAGATATATCGCGTTCTTCCGCTGCTGGACAATGAGGGGCAGAGTCCTGCGGGGACACCCCTCAAACAAGGGAAGGGATATCACCCCGTGGGGGCAAAAGAGTGTTTTGTGTAAAGACAGACAGGTGCTAACAATACCTTCACCCCCGCCATCGGGAAGAAAGTACAGTAGGAATGTTACAAAATGTTGAGATTTTAAAAATCAAGCTTGTAATTTATCCCATCAGATAAAGCATAAAAAGAACTTTAATTTAAGACCTAATTCACTTTCATATCTTCAGTATTAAAAAAGTTTGGTCATTTTCATACTCGGAAATTAGCAGCTTGTTCCCTATTGCTTTTCCATTAACTTAACACAAAAGCTGTGATTGACATAACTTTCTTAAAAAATAAGAGAACTGAATGAAATTTTCAGTAATTATAGATTGAACCATTCTGAAACAATAATTCTGAAATTAAAGCATATAATTAGTTAGTTACCTAATTGTAGATAATTACAAAATTGACCGTTGTGACGGAAATGTGCGAATGACTGCGTGACTTCGCAGCTTTATCCTGCGCTACTTAGTCCAAGGGCGAGCGGACATATGGACGAAAGCAACGATCATAGAGCGGAATATGGTCGAGACCCTTCTTCAGACTGAGTCTGAAAGAGAAACAAGAGATATAGACGGCACTAAGGACAAATGGATGGAAGATATGCCTATATATCCAACCCAAAATGTCACCTATACGATCGTTGCTTTCGTCCGTCTGTCCTCGCGTTCGCTCGCTCTTGGTGCCAGCATTTCTCCCCTCATTCTCCACCAAACAAACACACACACACACACACACACACACACACACACACACACACACACACAGCATGTCCGGCCGAGACCAGGGGCAAGGCAAAGGATGACATCAAACGGGTCATGGCAGCTATCGAAAAAGTACGGAATTGGTAAGGGGGAAATTTAAAAACAACACCAGAAGGAAATAGTAATAAATACCCAGACTGCCTTGAAAATTCAAAAATATGATATTCTCAAGATCAGAACTTTAATATTATTGCAACGTTAAAACAAATAGTAAATAGTAAATAGTATTATTGCAACGTTAAAACAAATAGTAAATACCCAACAAAAAAAATCATATTCATCAGTGTCATCAAATCAATTAAATTCATCTAAATTCAATTACTAGATCTAAACATCTATCCCATTCATAAAAGGCTAAAAATATTTATTTAAATAGCCACATTTTTTAAATAGACAATAACACAAAATATAGATGAGTTAGATGTTCTTCTGACATGATTGTGCAAAAAAATAATGAATTTGGTTATCTTGAGAGTGGATTGTGATCAAAGATCCTTTAGCGGGGCAAGAAACACCATTCCTGCAAAATCCAATGGACTGACGTGTAGTACGCAACAGAGCGTAACTTCCGCCATTTCAGTAACCCCGACCCTACCTTTGACCCGACCCGGCTTCAGTTATGCGTTCAGTTAAAACGGCACATACCTAGTACAGGGAGGAACTGCAGATGCTGGCTTAAACCAAAGACACAAAAGGCTGGAGTAACTCAGCGGATTAGGCAGCATCTCTGGAAAGAAAGCATATGTGATATTTCGGGTAGACTTTTTCGATAGCTGCCATGACCTGTTACTGAGCGATTTCACCCTCCTCCCTCTTTCACTACAAAAAAACACTTTCATTTCCCCGGACGTGTGGAGGGGGGGGTGACCCGAATGCTGCAAAAAACGTGATTTTTTTGTGTGTTTTGAAGCATTGCGGGACAAGGGTTTGCTTTTAGTAAGAAGGTAGATACAAAATGCCGGAGTTACTCAGCGAGACAGGCAGCATCTCTGGAGAGAAGGAATGGGTGACGTTTCGGGCCGAGACCCTTCTTCGGACACTTTGTTTTTAGAAAACTGTGTTTGACCTACAAAATAAATGCAACATTCTTGTGAAAGGGAAACATACTCAGGATACTAAGAACAAATGAATGGAAGATATGCCTATATAACCCGTTTCCCTTTCCCTTGACTGTATGTCTGAAGAAGGGTCTCGACCCGAAATGTCACTCTATGATCGTTGCTTTCGTCGGTCTGTCCAAGCGTTCGCTCACTCTTGGTGCCGGCGCTTCTCCCCTCAGACTCCGTCAAACAAACTGGTAAGGGGGAAATTAAAACAAAACACCCGAAGGAAATAGATGTTTAACAAAAGAAAGGGGGCCGGCGATCGCTCCGTGTCCGTGTCGGAGGGAAGGTGTGGGGGGGGGGGGAGAGGATGACGTGAGTAGGTGCAGGATTTCCTGGAGCTCCTTCCTAATGGCAATATTTTGTATGTTCAAATGTAATAAGGGAGACTAGGCAGGAATATCAAAATGACCACCTGTAGCTGAGAAAAAAAAAGATGATTCGTGCTTGAAGACACCATGACCAAAGCAAATATACTAGGGCGGAGATGGAACCCAGTTACGGAAATGGCGCTAAAGATAACCCATGACCCTACTCTTCTTCAGACTCAAGTCAAGTCAAAAGAGTTTATTGTCATGTGTCCCTGACAGGACAATGAAAATCTTTCTTTGCATAGCACAACAGAACATAGTAGGCATTGACTACAAGTATATACGTAAATACACACATGAATTAATAAATTAATAAAGTGCAAATAACAGATGGAGGGATGTTAATGTTCAGAGTTCCGAGCCATGTTTGATAGCCTGATGGCTGTGGGAAAATAGCTATTCCTAAACCGGGTTGTTGCAGTCTTCAGACTCCTGTACCTTCTACCCGAAGGTAGCAGGGAGATGAGTGTGTGGTCAGGGTGGTGTGGGTCCTTGATGATGCTGCCAGCCTTTGAGGCAGCGACTGCGATAAATCCCCACAATGGAAGGAAGGTCAGAGCCGATGATGGACTGTGCAGTCTTTACTACTTTTTGTAGTCTTTTCCTCTCCAGGGCACTCAAGTTGCCGAACCAAGCCATGATGCAACCGGTCAGCAAGCTCTCTACTGTGCACCTGTAGAAGTTAGAGAGACTCTATTGAATCTATAGACACTAAGAATGTATTAAGAGTTTTTTGCGCACAGTTTTGATTATGCATATTTAAAAAATTCTGAATAAAGTTCAGTGGAACAGAATATTTTGAATAGAGTAAAGCGGCAAGCCTGGTTCGCCGCTGCAAATAAGTTACCTTTTTGTAACTTAGTTGGCGTCAGAAACTGGCGACTCATAGATGAGGTCTGCTGTATGATTTTACCGGATTGCATGCAAAAACAAAGAATTTCACTAGGGTACCTAGGGTACATGTGTCAATAAAGTCAATAAAGTATAGTTGAATTCATTGACACCCCTCAAACAAGGGAAGGATATTACCCCTGGGGACCCACACGAATGGCAATGGTGCAGTGAGCAAGGAAAAAGGGAAATACACTATTTGTATTAGAAAAAGATACAAAGTGCTGGAGTAACTCAGCGTGTCGGGCAGTATCCTTGGAGAACATGGATAAATAGGTAACATTTCAAGTCGGGTCCCTTCTTCAGACTGACATCAATTATTTACTGAAGAAGGGTCTCGACCTAACGCGTCACTTATCCATGTTCTTCAGAGATGCTGCCTGACTTGCTGAGTTGCTCCAGCAACGCGTCCTTTTTTGTAAACCAGCATCAGCAGTTCCTTGTTTCTACTATTTTGTATAACATTTCCAATATTAAATATATATTAAGACACTAAGAATATACACAGATATAGGAGCGGAATTAGGCCATTTAGCCCAGCGAGTCGACTATGCCATTCAATCATGGTAGATCTATTTTTTCCTCTCAACCCCATTATCCTGTCTTTGATATCCTTACTAATCAAGAAACTGTCAATCTCCTCCTTAAAAATACCCACTGTCATGGCCTCCACAGACGTCTGTGGCAATGAGTTCCACAGATTCACCACCTGAAGCGCTAACCGTGTTTCCCTTTCCATACATGCGCCTAATCTGCTGATGTTTGTGGACATTTTTCCTTTTATTTCAGATTTACAGCATCTGCAGTTTATTTTTTATCGTTATATATCACAGCCGGAGATAAGATTGGTGCAGCCTTATCCAAGTAAAGGTAGGCCAGTCCTTGATTAGAACGGGTGTCAAAGGTTATGGGGAGAAGGCAGGAAAATGGGATTAGGAGGCAGAGATCAGCCATGGCGGAGTAGACTCAATGGGCTGAATGGCCCAATTCTACTCCAAGAACTTGTGAATTCTCTAGGTAATGACAAGGCAGCCCTGTCTAAATAAGCATGGGATAGGATAGGGCAGTCCACGCCAGGTAAAGCCAGACAGTCTGACTCAGGTACAGGGTTGTAATGCTAAGCCTTCATAAGACGCTGGTCAGATATGCTGGCATTGGAGAGGGTCCAGAGGAGGTTTACAAGAATTATCCCGAAGATGATTGGGCTAACGTATGATGAGCACTTGACAGCTCGGTGTCTGTATTTGCTGAAATTTAGAAGGAATAAGAGGCCACATTGAAACTTACCGAATAGTGAAAGGTCTGGATAGAGTGGACGTGGAGTGGATGTTTCCACTAGTGGGAGAGTCTAGCACCAGAGGACACAGCTTCAGAATAAAAGGACATACATTTAGAAAGGAGATGAGGAGGAATTTCTTTAGTCATGCGTGTGGTGAATCTGTAGAAGTCATTGGGTATTTTTAAAGCGGAGATTACCAGGTTCTTGATTAGTAAGGGTTTGGGAAGAAGGCAGGAGAATAGGGATGCGAGGGAAAGATAGATCAGTCATGATTGAATGGCGGAGTAGACTCGATGCCAAATGGCCTAATTCTGATCCTATGATTTATGTACTAATAAAGACATGACAGTCTGATCCAAGTAAATGCAGGGTATACCGAAGATAGGCACAAAGTGCTGGAGTAACTCAGCGGGCAAGTGTTCCGAACCGAAACATCACCCCATCCTTTTTCTCCACGGATGCTGCCTGACCCGCTGAGTTACTTTAGTAGTTTGTATCTATCTTCTGATCCAGGTAAATACAAGGTTAGAACAGGGTAGTCTGACCCAGGTGAGGACCCAACAGCACAACATACTCCAATCTGCATGAGGGTAGTGGATCCGGATAAAGATGGGGAAACATATAGAAGCAAAGAACTGCATATGCTGGGTTCTACCAAAGATAGGCACAAAGTGCTGGAGTAACTCAGCGGGTCAGGCAGCATCTCTGGAGGAGAAGGATAGGTGACCTTTCGGGTTGGTGTCTGAAGAAGTGTCCCGACCTGTAACATTGTCTATCCTTTTCCTCCAGAGATGCTGCCTGACCCGTTAAGTTACTTGAGCACTTTAGTCTACTTTAGGTAAAGACAGGGGAAGGACAGACTAGTCCAGTCCAGGTAAAGTTCAGGTAAGGATGGGACAATCTGATTCAGCTAAGGATGGTGCAGGATAGTTCAGTTTGATTCAGATAATTGCAGGGCACGGCTTTTATTGCAGTAAACCTGTACTACAAAATACATGCAAATTTGGTTTCAAATGTAAAACTACATTGAAACAGACAGTAACAATTCTGTGATGTTATTTGGATAAGAGGTGTTGTAAAGTTTGAATTGGATGTAAAAATAAACTTCAAGGTGGTTAAACCAAGAAAACCACTTAAGTGTGGTGTCGTGATTATAATCATAATAGTACTTCATTAGCCAAGTATGTTTTGCAACACACGAGGAATTTGATTTATCGTACAATCATACCAATAAAGAGCAACAAGACACCCAAATGATTATTTTTTAAATGAATATCCACAACAACGACTCACCCACTTTCCTCACTGTGATGGAAGGCAAAAAAAGTTAAATCTTCTTCCCTTCTTTGTTCTTCCATGGTCTGGGCACTCGAACCTTCCGTTGATGGGACGATCTTGGCTTCCGCAGTGGCGGTCGGGCCCTCCGCATCGGGGGGGATTTCGTCTCCCCTGGGCGGGGCTAGTCGCACCTCCTGCGGCTTGGAGCTTCCCGTCATCAGCCTCTGCACGAGATTGCGAGCGCTTCGATGGTGAAATCTGCAGGCCGCAGTTGGAACATCGATCCCAGACAAGTTAAGTCCACGGCCCCGCGGTGGGGCTCAAAGTCAGTCTCGAGCAAGGCTGCCAGCTCCATGATGTTGGGCTGCAGAGCAACCAGAGATGCAATCCGGAAAACAATCACATCTCCGGCGAGGTAAGAGATTGAAACAAAATTTTCCCCCGACACCCCCCATAAAACATACCAGAGAACATTAACACATACTTTTAAAACACACTAAAAATGACAAAAAAACGAAAAGACAGGCAGACTGTTGGCGAGGCTGCCATCGGTGATGACTCCATCCGATGGTGATTCATTGACTGCAAATCCAGAAAACATACTTTCAGAATCATCAAATCAGCAAATAACAGGAATGCTATCAGTCTTTACAACGTGGGCTGTATCATTCAATTGGACAGTTAACACCCACCAGTTTAATTTAATTGATATACTGTTGTTATGTTGTACATTAATATATGACAATAACCCCTGCATCGGTATAGTGAATGGTGTATATGAATGAACATAATTTTCATTTCGTTTTTATTTCTATTTTCCCATAATTGAATAATTCAGCCAAACTGAAATAATTTGCGTCTGCATTGACCCATGTTTTCCTTCTCCCATAAGATTAAGTTTGAATTTAGCTGGAGAAAAGATCAACTTAACATGTAGTTTTGATAGCTTATTCAAATGTTTATGAGTCTGAGCATCAAACTGCCAACCGACTATTAAGAATCAAGGGCGTTTCATATTACAATATGTACCAAAATGGAAAAATGAAATTCTACTTTGCGGCAGCATGACAGGTATGTAAACACAGTACTCATTAGAAAATATAACAGACAAAAAGAAGTTTAATAAATAAAAAACTCAAAGATTGTTCAAAGCAGAGAGTTCGTAGTTGAGTTTAGTTGGAATTTGTAGTGTTTAATAGCTTGATGAATGTTGGGAAGAAGCTGCTCCTAGATCTGAACCTAGATGTTACAGTTTTCAGACTCCTGTACCTTCTTGCTGATGGCAGGAGTGAAACAAGAGCATGGCCAGGGTGGTGTCGGTCTCTGATGATGCTTGAGACAGTACCCCTCATAGGTCCCTTCGATGGTTGGGAGGTCAGTACGCATGATGGATTCTCCACTCTTTGTAATCTTATTAATCATTTACATTTTTGTAGAAGGCATGATTAGTAAACTTGCAGGTGATACACTGGCCTTACATGACAATAAAATCCTATTTTACCAGACATAAAAATCTGAATGGAGATGCTGGAATCTTGAGCAAAACAAAGTGCTGGAGGAACTTAATAGGTCACTGAGTCAGAGTGATACAGTGTGGATAGTCAGTCATCGAGTGATAGTGTGGACACAGGCCCTTCAGCCCAACTACCGCATTCCTATATCAACACTTTATGTAAAACACTGGATGTTAATCAGAAATCTGCATTCTAACCCTGGTTGTAACCTGTTTAGACACTTTTATGCCAAAATAAAAGTGATGCAATAATTTGATAAAATCTAATGAAAAGCCCCTTATACTTAATATTTTAAATCTTTCTATACTTTTTGATTTACTTCTATTTAAGTGCTGCGGAATGAATACAACTTGTTACACATTAAATATTTTTCAACCTGCTTGGTTGCAAGACCATTTTTTTTTAGCTGTAGGAAGGAACTGCAGATGCTAGTTTAAACCAAAGATAGACATCTAAAAAAATGCTGCAGTAACTCAGTGGATTCACTGCCTAGACTAACATTTTAGTTCACTGCTATTCTGGGCGGGGGGGGGGGGGGGGGGGGGGGGGGGGGGGGAGGGAGACAAAGTTCTTGAATGTTAAACCTTAAAATGAAAAACAATCTTCTGAATTCTGCCTTTCTGATTCTGAAATGGGAAAGTGACATCCTATAAACATTTTGGCTGTAAAAGTCCAAAATCACATTCATCATTTTAAAATTGAAAAACAGATAAATCTAAGATAAATTCTTTACGCTTTCATATGCAGGCCATATGTAACATCTGATATCTTGTCATATAGTGCATTTTATTAAAATATTCAGAGGATGGTTTGCTTAGTATGTTTTCAGATGATGCCAAAATAGACGATTAAGAATTTCATTCGGGGTCTCGGTCAACTGGGCAAGTTGGCCAAGGAATGGCAAAAGGAGTTTAATTTAGGTAAGTGTGAGGTGTCGCACTTTGGGAGTTAAACCAGTGCAGGACCATTGTAGTGAATGGTAGGGCCATAGGAAGTGCGAAGGAGACTTTTGACACTCTGGCCTTCATTAGGGAAATGAGTATAGAAGTTGGAACATTACAAGATGTTAGTAAGGTCACACTTGGGAGTATTGTTTGCAGTTTTGGTAATCTTGCTAGAAGAAAGATGCCATGAGATAAGAAGAGTGCAGCGAAGAATAAGGATGATGCCAGGCCTCGAGGGCTACGGCTAAAACTTTATTCCTTGGAGTGTAGGGTCCTTGAGGTGTTCTTATAGAGGTGTAGAAAATAACAAGGGGAAATAGATAGGGAGAATGCAGAGTCTTTTCTCCAGGGTAAGATAATTAAAAAAAGGACATATGGTTTAAGTTGAGTGGCAAGATTTAATAACCTGATGGGCAATATTTTCACATGGAGGGTGATGGATACAAAGGAACGAACTGCCAGATGAAGTGGTTGAGGCATGTATATTTACATTTAAAAGGAATTTAGATGGGTAAGAAGGGTTGAGAGGGTATGGGCAAATGGGACAGGTTTGGATGGAGCATTTGAGTCAGCATAGAAGAGTTGTGCTGAATGGCATGTTTTTTTGCTGTATGACAGCTCAATGTAACTTGCAATTTCTTTTGGTTTCTGGCCTCATTGGCAAATAAACATAACAAAATACATTTACCAAGGTCATGTCAACATTGTATTTTCTATTTTTGAAAATAGAGAACATAGTAGTTGGAATGTTCTTGGGCAAACCAGCCTCTGAATATTTTAATTAAATGCGCTATATGACAAGACATCAGATGTTAGATATGGCCTTCATATGAAAACAAACTTTATCTCTGGGGTGCTTATGCATAAGAATTATGTTTTAGTATGTCATTGGTATAAGTAGAGATAAAGGTGGCTCAACTAATCATGATTGTAACTGGACTTTTTTGTTAGCCTTCCTGTTTAATTTTAGTATGACATATGAAACACTTCATAAAATCACTTATGAAGGATTTGTTACTGGAACGACTTTGAAAATCACATTTGGCAGTTATTTTATTTAACTACAAATACCAGTGATGTGGTACGTAGGTGTGTTTACAGTAAAAATCCAACAATTCCCAGCAATTTTATGACTAATAATTACCAACTCCACAAAATGTTTTACAGCAATTCATAAGATGGTTCAAAGCATGAGAAATGTTATAATACATTCCTTTCAGATTGTTCTCAATTACATATCCTATTAGCAATTACATGCCTACGGCAGCACTTCCACAATCTATCACTGTATATTTAGATATGTAATTTACATGATTTCCTTTGCAAAGATTAGCCTGCTTTATGATCTTTTAAACAACTGAATTGCACAACTTCGATAAGAGGCACAGTATGAGTAAACATTCATTTTGAATACATTTTTCATTGCTAGGATTAGAAAGAATAAATACATTTAATGTGGTACTTTGTAAGAGATGAGAAAAATCTGAAGGGTCCCGACATGAAATGTCGCCTGTCTATTCCCTCCACACATGCTGCCTGACTAGCTGGTTCCTCCAGCACTTTGTGTTTAGTCTGCAACTATTTTCCTGCCAAAAATGTATTCATCTGTTTCAATATAGTGGTATGTACTCAAGTACAGGAACACCAAAGAGCCCCACATTAAGAAAAATACACTTATTATCTGCCTTAAATGGCGCAAGGTTTAACATGACTTTAACAATTGGCTCTAAAGATTGTAGAATTAGAAATTTCAAAAAGATCAACATTTGTTGTTTCAAACTTCAGAGAACATAGATTGACAACTCAAGGCAGCATAAAAACACTAAGAATCAACCACTGAACTTCATTGCATCCCCTTTAGGAATCAACATTTAGGTTTACGTTTATTATTGTCACAAGTACCAAGGTACAGTGAAATGCTTTGTTTTGCACGTTATCCAAACAGTTCAAATATACCATAAATAAATGCAATCTGTTCAAACTCAAGAACAATAGATAAAGCAAAGGGGAAGGTGCAGAGCGCATGATATAGTTCGCAGTATTGTAATGCATCAGTCCCTTTGAACAAAGTCCAATGTTCTCAGTGGAGTAGAAGTGAATCGGACAGTACCCTAGGTTATCGATGGATTGTTCAAAAGCCTGATAGGTGGTGCTGGGGGAAGAAGCTGTTCCAGAGTCTGGTGATGTGTGCTTTCAAGCTTCTGTACCTTCTGGTGGATGAGAAAAGTGCAGTCTCAAAGCTGCATATAGCTGTAATAAGGCTTTGCTCTTATGCCGTAGAGGTTAATATACCAGCTTTCTTTGATTAGTTGGTCACTGTATCTTCATTTAAGCTGAGTTCAAGAGTTAATTAGTTCAATTATCTCCTGTTTATTCTCATTAAACCTGTGGTTTCTTGCTAGAGATGCCATGGATCTTCTTACAGATGTCAACTATGGCAGACTTTGAACACAGCCTGCTAACATAGCAGCTTCTATTGAGTGGGGGTTGATAGGTTGCTTAATATAGCAAAAGCAGCAATGGTAGATTCAACAAACCTCAGTGCCCATCATGGCACGCATGATAGTCAAAGGTTCATTATCATCACATGTACAGATGTAATTAAATTCTTTTTTGCAAACAGTTCAGTAAAGTATTATCAGACATAAGCCCAAACCTGATTAGTACAGAGTATAGTGGCTGTCCATTAAGATCACACACACAAGAGTCATCAAGCTTTGGTACCCTTTCCAAAAGGATGCAAGCATCCTTCATGTATACAAAGAGGTAGGTGCCAGTCATGGACCTGTGATGTTCAACGAATTGGCCATTCGGGTCCGAAACTTCATTCGCCCATATCTAAATGTGGTATTCTTTAATGTGTTACCGATCAGCTAAAACATGGGCTTCACAGAGTAAGATCCTAATCAAGTTTCAAGACCAGGTCCTGCTGCATTGAAGGCAATACCCATGTATTACTGAGCACATGTATACGTGCAGCCAGGCACATACACACCCTACAGTAACCCTCGACCGTTGCCTCTACCTCCATTCACCCATGTCCCAAGCTCTGCTGACACCAGACCACATCTCTCGGTCCCTGTATCTGGTCAAGCCCCTGCTTATGTGCCTGGTCACTGGCTCCACTTTCACACCCAACTACACCCATGCCAGGATCTCCAGTTCACAGATACCCAATACCATTCATTCAAGCGCAAGCACACTGGACTGGGCATAACTGAGCATAACATATATGCTCCTCTGAACTAATAATAGATTGCACATCTGAACCCCAGTAAATTGAATTTTTGCAGCTGACCGATCATATTGGCATCCCAAAAGACCCATTTCCAACCTTTACCAAGTCCATTTGCAAAGCTCCACCTATACACTTCAAAACATGTGCAACACCATTAAAACTCAAATATACTACATTCCATTTTTTATTCGGCCATTTTCTCCATTTATTTCATTTTTCATGCTCATGTTTTGTCAAAATCACTCTTCGACTAATTCAGATTTTCCAAAGCTGGTAACACGATCTGCGACTAGATCAAGCAATTTTCTGCCAAGTCAACCTCTTTCTCATCTCAGAACAGCATTGCATTTGCTTCCTTTACATCCAATAGGATCATTTTGGAATGAAAGGAACTCTGATTAAAACCGTTAATATCCTCTTAAGTCAGGGGTCGGCAACCTATGGCCCACGGGCCGAATCCAGCCTGTGACCTAAAATCATCCGGCCCTCAGGCGTATTTTTTCTCAATTATTTTTTGTGACATGGGGACTGTGGCCAGTCCCGAGGATGCAAGCTGATCTGGGAACTGCAGCTAGTTCCAGTGCCTGCAGGCTACCTGGGCGCAACAGCCAGTTCCGGGGACGTGTGCTGATCTGGGAACTGCAGCTTGTCCCGGGGCACACAGACAACCCGTGCGCTGCAGCCAGTCCCGGTGCAGGTGAACCGACCTGGGAACTGCACTCAGTCCCGGGGTAATGAGCCGACCTGGGAACTGCAACTCGTCCCGGGGCAAATGAGCCGACCTGGGAACTGCAGCTGGATCCGGGGCAGGCGAGCCGACCTGGGAACTGCAGCTCGTCCTGGGGCATGCAGACAACCCGTGCGCTACAGCCAGTCCCGGTGCAGGTGAGCCGTCCTGGGAACTGCACCCAGTCCCAGGGCACGCGAGGGACCTGGGAACTGCAGCCAGTCCCGGGGTAAGTGAGCCGATCTGGGAACTGCAGCTCGTCCCGTGGCACGCGAGGTACCTGGGAACTGCAGAAAACTAAAGCGAAAAACAACACTAAGTCACACTATGGCGATAGATGTGGCCCACTATCTGCTCACAGACATGGGTCCTGGCCCCTATGCAGAACAAGGTTGCAGACTCTCGTCTTAAGTTTTAGATCTGCAGGTAACAGGTGTTCACTCCCCTTAATAATTACACAAGGATAGGCTAACCATCTCCATGTGCCTGTGGTTAAAAAAAAAAAATCATAGTTGGTACTTTGTTCCCATGAAAAACCAGTTGAAAAATATATCAGTACGTTGCCAGTCACAGAATGGCACCTATTACTGAGCCAGCAAGTTGGAAAGTTACAAATGAATGCACAGTTAATATAAAATTGAGTTATAAGACATTTATTTGATTTTAACAATTATGCCATGAACTCGTATGGAATGGGCTCCAGCAGCTGCGGCTTGTTCGCTTTTGTCCGCACAAAGTGTGCCTTCCTGGGCTCAGCAGGCTGGAAAGCAGAAAATTCACATGTAAAACATTTTATTTAGTTTCAATCTATGGTTCTATCTTATGCTGGATTGAGAGCACATTTGAAAAGGCGCATATTTAAATTGCACTGACAACCCCCTTGAGAATGTTTTACCAAACCCACAATTCCTCACATCGTTGTCCTCAAGAGATCACTTTCCCAAGCCGACAATGGGTTTACCAGGTACTGCCCAGCCTGGGGTCATTTGTGGTCAGCCTTGATCGGTCCTGGCCTTTTCTCACCTCCAGCTCCTTCTTTCAGTCTGAAGAAGTGCCCTGACCCGAAACATCACCCATCCTTTGTCCCCAGAGGTGCTGCCTGACCCGCTGAGTTACTCCAGCACTGCGCGCCTGTCTTTGGTATAAACCAGCATCGCCAATTCCTCATTTCTACTGACAATTAATTTGCTGTAATTTTACTCTTCAATATTCGCACACGAAATGTGCAGGAATAATGCTGATTCAATGCAACAGTAAGATGCGTTTTTGCACTTCCCAACCCCATCAATTAATTTGCAAATACAGACACCATTGTATGCAGATGCAGAGAAGTGTATTCAGCTCTGGCTGAACAATTTCTAATCTCTTGTGTGGAGAAGACGACTGGCAAATAATACCATTGAATGGTGTCTAAAATGTAGTACACACAGGCTGCCTTTACCTTGCGTTTCAGATCGACCCAGATGCCCTTCTCCTTAGCCTCTTTCTTTGCCTGTTCATTCGCTTTCACGCGAAGCAGAAAACTGTCTCTGCTCTTTGAATGCTTAACGTGCTCGACACGCACATTAATTCTTTTGGCCAGAATCTTGCCCCTAGGATACAAATCAAAGCAATTGAATTAGAACGGCACTGCTACTTAAACAATTGACTAAAGTTTACAATTTAAAATGCCTACTAATGCCTCAAAGGTAGGAGTTTCTCTACTAACATAGGCAACTTTCTCCTCCCCAGCTAGCCTCTGCTGTGGGGTTCCACAAGGTTCCATCCTTGGCCCCATTCTCTTCTCCCTGTACATGCTCTCCTTAAGCCAAGTCATTGAAAGGCACAGCATTTCCTTCCATTGCTACGCAGACGATCCCCCTGAAGCCCAAAAAACAATCAGATTTGCTTAATCTTCCCCACTGCCTCGAGGATATAAAGTGTTGGATGGCCCAGAACTTCCTCCAACTAAACAAGACTAAGTCTGAGGTCATCCTTCTTGGCCCCTCGGACTCAATCAAAATGATAGCAGGCAGCCTTGGAAGCCTTACCCCACTACTCAAACCTCACATCAAAATCCTTGGTGTGATATTTGACTCAGCACTGAAATTTGACAAACAAGTCAATGCCGTGGTAAAAGCTAGCTTCTTTCAGCTTCGGACGATAGCTAAAATAAAACAATTCCTCCAGTTTGATGACCTCAAAAAGATCATCTACACATTTACCTCCACCCGCCTAGATTACTGCAACTCCCATTACACTGGCATCAGCCAATCTTCCCTGTCCCACCTGCAACTGGTCCAAAACGCCGCAGCGAGACACCTGACGGGCACCCGAAAAATGGACCACATCACCCCGATCCTCGCCTCTCTCCACTGGCTCCGTGTGGTTCTGAATAAATTTCAAGATCCTCCTTCATGTCTACAAAAGCCCTCAATGGGCTTGCCCCCAACTACATTAAAAGTCTGCTCACCCACCACACCACCTCCAAGTCCCTCAGATCAGCCGACTTGGGGTTGCTGAACATCCCGCGGTCTAGGCATAAGCTCAGGGGCGACTGCGCCTTTGCTCCTAGACTGTGGAACAGCATCCCTCTTCCCATCAGGGCGGCCCCCTCCATCGACTCCTTTAAATCAAGACTAAAAACTAATCTCTACTTCCAAGCCTTTCTTGGCATCCTCTGAGCGAGAGCTATATGTATGTAGTGATGTTTGTATTTAATCTATGAACCACTGTTGTTTGTTATACTATTCTTATACCAATGTAAAGCACTTTGGCCAACGAGAGTTGTTTTTTAAATGTGCTATATAAATAAAAGTGACTTGACTGGACTACAATGTTATATGATACAGCACATTAATATAATAAATAGTTTAAGGAAAGAATATTCCTAAATATAGCTTGAATTAGTAAAATGCAAGTTTATTTAATTTGTTGCATTAGTCCCAATAAAACTCTCCATACCCAATTAAATATTGAAATTAATTTGTATCTATAAGTACAGTAGTATTACGATGGTCATACTATTCGCTGTATGTTTTAAATATAGTTTTAAAACGTGATATAGTGAGAGAAACAGAGTTTTATAAATTTAGTTTTGAAAGACTAGACCAAAAAGATATGACAACAAATCTTCAAAATTCACCAATGTCCCTAGTGATGGAAACCCAAGTAAAATACAAAATACCTGGGCTTTTAAAAAAAGGACATTTTACTCTACCCCACTTGAATGACCAATAAAGCCACATGTCTTCTTGGCAAAGTGTAGAGGGGTGACATGAAATGGTTTACATTTACCCACACAAAAATACCAACAAAATTTACATTTGCGGCTCATGCAATTATTCCTCTAAAATATCCAGAGCCGAGTCAGTAAAACCCTTCTAGAATCCATCCAACTGCATCTACACGTACAGACAGTTAACTCAATTTATCGTTCTCTGCATCGTGCTCTTCTTGCCCTCTTCTTCCTTCTCTCCACTCTTCCTTATATTTAGGCAAAAATCAGGAGTTTTGTATTGCCAACTTCCCATCCTACCTTACCTCCAATACTTCCATCAATCAAACCCTCTTCCTTAACATTGCTCCTTACCAGCCTAGTCACCTAAGCCAACGGCACCCTCTTCAGAGAGCTCCCCACATCCCATTTTGAAAGAAAATCAAAATTCAACCCACTCATTTGATTAGCCTTCCAAATAACCCCTCGTGCCGTAATGCCAAACTTTTTGATCAAAACTTTGCAGTACTTTGGTACATTTTCCAAACATTAAGAAAAACACCAAATCTTTTATACTCACTTGACTTGCTTGTTGATAATAATGCCTACAGCATGTTGTGTAACATTATAAATTCGTCCCGTCTTCCCATGATAACATTTGTGGGGCATGCCCTTTTGAACCGTGCCCGTGCCCTGAAGAAAAAGGCCGTTTATTGTTATCCCAGCAAGTTTTTAAATAATATATCAGCAAAGTTTAATAAAGATGATACAGAAAAAGAGCTTATCCAAACAAAAGTTAATACAAGATTTAAAAGGCAGTCTTTCAATACATCAAGTCAAGATTAATTCAAATTAATTTTCCATTGTACAGATATGCTAATTTGCAACTAAAGCGTGGTTTGCTAAAGGAGAAAGACTAATGAAACAAAGAGGAATAGAGAAAGAATGCCAACAGTTCAAAGTCTGGATACCAAAAGAAGCAAACTGCTAACAGTGGGATGGTTTGCAGGAAGGGTAAATGCAGTAGTCTCCAGCATTGAAGGAGCACAAGAACGCCTTCAATGTCAACGTTTGCAACCAAAGAATTATGGAATACTCCATAGCACTGAAACTATATCTATTCTCTCACAAGATAAGCAACTAAACCCACATTGATCTTTAGTCCCATCGCCACAGCACATTGCACAAACCAAGCTCCATTAGGCCCAAAAATCAAGCTGTTGAGAGAATCGAGGCTCGAGTATTATTAGTGTTAGGGTGGGAGATTCTAACCAAGATTCATTACTGCCATTTCTAATTTACACCTGTAATAAGTTTTGGGAATTAGTAATTAAAATGTTAAAATTCAACTATAAAGATATAAAGCATGGTCAGTTAAAGGATTAATTAAGGGTACAATGCAAAAGCTCAGCAAAAACAGGCACCCAATACCTTCTTAATCCAACCAAACTCCCCAAAACAACAAATACCTCATTTAGTATGTTAATATTTCTCTCAAAAATATTTCATGTGTCTAGTTTTCAGGGATAATTTCTGTTGCAAAACTGCAGCATTTTTTGCTGTAAAATAGCGTATATAATCAGACATCACTGATTCTATTTAAAATCAAGACTGCATTAAAGGCTTTAATAAATACCTTGATGTCAACAATATCTCCCTTCTTGTAGATACTGAAATAGGTAGAAAGGGGAACAGGTCCTGAAAAGTAACATTTTACAAATTACATAAAACATAGAAAATAGTAAAAAAATTCCTACATCATCAAACAATCCAATGCAATAAAGGTAAATAAATACAAATAGTTTCACTACATAGAGGAAAATAATTTCATGGTGTCCTCATGAACAGCGCAGCGAGTGGAGTTACTGTCCCTTGATGCCAGGACCCCCGGCTCAATTCTGACCAAAAGGTACACAAAAGGCTGGAGAAACTCAGCGGGTGCAGCAGCATCTAAAGAACAAAGGAGATAGGCGACGTTTCGGGTCGAGACCCTTCTTCAGACCAAAAGGTGCTGCCCGTGTGAAGTTTGGGCAATTTGCCCGTGTGGTTTTCTCCAATGTGCCAAAAGAGGTGCAGGTTGGTAGACTAATTGGCAGATGTAGATTGGTCATATTGTAGATAACAAAAAAAGGTGCAGGATTAGGTGATTCGAGCCAGCACCGCCTTTCATTATGATCACCTAAATAAAATCAGTACCCCGTTCCTGCTTTCTCCCCCATATCCCCCTATTCCTTTAGCCCCAAGAGTTAAATCTAACTGTCCCATGAAAACATCCAGTGAATTGGCCTCCATTGCCTTCTGTGGCAGAGAATTCCACAGATTCACAACTCTCTGGGTGAAGAAGTTTTTCCTCAACTCAGTCCAAAATGGCCTACCCCTTATTCTTAAACTGTGACCTCTGGTTCTGGACTCCCCCAACACCGGGAACATTTTCCCATCATCTAGCCTGTCCAATCCTTTAAGAATGTTATACGTCTCTATTAGATCTCCCCCTCATCATTCCAGCGAATACATGCCCAGTCGACCCATTCTTTCATCATGTCAGTCCCGCCATCCTAGGAGTGTTAACTTGTTAATGCTGCACTCCTTCAATAGCAATAACATCCTTCCTCAAATTAGGAGACCAAAATTGCACACAATACTCCGTGTGCGGTCTCACCAGGGTCCTGTAAAGCTGCAGTAGGACCTCCTTGCTCCTAAACTCAAATCCTCTTGCAATGAAGACCAACATGCCATTAGCTTTCTTCACTGCCTGCTGGGGAGGGAAATTGCAACCTTCACGTGGTTCGCCCCGTTTCAATGAATGCAATCAACCTGGCATCCACCATCAAATAAGATCAAATAGAACAAGTTGTCCTACAACTTTAGGCTGTGCACTCAATACGCACGGAGAAGACTGCCTGCTGTACCTGCATGCTTATTTTCAATGAGTGATGTACAAGCACACCCAGGTCTCCTAATATGACACCTTTCAGATAATAATCTGCCTTCTTGTTCTTGCCACCAAAGTGGATAACCTCACATTTAACCACGTTACACTGCATCTGCCCACTCACCCAACCTATCCAAGTCACCATGCAGCCTCATAGCATCCTCCTCGCAGCTCACACTGCCACCCAGCTTGGTCATCCGCAAACGTGGAGATGTCACATTTAATTCCCTCATCTAAATTGTAAATGACTGGGGTCCCAGCGCCGAGCCTTGAAGCACCCCACCAGGCTTCCCATTCTGAAAAGGACCAGTTAATTCCTACTCTTTGCCTCCTGTCTGCCAACCAGTTCTCTTTCCATGTCAATACCATGTGCTGCCATTTTGCACACTAATCACTTGTGTGGGACCTTGACAAAGGCTTTTTCAAAGTCCAGACACAGGACTGCAGGCGTGTAGTGGTAGCATCTGATTCAACAAGATTCTCATTGCACCTGACCTATGCTGCACTTGTGTATATGGCAATAAACTCTACCTACAGTAGTGGACGGGAATGTGGAGAGAATAAAATGGGATTAATGATCAATGTAGAACGTGTAAATAAGTGGTGCAAACGGCTTGTTTCTGTGCCAGAGCCCGCTCTGCCAATCAGACTAACGCAGCTCCCAATTATAAAAGGACTATCATCGCAAAATGACCACCTCAAAGGGAATATTTTCCAACCATGTAATGAGATTTCTCATGAAAAATATAATACTACTCATGTTAGAATATGATTATACAACGTGGGCCAGGCAGGCTCACTTAAACGCTCGATAAACAAGGACAGGATGTCTATTTCAAGGAGGAATTTTGAGGGGCAAATGAACATGGGCAGGTTATGCCTCATATACAGGTAATATGTTACTGTTTACTTAAAAAACTGTTGGTGTTGTTCCATAGCACAAGTTGAAAAAAAGTTTCTAGTTATCTTCAACATGGCCCACAATTACAGCGTCTGAAGTTAAGTGTGGGGATCACTCAAGACTACCAAATTGAGGAGCTACTGGAGCAGTGGGGGTTGGCAGAGCTTGCCCAGCCTGACCGAGCTGTACGACTCCCACACGTCTCTGGCCCATGACTAATATTTGGAATAAGTTGTCACATCAGGAAAAGATGGGCTGGCAAGGTTTGTATTTGTTAGAATTTGGAAAAGTGAGAAGAAACTTAATTGGAATACAAGATCCTGAGAGCCTCGACAGTGTGGATGTGGAGTGGATGTTTCCTGTTGAGCAAGAACCTAAAATTGTGATTGGTTTTAAATGACAATCCCGTTTAACTGCAAAATTAGGCAACATTTTATCTCTCTCAAGATTGACGAGTGTTTTTTGGAATTCAAAAGAACTATGAATGTTTGAATATTTTTAATGCAGAGGTGCCCAGATATGTCATAAGCGGGTGAAAGATTGCCAAAGCTAGGAGGGAAGTGGGGTTACAATCAAATAACAAATGGTGGAACATAAATTATATGCATGCAAACTAATTTCCTATGAAATACTGAAGTAGAATACCATCTATCCTCATTATTTTTACATTGCAGTAAAATTAGTATTTTTACACTGCAGTAACAACACATTTTTAGCTATTACAAAGAACTTTGTATTTAAAAATAACTTGTTTCACACAATGACCGCTAGGTGGTCAGAGCGAATCCCATACTAGGTTACAGCAGACAATCGACAATAACGGACCCCCCCCCCCCCCCCATGATCCATTATAATGAGGGTATTCTGTAAAGCTTTAATATTTTTCCAGAATGATCATGCCCATCATACACCCGAACTCCAATTTTTTATCAAAGCTAATCAACAAAACGCTAAAATACCAAATTTTCTAGATGCTCAGAACCGGTGAAATAATTTTGCTCAGCTTGCCTCATGAGGCAATCATAGGAATTGAATCATCATCGAGCTCTAGATTTTACTGAAATACACATTATTGCAGCATTAACCAAACAAAATTACACCAACATCTTCATAAAGGGGTGAGAGGTAATAAATCAGGCATGGTTTCATTCAGTTTATTTTGAATTAAAAACTAAATGGGTTTATTTGCAAACACGTGGTGCACTTTCGATTTCTCCTCCTCTATTCCAAATAGCTGGACTTCAGTCAGCACCTCTATGATCACTGGATCATCACTGGACAGTAAGAGGCACAAAAGCTCCTATGTCTGTGCAAAATCCCAAGGAAAGTCAGTAGACCCGATTAGGAAGGAATTGACACCTGGACACGTCTTTATTCGATCAAAACCACACTTTTGAGTTTTCTAAACAAAACATTAAATTTATGGATCAGTAGCTGTAGAAAAATTAAGGATTCTCACCATGTTTGCGGAATGGCCTTGCGAACATGTATCGCGTCCCTCTCCTTTTACCCCTGGTGTTGGTCATCTTGGACGTTCACTGAAAATGAAGCACAAGATTTAAATGAAGATACAACGTACCCAATGGTTTGCAGAAACACAAAGTGCTGGAGTAACTCAGCAGGCCAAGCATCCTCTGATGACATGGATAGGTGTAGTTTGGGGTCAGGGCCCTTCTTCAGCCGAGTTACTCCAGCACTTTTTTTGCATTATGTTTCACAAGTCAAATAACAGCTACTTTAAAAAAAAAAAAATTTAAAAAAGAGTTAAATTATTGATTTGAAAGAATGGACATCGAAATAGGCCCTTCAGCCCATCAAGTCGTCCTGGACAAAAAGTGCTGGAATAACTCAGCAGGTCAGGCAGCATCTCTGGAGAACAGATAGGTGATGTTTCAGGTCTGAAGGTTCCGACCCGAATCGTTACCAATCTCCGGAGATGCTGCTTGACCTGCTGAATTATTCCAACACCGTGTCCTTATGTAAAGCAGCATCTGCAGTTCATTGTTTCTACTTTCTCCTAGACACCAAGTCATCTTTGTCGGCATGGGCAAGTTAGGCTGAAGGGCCAGCTTCAGCACTGTATATGACTATAAATCCAGACCAATCATAGATCAGACATTCACACAAGTTCAATGTTATCTTACTTTCTCATCCAAAGGCCAATCATCCTATATACCCATAACCTTAGTCCACTGTGAAGTTTCCTTCCTACAAACCCCCAAGACCATCTTTGGGAAGTGAGAAGAAACCAGAGCGCCCAGGAAAAAACTCCACTCATACAGCACCTGAGATCAGGATTGAACTCGAGTCTAAGGCTCTGAGAGGCAGCAGCTCCACCAGCTGCGCCTCCATGTGCTGTAGGCACCTCAATCATTGATAAAGAACAAATTTAATTGCAGTCCACGATTTATTATAATGTAGAACAGTACCATACAAGAACGAGCCAATAGGTCCACTGTTCGTGCTGAACATGACACCTAGTTAAACTGATCTCATCTGCCTGTACATGATCCATATCCCCCTATTCATGGCATTTCTATGCAAAGATCCTATAACAAGCAGGATAGATCACTCGACGAAAAAGACGTAGTACGGTCATGGGCAGATTCATGGGCAATTTTCGGCCCCATTTCCGTAACTGGCTTCCGTCTCCGCACCAAAGATCCCAAAGATAACTAGTGCGGAGACGCAAGCCGGTTACGGAAACATCCTCATAAAAATAAGTTATTTGGTAAAAATCTTCTCCTCATTTTCGGAATTATAATTTATTAACACAAACTGTTCGCCCGCAACGTTGATTACACTGCGAGTCAGGTCGGGTTACTGAAATGGATGAAAAAAAGACCCACGTACTACACGACAGCCCATTGCATTTAGAAGGAGTGGTCTATCTTGCTTTGCTATAGGATCTTTCCTTTCATGTACCTATCTAAAACCATCTTAAATGCCACTATTGTATCTGCCTTAAACCAAACACCCCCCCCCCCCCCCGGCAATGCACTCCAGACCCCCACCTCCACCCTCTATTTTAAGAAAAACATGCCCTGCATATCTGCTTTAAACTTTCCCCTCTCACCTTAAAACTATGCACTTTAGTGTTCGACACTTCCACCCTGGGATAAAGGTTCTGTCTACTATATTTCCTCAACCTTCCAGAGAAAACAATCCAAATCTATCCAACTTCTCCCTAACTGAACCCCTCTAATTAGGTATGTTACAATACCTACCTTTAGCAGCGCTGCAGTTCTGCCGCTCCCCGTGTGCGCGACTTTAAATGGCCATTAACTTACAGGCATTAAACACTAAATTCCTTCCATTTGGCCTATAAATTCATGAAATTGAGATTATAAAATTATGTTATATTGTGGATTATTGTGTGAATGTTATTTGGACACTTCAGCAATTAAAAAAAAGTTTATCTTTTCTTAAGAAATGGATAGATGTTTAGATTCATTGAATTTTGTAATTAGCTACAATTAGATAACTAATTATATGCTTTAATTTCAGGTCATCCAAGTAAGATTGTTTCATATTTGTTTCAGAATGCTTCAATCTATAATAACTGAAAATTTCATTGAGTTCTCTTAATTTTTAAGAAAGTTATGGGCTTCTGACTGTTCTAGATCACAGCTTTTCAGTTAAGTCAATTGAAAGGTAATGGGGAACAAGATGTTAATTTCCGAGTATGAAAATGATCATAACTTTCTTAATACTGAAGATATGAAAGTGACTTGGGAGTCAAATTAAACTTCTTTTTATGCTTTAGCTGATGGGATAAATTGCAGACTTCATTTTAAAATCTCAAAATATTGTAACACTACTACTCTAATATAGACAACATCCTGGTAAATTGCGATAAAAATGAACTACAGATGCTGTTTTTTTTTCTGGTAAACCACCTCTGCGCGCCTCCCCACCCCACCACGTTCTTCCTTTAATGGGGGCGACCAGAACTTCACGCAATACTGCAGTTGCGGCCTGACTAAAGCTCCACGGAGCGGACCGCGGGGTGTGTGCAGCGCCGGCCGGCCGGGCCCCTGTGGACGGGGACGGGGACTAGGGCTGCGGTGCGGATTGTCCCCGTCCCCCCTCAGCCCGAGGCCAGGCCCCTGCCACATGTCCGGGCCACAGTTGCTCGCAAAACCCATCCATCGCCCCCCTAAAGCTCCACCACCGGCACTATCCCGCCGCCACCCACTGCCCCCAACCCCCGCGACTGCTCGGAGGCCGCTGCCGCCGGTATTGAGCCGGTATTCGTGGCCGCGGCCCGGCGCCGCTCCAGCAACCCGCTACCTGCAAGATGGCGCCGCTCGGCGGAAAGGGCGGCTGGGGGCCTCGCGCCCCTTACATAGCAACCACAGGGCTGCCCGAGCCGCGCCTCGACACCAAAATCATGCCTACAAATTCCTCATGCACACAGTCTGCACATAACCATCGCGCCAACACTTCATATAAAAATGTTATTGATAATCAAAATAGCTAAATTACGTATTGGACTCAGTAAGTCGGACGTCACGTGACTCGAGGCGAGTGGGCTGGCTCCATGGTGACTTTGTTCAAATGTGAGTTGTCTTCCTTTTGAATTCCTCTTAGAATTATTCCAGGAGTTTCCTTGACGATGAGTTTACACATATTCAATTTCGACAGGATTTAGTTAGTATAAGTGATATTGTTTTTAATCAATCTGAGCTACCATTTAGCTGAACTGCTTTATCTAGGTGAAAAGAAACTAAGGTGCATTTATAAGCCCCAGCTGTCCTTTCCTTTTATAATATGTCTGGTTACAGTTATGAAATTATAATAGAGTCAATTAGCAAAAGTAGTTTAATAGATTCAAATTGAAATTATCTAGCCAAATGACTATATTTATTCTTAAGGTCAGAATTCAACAAAAGGGGAGAGAAATCCCAACTGAGTACAATATGTTCTTGCAGCTGCTCACTAGCAGAAACCTCAATTTATACGTCACCTGTGGTGTAGAAAAATATCCCGAGGCATTGTGAAGTAAAGTGAACAAATTTTAATTGAGGGACTGCAGATGTTGGAATCTTGAGTAGATCCCAAAGTGCTCGTGCTACTTAGTAGAGTTACTCCAGACTTTGTGTTTTAGTGTTTTAACACTTTGGGATAAGCACAATGTGCTGGAGTAACTAAATCAATCTGATGAACAGTATTGACCTTAAACTTCACATGTCCATTCACTCCACAGTTGCTGCCTGACCCGGTTTGTTACTCCAGCACTTTGTGTCTTACTAAAATTTTAGTTGTTGTTTCTCCCTTTGCAGTTGCTGTCTGGCCTGCAATGACTATTTACAGCATTTTCTGTTTTCTGAAGAGCCGAAGGATCTTCACAGCAATGTTATAAAACAAACATTCAGGGCATACATGAGAATATGGTCAAAATGTGTCAAAAAGGTCACTTTACAGTGTATCTTAAAGGAGAAAAGAGACACAGGGAGAGCGTGGGAGGAAATCCCAGAGGTTTGTTAATTAAGACGCAAAATATTGCAAATGCTGGAATCTTGAGCAAAGCACAAAGTGCTAGAGGAAACCAGTGGGTCAAGCGCCATTTGTGAAAGGATTGGACAGACAATGTTTCTGGTTGGGATCCTTCTTCAGATGATCAATTGATTTGTTAGATTTATCAAATTAAGACATAGCTTTGGTGGAATTGTTTTTCGCTGTAATGTCAGGGTCTCCAAATAGACTTAACGACAACGGTATGGATATTGGTCAGCAGGTCATGCAACATCTCTGTAGAACATGGATAGGTGATGTTTCAGGTTGAGACCTTTTTATCTGCAGTTCTTTGTTTCTACATAACAACAGTCCTGTCATACAATAGCTTAAGTTTCTAGCTCTTTTCAATCTTACCATTTTTTTCTGTAAATCCATAGTAGAAAGAAAGCAACTCAAGGGTGTTCTGCTTTGTTGTCAGCATCTGTAGTGTTTCATGAGTCAGAACAAATGACAGCTTCATTAATGCATAGAGGAAAATGTTGAATGCACCCAAATAAGGAAGATTCACTCCCTGCCATTTTCACTTTTGATTGTGTCTAACCACTTGGTTCCAGCTTCAGTGCTTCATGGAGAAAATTCTGGAGCAGAACCTAATAACGGACATGCACAAGGGCCCGTCAATTTATCAGATATATCTGAGGACACCGTGGGAAGCTAATGAAGAAATTACCAGAGCCTTGGCTGAGATAGACAAATGGTTTGGGAACAGCTCCATCCAAGACCACAAGAAATTGCAGAGAATTATGGATGCAGCCCCGTTCATCACACAAACCGACCGCCCTTCTATTGATTCAATTTACATTTCACGCTGCCTCGGAAAGGCCACCAACATAATCAAGGATGAGTCTCACCCCGGTCACTGCCTCTTTCCCTCTTCCATCAGACAAGTGACACAGAAGTATGAAAACGCACAACTCCAGATACAGGGACAATTTCTTCAAGGCTGTTATGCCAACTGCACCTTCCTATCAACACCGAAAGAGTGGTCCTGAACTATTATCTATCTCACTGGAGATTCTCAGACTATCTTTAATTGGACTTTATCTTGCACTAAACGTTATTCCCTTTATCATGTATCTGTACACTGTGGATGGCACAATTGTAATCATGTCTTTCTGCTGACTGGTTAGCATGTAATTAAAGCTTTTCACAGTACGTCAGCACAGGTGGTAATAAACGAACTAATTAAGTAACTAGTGATTCGGCATTGATGAGGTGTCAGTAAGACTGTTAGGTGGCTAATATTGTGCACCTTTTTAAAGGGCTGCACGGAAAAGCCTGAGAACTAGAGCATTGAGCTTAACTATAGAGCATCAATGCTCTATTTGTGGTAGGCAAATTACTGGAGAGGATTAGGAGGGATAAGATATATGCATTTGGATCAGTGATGGAAATGGGGGGGGGGGGGGGGTACGCAGGGGTATGGTGTTCCCCTAGTTTTCAATCTCCAGCTCGGGTTTAAGGAGTACTGCAGAAAGATTCGAGCCGTTTCTCACTTTATTCAACTCAGAGGAAAACGATTTGTTAACTGCCACTGTTAGCACCTGTTAACAGCCAGTAGTTAACAGTAGTTATACAATGTGTCATCAATACATCGATCCACATTCCTCATTAAATGCAATTGTGTTTTAACACCGCATTCCTTTGAATAAAATTCAAGGGAGAATTTCTTAAACTCACGGTCACACGAGCACGGGCTCGGGTAAACTCACGTTATTTTATTATTCCACGTTATTTTATTTGCCTCCCTGCCTCCGTTCCCCCATCTCTGCCTCTGTGTTCCTATCTCTGCCTCCGTGCCCCTCCCTCTCTGCCTCAAAGTCAAACAAGTCAAACAAACTTTATTGTCATTTAGAAATACATTGATATATGCAGTTCCAAACGAAATTACGTTGCATTTGGCTCCCTGTGCAACACAATAAATTAACCGAAGGATAGGTATGTATGAAAAGGATAATTAGACAATAGTGGCAGCCCATTTACATGGCATTCAGGAGTCTGATGGCTCGTGGGAAGAAGCTGTTGCGGAACCTTGATGTTCTGCTCCTCATGCTGCGGTATCTTTTTCCCGAGGGCAGCAGAGTGAACAGTCCGTGATGGAGATGTGTGGGGTCCTTTATGATACTGCTGGCCTTAGACACACAGCGTTTGGTCGCAATATCCCCGATTGAGGGGAGATCGGTCCCGATGATTTTTTCCGCTGTCCTCACCACTCTCTGCACAGACTTCCAGTCGGAGGCTCTACAGTCCCCAAACCAGACAGAGATACAGCTGGTCAGAATACTCTCTATGGTGCCCCTGTAGAAAGTAGTGAGGATGGGATGGGGGAGATGAGCTCTTCTCATCCGGCGCAGAAAGTGCAACCGCTGCTGCGCTCTCTTAACAGTTGATGAGATGTTAGTCGACCAGGTCAGACTGTTAGTGACCTGCACCCCCAGGAACTTTGTGCTACTGACCACCTCCACATCGCTGTCATTGATGTGAAGTGGTGTGGGACTGTGCCGGGTTTTCCTGAAGTCGACGATAATCTCCTTTGTTTTCTCGACATTCAGGATCAGGTTGTTCGTATTGCACCAGTCCACCAGTTGTTTCACCTCCTCCCTGTAAGCCAGCCTCCATGCCCCTCCCTCTCTGCCTCCCTGCCCCTCTCTCTCTCTGCCTCCGTGCCCCTCTCTCTCTCTGCCTCCGTGCCCCTCTCTCTCTCTGCCTCCGTGCCCCTCTCTCTCTCTCTCTCTCTCTCTCTCTCTGTGCCTCCATGCCTCTCTCTCTCTGCCTCCGTGTCTCTCCCCGCTCTCAAAAACTTGATATGTATTTTGGAGAAAGGAGATGCATAAAATGTGCACATTTAAAAAATCAGGGTTCAGATATACAAACCTTCAAAAGTAAATGATATACTACATTTTCAAATCGGAAATAATGCTTAAGAAGCTAATAGAAAACTTGTATGAATCATTGGTTTTGCCATAGTTAGAATATTGTGTTCAACTTTTCTGGAACGATATGTCCTTCAGCTAACAAAAATAATGAATAATTAGTCTGAGTAGTCAATTAGTTAATGGTGCAGTAACGCTTGTCTAGCAGTCACCGTTGAATGGTATTTGATATACTAGTTAAGAGGGAGAACAATGTCAGAAAATAAGGCTCTAAATTTAAGTAAACTTTGGGAAAGTGAGGCAGAAGAGTAGACTATGCAGAGCATTGACAAACAATGTGAAATGTTCCAAGATCTTCTTGGTAATAGACCTGTACATTTTGAATTGAATTGAAATTATTTGTCATTCAAAAATGAATGAAAAGAAATGAATGTTATCCCTAACAACTAAGTTCAGGTAGACAGTAACATGGATAAGGGAGAGCTAGTGGATGTAGTGTACCTGGACTTTCAGAAAGCCTTTGATAAGGTCGCACACAGGAGATTAGTGGGCAAAATCAGAGCACATTGTATTGGGGGTAGGGTATTGACATGGATAGAAAATTGGTTGGCAGACAGGAAACAAAAAGTAGGAATTAACGGTTCCCTTTCAGAATGGCAGGTGGTGACTAGTGGGGTGCCTCAAGGCTCGGTGCTGGGATCGCAGCTAGTCACAATATATATTAATGATTTGGATGAAGGAATTAAAAATAACATTACCAAATTTGCAGATGACACAAAGCTGGATGGCAGTGTGAACTGTGAAGAGGATGCTATGAGGATGCAGGGTGACTTGGATAGGTTGGGCGAGTGGGAAGATGCATGGCAGGCAGTATAATGTGGATAAATGTGAGGTTATCTACTTTAGTGGCAAGAACAAGAGGCAGATTATCATCTGAATGGCAGGTAGACACAAAATGCTGGAGTAACTCAGCGGGTCAGGCAGCATCTCTGGAGCAAAGGAATGGGTGACGTTTCAGGTTGAGATCCTTCTTCTGTATAGTGTCAGATTAGGAAAAGGGGAAGTGCTTCGAGCCCTGGGTGTACTTGTACATCACTTACTGAAAGTAAGCATGCAAGAAACATCAGGCAGTGAAGAAAACTAATGGCATGTTGGCCTTCATAATGATAGGATTTGAATATAGGAGCAAAGAGGTCCTTTTGCAGTTGCACAGGGCCCTGGTGAGACAACACTTGGAGTATTGTGTGCAGTTTTGGTCTCCTAATTGGAGGATTGACATTCTTGCTATTGAGGGAGTGCAATGTAGGTTCACAAGGTTAATTCCCGGGGTGGCAGAAATGTCATATGATGAAAGAATGAAACGACTGGGCTTGTATTCACTGGAATTTAGAAGGAGGAGAGGGAATCTTATAGAAACATAAGATTATTAAGGGAGTGGACATGGTAGATGCAGGAAACGTGTTCCCGATGTTGGAGGAGTCCAGAACCAAGGGCCACAGTTTAAGAATAAGGGTAGGCCATTTAGAACTGAGATGAGGGAAAAACCTTTTCATCCAGAGTGTTGTGAATTTGTGGAATTATCTGCCTCAGAAGGCAGTGGAGGCTGACTCATTGGATGCATTCAAAAGAGAGTTAGATAGAGCTCTTAGGGCTAGTGGAATCAAGGGATATGGGCAGAAGGCAGGAATGGGGTACTGATTGTGGATGATCAGCCATGGCTCAAAGGGCCGAATGGCCTACTGCACCTATTTTCTATGTATGTAAAATGCTGGAATAACTCAACGGAACAGGCATCATCTCTGGAGAGAAGGAATGGGTGATGTTTCGGTTCAAGACCCTTTTTCATACTGATGTCAGGGATGAATGGGTCAGAGATATAATGCAGTCGGAGACAGTAAGACTGGTGGGAGAACTGGAAAGGGGGAGGGGATGGAGAGAGAGGGAAAGCAAGGCTTTTTAAAGTTACAGAAGTCAATGTTCATACCACTGGGGTGTAAGCTGCCCAAGCGAAATATGAGGTGTTGTTCCTCAAATTTGCACTGGGCCTCACTCAATGGACAATGGAGGAGGCCCAGGACAGAAAGGTCAGATTGGGAATGGGAGGGGAATGGCGTGAATTCACAGCTTTATCCTGCGCTACTTAATCCAAGGGCGAGCAGACAGATCATGGAGTGGAATAGGTAACATTTCGTGTCAAGACCTTTCTTCAGACTTAGTCAGGAGAAAGAGGAACAAGAGATATAGACGGTACTAAGGACAAATGAATGGAAGATATGCCTATATCTCCCGTTTCCCTTTCCCTTGACTATCAGTCTGAAGAAGGGTCTCGACCCGAAATGTCACCTTTTCCACTCTATGATCATTGCTTTTGTCCGTCTGAGAGAGAGAGAGATGCAAGAAACCAGGTATGACATATAACACACAATAAACTATTATAAGTACACAATAAACAAGTTATGCATTCTTGTACTCTTACATGGATATGACCGCACATAAAAAAATCTCCCCGCTTCCTTCCCAACCTCAGCCTCACGGACCTTAGAGTACCCCTAGTTCCTAAAACCAATTTCAATCACTGATTTGGATAGGGGCTGATCAGGGATAGTCAGCATGATTTTGTACATCTGAGATTGAGTCTTACAAATCTTACTGAGTTTTTGATAAAGTAACCAAAAAGAATGATGAGAGCAAAGCCTTAAATGTGGTCTATATGGACTAAAGCAAGGCATTTGATAAGGTTTTGTATGGTAGGCTTCTCTGGCAGATTAAATCACATGGGATTCAAATTAGCCAACTGGATAGAGAATTATCATCCTGGAAGGAAGCAAAGGGTGATGGTGGAAGGTTGATTTTCAGACTAGAGACATGTGACTAGTGGTGTGTCTAGGGGATTTTTTAGTTTAGAGATACAGCGCAGAAACAGGCACTTCGGCCCACCTGGTCCGCGACGACCAGAGATCACCCCATACACTAACACTGTCATGCACACCAGGGACAATTTTCAATTTTTTACCAAAGCCAATGAACCTACAACCCTGTATGTCTTTGGAGTGTGGGAGGAAACCGAAGCACCCGTGGAAAACTCACGTGGTCACAAGGAGAACGTATAAACTCCGTACAGACAGCACCAGTAGTCAGGATCGAACTCGGGTTCTGGCGCTGTGAAGGCATTAGTAAGTTTGCAGCTGACAATAAAGTGAGTGGTATCACAGATAGCGAAGATGGTTATCAGCAATTACAGTAGGATCTTGATTCATTGGGCTAGTGAACTGAAGAATGGTTAATGGAGGTTAATGCTTGGTGTTGCATTTTGGGAAGTCGTACCAGAACAGGTCCTTAAGGGGTTGGACAGGCTAGATGCAGGAAGATTGTTCCCGATGTTGGGGAAGTCCAGGACAAGGGTTCACAGCTTAAGGATAAGGGGGAAATCCTTTAAGACCGAGATGAGAAAGACTTTTTTCACACAGAGAGTGGAGAGTCTCTGGAACTCTCTGCCACAGAGGGTAGTTGAGGCCAGTTCATTGGCTATATTTAAGAGGGATTTAGATGTGGCCCTCGTGGCTAAGGGGATCAGAGGGTATGGAGAAAAGGCAGGTACGGGATACTGTTGGATGATCAGCCATGATCATATTGAATGGCGGTGCAGGCTCGAAGGGCTAAATAGCTTACTCCTGCACCTAATTTCTGTGTTTCTGTTTCACAGTGAATGGCAGGGCTCTGAAAAGTTGTAGAACAATGGGATCTAGGAGTGCAGGTACATAGTTCCCTGAAAAGTGACATCACAGATAGTATGTAGCAATGTTACAAAATTTTTAGATTTTAAAAATCAAGTCTGCAATTTATCCCGTCAGATAAAGCATAAAAGGAAGTTTGATTTGACACCTAATTCACTTTCATATATTCAGTATTAAAAAAATTATGGCCATTTTCATACTTGGAAATTAGCATCTTGTTCCCTATTGCTTTTCCATTGACTTAACACAAAAGTTGTGAGCGAGGACAGTCAAAAGCCCATAACTTTCTTAAAAATTAAGAGAACTGAAAGAAATTTTCAGTTATTATAGATTGAAGCATTCTGAAACTAATATGAAACAATCTTACTTGGATGACCTGAAATTAAAGCATATAATTAGTTAGTTACCCAATTGTAGCTAATTACAAAATTTAGTTGTTAGATCTAAACATCTATCCATTTCTTAAGAAAATATTAAGATTTTTTTTAAAAGCCTGTGACAAAATCACATTCACACAAGAATTCACAATATTACATGATTTTTAAATCTCATTGTTATGAATTTATAGGCCAAATTGAAGGAATTTAGTGTTTAATGCTCGTAAATGAATGGGCATTTAAATCAGCTTGCGAGTGGGATTTTCTGGAACGCGATGGATTGGAATGTTGCGGTTACGATGAATTTAAACCCAATATCCGCAGGAAAAACACTGCCGGTTCATATGGGGAATAAATCACCGTTTCGCAACATGAAACTTAGATTAAGGTCATTTAAACAAGCAAGTTTATATGAAAAAATAAACAGCTTTCACTTACCTGTCCCCTACGTAAAATCCGTCCCCGTTGGCGGCGTTCACGGCATTAGGAGCTAATTTTTATTTTACTCTAGCGCTGAAATAGTCGGGCGATTTTTAAACAAAAAAAAAAAATTTCACTTACCGACAGTTGGAACTAATCTTTAGCAAAAGCTCGCACTCCGAGAAAATATAATTCCGGATGGCAAGGGAAAAACTGCATTTTAACCCCGCCTCCCCCTTAAAGGCGCCGAAGTCGCGCACACGGCCAGTGACAGAACTGCAGCACCGCTAAAGGTAAGTTTTGTAACATACCTATAGTATGATCAAGAAGGCATCTAGTACTGTAATGGCAGTTTCTATACCTTCTCAAAGTCCAACTTCAATAGCCATTACTTCTCAGGGATGTGGTGGAGGCACTCACAGATAGCATAGTAAAAAACGAATGTTTCAGTCATTGTCTCTTGATTAATTCGTCTTTATTGAAGTAGTACAAAACAAAAAAGTAAATCATAACTTTTCTTATTAACTGTTTCTTCTTCAGACAGTACGGTCGTTACCGTGCGGTCTTTGCCATGGTAAAAAACTTGTACTCACCATCCCTCGAGGCAAAACTATCTCCCCAATCTATGAGTATGTGCTAGTCTGCCCCGAAGTAGACACACCGCTCTACGTATCAAATCCCAACTGCAAGCATACATACAAATAAGAACTAGAAATATTAGACATGGCTATAATATACTGACTTAAGTTTATATGGCTCCTACAAGTACATTAGCGTTCATCAGTTAGGGTATTGAGTATAAAAGTTGGGATGTGCTATATTTGTACAAATCTTGGTGAGGCCTCATCTGGAGTAATCTGTTCAATTTTGATCACCCTGCTATAGGAAGGATGTTGAAGGGTTTCGACCCGAAACATCACCCATTCCTTCTCTCCAGAGATGCTGTCTGTCCCGCTGAGTTACTCCAACTTTTTGTGTTTATCTTCGGATTAAACCATCATCTGCAGTCCTTCTTACACATAGAAAGGATGTTGTTAAGCTAGAAAGAGTGCAGAGAGGGTTTACAAGGATGTTGCCAGGATTTGGAGGCTTGTGCAACGGGGAGAGGTTGGGCAGGCTACAGCTTTATTCCGTGGAGCACTAGAGGCTGAGGAGTGATCTTATAGAGGTCTATAAGATGATGTGGGAAATAGATAGAGTGAACACACAGACTCTTTTACCCAAAAGGACACAAAGTGCAGGAGTAACTTAGCGGGTCAGGCAGCATCTCTGGAGAACATGAATAGGTGACGATTTGGGTCAGGACCCTTCTTCAGGCTGATTCCCCAGATGGGGAATCAAGAACTAGAGGACATAGGTTAAGGTGAGAGGGGAAAGATTTTATAGGAACCTTAGGGGTAACATTTTCACACAGAGGTTGGTGGGTATACAGAATTAGCTGCCAGAGGAGGTCATCGAGGCAGGTACTATAACAATATTTTAAAAACTTTTGGACAGGTACATGGATAGGAAAGGTTTAGAGGGATATGGCCGAAACATGGGGAGGTGGGATAGTGTAGATGGCCAAGTTGGGCTGAAGGGCCTGTTTCCATGCTGTATGACTCTAGGACTCTATGGTTAAATTAAGAACTTTCCCAAGAAGATATATCTATGATGGCATCTTGATTTCTAGCATAGGAAAGTTTGGAAGACGTTCTGCAGCAAATGCTTGCCTTCACTGAGAACATTTCTCACAGAGGCTGGGATCGAAAGAGGCTGTGTCAAAAGTCCCCGCTGGCACATATTTGATGCACCCTTTCTGGAAGCATTCAATCGTTATATTAATGGAACTGCGAAAAAATGTCAGCATGTTTGTAATTGGTCACAAATTATAGGATTCCATCTAGCATACTCATTAAGTAAAATGCATTTTTGGTACATGAATAGGAATGGTTTAGAGGGATATGGGGCAAATGGTGGCAAAGCTTAGATGGGGCATCATGGTTGGCATAGATGAGTTGTGCCGGACCTGTTCTCGTGCTGTAAGACTTTGAATATGATTCCATAACTAACTGGTTATGGCAAGCTAACTTCACAGGACATGGTGTGTTCTCTTTGGAAATGAAGATTGGGTGGAATTTTTGCAGAACTATTGTAGGGCTATGGGACTATTGTTCCTTGTTTCACTCTTACCTATTCAGTCCTTGTCTAACCTTTTTTCCCCATCCACATAGCGTCTTAATGATGCTAATCGGAAGACACAGTGTGGGACATCAAATATACATCATTGACAAACACCACCCACTTTTTCAGGACACGAAACATGCCCGTCTATGTGCTCCAGAGCTGCTGTCTGACCTGCTGAATTACTCCTGAATTACTCCTGCTGAATTACTCATTTTATGGTAAATCAGCATTTGTGGTTCCTTGTGTCTAATGCTCTAATTCCACTCCCTTTTCCCCCGCCATGTTCCCTTCCACCTATCTCCCACCCTTCGCCTTTACATTTCACTCAACTTCTCCTTATCTGACACCATTTTTGTCTTCTTTTCACGTCTAGCATTTGCATTTACTCCACCCAGGTACCAATCAATACCCCATTCCCCGCCCCCCACCTCACCTGTATCCACCTATGACTTGCCAGGCTTTGTCCCACCCTTTCCTCAGTTTTTTCAGCTTTCTCCCTCCTACTGCAATCAGTCTGAAGAAAGGTTCCAACACAAAATGTTGTTTCTCCATTGCTTACCCAGAATCTGCCTGACCCACTCCAATACTTTGGGTTTTGCTCAAGCATTGCTGATGTTGAACACCATATTGTCAGTGCCATTAGCATGGTTTTCTGACATCTAGTCCTGGATGAACCATAATTTCTTCCATTTTACACAGAAGGAAGACTAAACCCATCATCAGTGAGAAATATGGGTGTGAAATTACTGTGTTAAACATAAAAGAGTGAAATGTTTGAGGATATAGTTGCCAAAAGGGAGCTAGGAACAAAGATCAGCAGATAAGAAAATAGACAGAATATTTTGCAAGATAAAACACGTTTCCCAGTAAAAATTATTCCAATGAGGTGGTGATAGGGATCTAGGAAAAGTATTAACCATGGTTGACCAAGGAAGTTATGGTGGGTATTAATTATGGTCTGCGGAACTAGTTAAGGGAACCAGAAAAATGTAATGGAATTTTTACACAATCTTTTTCTTTTCAACGTCTCGTAACATTTGTGTAATTTATGTTTTGTGTGTTGTCTACGTTCCCCTCCCACGGCTACAGGATGCTCCCGCCGGTCCCCGCCTGAAGCCGTCTCCAGCTGCAGGATGCATTCCCCCGCCCCCCTCCCCACCGGCCCCCACCCAAAGCCGTCCTGTCCCCAGCTGCAGGACGCTCCTCCACCCGCCCCCGCCTGAAACCCCCGTCCCCCGTCCCCCAGCTGCAGGAAGCTCCACCCCGTCCCAAGCTGCAGGATGCTCCCCACCAGTCCCCACCTGAAGTCGGTGGCCACGGCAGCGGTAGGTCACAACAGCGATAAGACACGGCAGTGATACGACACGGCAGGGGTAGGCAGCGGTAGGCCACGGCCCACCCCACCGGCCCCCGACAGGCCCCGCCTGAAGCCGCCCCCCTCCCCTGGCTGCTGGATGCTCCCTGCCAGAAGCCGCCCCCAGCTGCGGACTATTCGACCCACAACACATGTACTAGCCCAATAAAAATCCATTGGCCCACAATGTCATACTAGCTCTCTGAAACGAGTCCCTCAGGCCCACAACATCTGTACTAGCCCAAGAAGCCGTCCCCTTGCCCCGGCTGCAGGACACTCCCCCCCACCCCCACCGCTCCCCGACAGCCCCACCTCCCCTGCCTGAAGCCGGCCCCCTCCACCGGCTGCAAGACGCTCATCCCCACCCCACCGGCACCTGACAGCCCCCGCCTGAAGCCGTTCCCCACCGTCACCCAACTGCCGTCGCCTGAAGCTGTCCCCAGTTACAGGAAGCTCCCACCGTCCCCCCTCCCTCAGTTACAGGATGCTCCTGCTGGTCCCCGCCTGAAGCTGTCTCCAGCTGCAGGATGCTTCCCCCCACTGGCCCCCACCTGAAGCCGGCCTGTCCCCAGCTGCAGGACGCTCCTCCACCCCCCACCAGCCCCCACCTAAAGCCGTCCCCGTCCCTAGCTGCAGGATGCTCCCCACCAGTCCTCGCCTGATAGCCGGTGGGGAACGGCACCGGTAGGCCACGGCAGCGGCCGGCCACGACAGCATAGGCCACGGCCGTGGCAGCAGTAGGCCACAACAGCGACACAACAGGACAGCGACAGACCACGGCAGTGGCAGGGAGGCAGTGGTGGGCCACAGCAGCGGAAGGCCATGACAGCGCCCCCCCCCCCCCACCGGCCCCTGACAGTCCTTGCCTGAAGCCATCCCCCTGCACCAGCTGCAGGACGCTCCCCCCTCCCCCAACGGCCCCTGACAGCCCCCGCCTGAAGCCGTCCCCCTCCCCCGGCTGCAAGACGCTCTCCCCCCCCCCCCACCCACTGGTGCCCGACAGCCCTGACTGAAGCTGTCCCCCTCCCCTGGCTGTAGGACGCTTCCATTCCATTCCACCCCCGGCCCCTGACAGCCCCCTCTTGAAGCCGTCCCGCTGGAGGACGCTCCCCCCCCACCAGTCCCGACTGAAGCAGTAGCCCACGACAGCAGTAGGCAGCAGCAGTGGTAAGCCACGACAGCAATAGGCAGGTATAGGCCACGGCCGTGGTAGGCCACATCCTGCAGCTGGGGACGGGGATACTTAGGGGGGCAGTTAGGGGCAATGGGTAAGTGGTAGAATATTGCATTTGGGGAATGAGTTGCGTTGGGGGAACGGGTGAGTGGTGGATTATATCGTTGGGGAATGAGTTGCGTTGGGGGACCAGCCCACCCTTGTGACTGCGACCCAACGGGTCACATATATATATATATATATATATATATATATATATATATATATATATATATATAATTAAATGCTTCATCTTGACCAATTCCTGTCTGCGCTGTATATTGATTTTAGAAAAAACGCTACCCTATATCGCTAGGATTTTTTGGCCATCTTACTCACAGTCCTCCTCTGCTGAGACAGCCCCGAGGATTTTTCCCATCAATTAAAAAATAAAAAAGTTACGAGTGTTTTAAAAAACCTTGAAATCAGCTGATTGGTACTCTTGCCTGACAATCACCGCGATGAAGGTAACACCCCTTCCGGGGTGGGAGGGGGCAGGACTATAAAACCCCAGATGCCTGGATGCGAATCAGTCACTCTGCAAGATCGCGAGGGAGAGTCCACGACTGTCATTCTTAGCTGTGAATCAACGGAACTGTGAGTCTGCATGTGCTTGCAATAAATGATTCGTTAGCCCTTAATGACAATGCCATGAGTTGTTTGGCCTGCTACCCTGCCTGTGCATGAAACTGCAATGCTTTCTTAGATCCGACTGTGTTTGGAAGGAATAAATGCTTTATTAGGTCCGACTCTGTTTGGAAGGAATAAATGCTTTAATAGGTCCGACTGTGTTAGTCCAAAAGTCCCGCTCATTTCATGACTGGTGGGCAGGTTACGCTGATTGCGTAATTTCCAGTGAGTGCAGAGGTCGCGCTGATTGCGGAAGTGCAGTGTGTGAGTGTATGTGTTTTTGTGTGTGTGAATGTATGTCAGTGAGTGTGTGTGTGAGTGTGTGTTTGAGTGAGTATATGTGTGTGAGTGTATGTATGTGAGGTGGAAGGTGTGTGTGCATGTGAGTGAGTATATACGTGTGTGTGTGTGTTGTGTGTGTGTGTGTGTGTGTGTGTGTGTGTGTGTGTGTGTGTGTGTGTATTGGAATTGGTGGAGAGCTGGAATATTGCTTGGGGGGACCAGCCCCGTGTGAGGCTGGGAACCCAACGGGTCCCACTTATGTAATATATATAAAAACACATATATTCATTGTATACATACATGTGTGATACACACATTATATACGTGTGATATAGATGTATACAATTATATATCACACACATATATATTTCTCTAGTTTCTTATATATATATAAAACATATATATTCATTATAGATATACATATGATGCATATATATATACATAAATATATAACGCACACATATATTTCTCCAGTTTCTTCTTGTGATTGTTAATTATTAGTTGAGCAACCTTTTTCTTCATTTCTTTCTTTCTTTCTTTCATTCAATCTCTCTCTCTCTCTCTCTCTCTCTCTCTCTCCTCTCTCTCTCTCTCTCTCTCTCTCTCTCCTCTCTCCTCTCTCTCTCTCTCTCTCTCTCTCTCTCTCTCTCTCTCTCTCTCTCTCTCTCTCTCTCTCTCTC